>JARVGV010000630.1:16441574-16460743 GCA_031762435.1 Hypsolebias longignatus | reverse complement strand
AGACAGACAGACAGACAGACAGACAGATAGATAGATAGATAGATAGATAGATAGATAGATAGATAGATAGATAGATAACAGGTCTCTTGTAAATGAGTCTTCGAGACAGAGACTAAACTGTATAAATAAACAGTGAGTGGACCTTTCAAGCATGGGGGGATTAATTATTAAATTAATAATTCATTTTCACAAAACAGACAAATCTAAAATAACACGATAAACATATTCGACGATTCGTTTTATTACGAGTGTTGTTGAAAGAACTAAAACAGTTTACAGCTTAGTTTCTTTATATGCACGTTTTAAATAAAAGCTCTTGTAATTTGTCAAACTCATAACATTGTCAATCAAAGATTGTAGGCTGTAACTCACCCAATGTTGACAAAACGAAGAACGTTCAAATCCCACTCCGTTTGATTCTGCCGCCACAATACCGGGCTGCCCTTGTTGTTTGCCTAACTATAAATCAAAACCCGATAAGACTTAATAAAAGCAATTTATTGTCATAAATAGCTCATATTCAATGAATGTAAATATGTGAAAAGTACACATTTTATTTAAAATAATGGTTTACATTTTTAGTAAAGGCGCTATGGACGCCAAGTAGCTTGACGTGTGAAGGGCTTCGTTGGAGGGTGTGTTTACATTGACGTCTCAGCGTTTTGGTAAGAAAAGTGTTTTTAATTTTGTTTATTAGCTGACCATTGAAACACCGTGAATAGCCTTATTGTAGATTTTTACAGTAATTCTTTGTTTGATGTCGTTGAATATTTAAAATTAATTATGTATTCGACCGATTCTACCATAAAGGAAGTGCTAAGGAGTTAGCTTCGACAGCTAACTTCAGGGTTAGTTCGGTAATACTTTAATATACTGCCGATTTAATGCTCGCTTCTTTGGCAAACTAATAGTTACATTTTTCATTTAGTTTGAGTGCTTGGCCAAGAAATCTATCATGACCGCATTTTTCTTGATTTCGACTCCCTTTAGCTGGGCCAAGTTCATCTTACATGATTTCATAGAACTATCTGCTGGATACAATAACAGTAAATGACTAACTCTTTAGTTTGAAAACAAAATTTAGTAATTTCACTCTGACCATATAAAGGCAACCCTAATATTTTGATAATGTTACATTTTGCTTTTATAACCAGCGTTCACTTATAATAATTTGACTGTGTCCTGGCGTACCCCAGAAAGTTACTTTAGTCATTATTAAGAAACTTGATTTCTGATTACATATTTATTTGCTTATATCTAAATATCAGACCATTTCCTGATACATCAGCCATCAGCATCATGTTCCATGGTATAGCAGGTACAGGAGGAGTGGGTGGAGGTAAGATCTCAGATTTATAAACAGTTCTTTCAAAAGTTAAGTTCAGTATTGTTACACATCATATTTTTCTCTTTGCAGCTCCAGCTAATAAGCCCGAGTTGTATGAGGTAAATATAACAGTTGGACACAAACTATTTTTGCTTTGGAAACCATAAAGAAGCACAAAATAGTCATCTTAATTTTTTACGTTTCAAAATTTTTGCTTACGTTTACTTAAAAAAAAACTGCATTTATTATTTTTGATTTAACAGGAAATATAAGAAATCCATCAATAAGTTTAAAGTTTAGCATGAAGTCAAGAATAAATTAGACTACATTTTTTTCATTTCAGGAAGTGAAACTTTACAAAAATGCAAGGGAACGAGAAAAGTAAGTGTTAATATATACTGTCATCTGCTTCTGTAATATGAGTTTAATATAAACTACGTTTGTGGAATTGCAACATTTTAAAAATCTGCTTAAGGTTTGACAACATGGCAGAATTGTTTGCTGTCGTGAAGACCTTGCAGGGGCTGGAGAAGGCTTACATCAAAGACTGTGTAACACCTAATGAGTGAGTGACAGCTAATGCACCACATAAACTATAAAAGCTCATTTTATTAACATGGATGAAATTGTGTTTTCAGGTACACTGGTTCCTGTTCCAGGCTCCTGGTTCAGTATAAGGCTGCTTTCAAACAGGTTCAGGGCTCTGATGTTGGCTCCATTGATGATTTCTGTAGAAAGTACAGAGTGAGTCCTCATTTGCATTATTATATGAAGCATTTAACAGAAGATAATTTTTAGATTTCTTATTTTTAAATTGTTTACTGTTGTCTTTTTGTTTTATAGCTTGACTGCCCGCTAGCAATGGAGAGGATTAAAGAGGATCGGCCCATAACCATCAAGGATGACAAGGGCAACCTGAACCGTTGCATTGCAGACATAGTTTCTGTATGTTTTATGTCTTATTATTATTATGAAATCTATAGTAAAAAAATTACTAAAAATTATTCAGTGTGCTCATTTTAAACTGCAGTTGTTCAGAACAATGGTCAAAAATGTGAGCGTATGATGCCAACTTTAATTTTTGTTTCTTAAAGAAATGGATATTTCCAATTATTCTGTGTTCTAAGATTTTCATTTTTTCCTCCAACATTTCTAAAACTCAGCTTTTCATTACTGTGATGGACAAACTGAGGCTGGAGATCAGAGCCATGGATGAGGTATTTTTAACTTTTGTAATTTAATACAGCAACAAATGTCATTAGCTGACAAAATGTTTTTTTTTTTTTGGCTTCAGATCCAACCAGACCTGAGAGAGTTGATGGAAACCATGAACAGAATGAGCAACATGCCTCCAGATTCAGAAGCAAAGGCCAAAGTTAACCTCTGGTTAGTTTCACTAAACACTCTAAGCATTTATTATAATAAACCTTGTTCAATGCCAAATCTTTTTTCCCTTTGGTAAATGCAATCATATAATCATCATCATATAAAATAGACAATCATAGTAATTTTCCCCCAACAAAACATTATTAAAGAGTACAAGATGTCCCATTACTACATGTGATAATCAAGTTGTGTCTTTTGATTTCAACAGCACAGCATAAAATGTTTTGGCCTCAGTGGTATTTAAAATGTTTTGTAATATTAATCATATTTAATTGCCTTTTTGTCACAGGTTGTCCACCCTCAGTGGCATGTCTGCCTCAGATGAGCTGGACGATAACCAGGTTCGTCAGATGCTGTTCGATCTGGAGTCAGCCTACAACGCCTTCAACCGCTTCCTCCACTCCTCCTAAATCTTTTGTCTATCGTAGACACCTGTGGAACTCTTAACTTATTAATAAAACTTTACTTTCTTCTGATTGTTTTGGCAGGGAGTAGATTCATATCTGGACAGTTTTCAGTCCCACATCTCCACATGTTTTTCATTTTTTCTGTACATCAAGTTCTTGTGTTCATTAATCAATCCATGTATAGTTCAAACTCCGCTGCCTTGTACCGTATACAGTACTTCGTTGTTTCTGGTTCATCATGCCAACTGCAGCCTTGCTTTGTGGGTTTGTCTGATATTATAAGCTGATTCTTTAGCCTTTTTTATACTCAAATGTGTAAAAAAAAATTGGGCTCTTTATTCTGGCCTTAACAGAACAATTTCCTCTTAATTTTGTACTGTGAGCTCTACTTATTCTAATTTTATAACTAAATTTGGCAGAGCACCAACAAAAAAAGCATTTAAAAGGTGAAGGTTGAAAAAAACAGCTGAAATCTTTGTTTCTTTAATTGTATCTCTGTTGTGTCATCTGTGACTGTCTAGGTTTCATATATGTTTTTACTGTAAAATCTTGTAACTCTGTAAATAGTCAAAGAAACGGGCTTTGGTGACAGTTTATATGTGTTGCCTGTCGGTTCTCAGGCAAAATAGGTATTTGTCTTGAACACTCCTTGTTATTGTAGAGATGCTGAGGTGGAAAGAATGTGGTTTTTGTTGATTTCTTGTTTTCCCTCTCCCTGTACTTTAACGTTTCTAATCCAGATTTTTGTTAGAAAAGAGGGCTTCATCGCATCATAAATGGACAAAATGAGGGTAGGCAGACCCTTTCATTTTGCTTGCTAAATATGTTTCAACCTTCAAACATTAGGGAAAACATATTTATTATGATCATTGTAAATAATATTAATTTTTAAATAAAAGCATGTAAGAGCTTTTTAGAAATAAATAAAAATCTGCAAAGTTGCATGTCTTGTGTAGCCTCAATTTATAAAATATGTATTTTTTATTGTTCAGTGCATTAGTTGTGTGGTTATTTTGCATCCGCTTAACATTTTGTAAGTTCATCTGTAATTACATTAGATGTTGGCAGTTGATTTTATTAACTCACATTTTGATCATTTTAGCTTTCTGCAATTTACTGGAAATTTTACGTCACGTTTTGGTCATCCTACATTTAAAAAAATTATCCTGATGTGTCAATAATTTGTATCTGTTCTTGATAGTTTTTACATTTAACCTCTAATTATTGGTGTGGATGTTGAGTCAGTATCCACGTCATGTTTTCTTGTTTGTTTTTAATACTTTTGCAGTTTCAGCTGTTCCGACCAATGAGGTGTCAAAATGTTCAACTCGTTAAGGAAATTACAGCTTTGACTTTCTTTTGTTTTGGCAACTTAAAATTTTTTTTATTTATTTATTTTTTTTTTACTTTTCACATTAGTTTTTTATTTTTTATTTTTTTTTATTTATTTACAGAAATTCACAGAGAAGCATTTAAACCATTGAAAAACTCAGTTCTTTCATCTACTGCACTGTCATTTTTTATGTTTAAGCTACTTTTTTTTGTTCATTTTACTTTGCAGCTTTAAAACACTATTCGACTAGTTTTACATTTTATCTAATGTTTTGCTGTTCATAATGCTCTTTTATAAATTTTGGTTTCTGTCTCCTGGTTTAAGCTTTTAGTTACTTCTTTGCAAATTGTAGTTTTTTTTTGGTTGTTTGTTTAGTTACTATGTTAATTTAAACCTTTAGCTTTTGCTCAACGTACAGCTAGTTTTCGTTTTTATTCTGAAAGTTTTAACTTCACACTCCTCTATTTGAACTTATTCGAATCAGCTCTCGTTCACACATTTTTAAATTATTTTTTATTTATTTTTTTATTTTTTACAGGAAACAAATATACTGTATGTCTGGTTTTACATTTATCTTTTTTAAATTAGGCATCTTACTCTACTGCTACACTTACAGAAGATGCATATTTTGCGACTCGTTTTGGTAGTGATGCTGCGGCCCCTTTAAGAACCATGCAGCAGGTAGTCGTTACCATGACGACGAATAACGACAAAAAAAAAAAAAGTCTTCTTTGGGACCGAATGCGCGCGTGACATTTACGCGTGTCACGCACGCATAACATTTAAAACGTTAAATAATTTTAAGCTTCTAAATGGAGATAAAAATAAACTCACAACTCGGACAAACACGGACAGAAGTGGAGAACAGCGGGGCTTAACCGGAGTGGTCGCTCGAGGGTTGCCAGGTAATCCCACAGTGACTGTTGTGTTAATAATACATGGAAAGTGTCGTGGAGCTGAAAGCTGCACCTTTTGACCGGGCAGACCTCCTCCATGACACCTGTTTAACACCTGTTCAGGGTCGTTTCCGGCAGGTACACTACATGATGCTCTCCGTGTGAGGCTAAGCAACTTCTGCTGCGAGAAAAATGAGTAAGAAGTACCAGTCAGAGAACATCCCAGAGGTGGAGAATCACATTTCTCACAAATATGAAATCAAGAAGAGAATTGGGAAAGGGGTGAGTACCTTTTTTTAAATCCACAACTGCACTTGTCACTAATGCCATATTTTAATTTTTCCACAGAAAAACAAAACTTGTTTTTTTTGCTTCATCTTAAGAAAATTACTGATATTCTCCAGATTTAAGGCTCATTTAAAGCTGT
The DNA here is from genome assembly GCA_031762435.1 of Hypsolebias longignatus. NCBI lineage: Eukaryota > Metazoa > Chordata > Actinopteri > Cyprinodontiformes > Rivulidae > Hypsolebias > Hypsolebias longignatus. Next base: position 16,454,967 of record JARVGV010000630.1, on the reverse strand, counting down.
TTATTTAGCAGGGAATTTTTTTTTTTGCAGATCAGCGTATGTAGAACATGCTGCTTTAACATCCTTCCCCCAGCCTGTCCACAGACAGAGATTCACTGTTTGTTGCTCTGTTTTATAGCCAGCTGCCTGCTAAATGCAATACAATATAATGGTGTCCATAAACTAGATGTGACTCGGCATGTCAGCTGTTCAGGGATCAGACAATAAGTGGAGATCTGTAATTTTATTTTAAAAGACATAAATTTATTTTTATATAGCGTTAAACAGTGAAAGTGAATCATTCCTGTTTTTCTGGGGCCTGGGCCAGTCGTCCCAGTCTGCACAGCGCTGCATGAACCTGATACACAGGCCTCACTACCATAACAGCTCTCCTGCCTTCTTGCTTTTGCATCTTCTCTCTCTGCACCACAGCTCTCATTTAGTCAAAACTGCATCCTAATAACTGTCAGTCTGCATTTTCAGCTTTTTTAAAAGCCAGAAAGGGACCTGCGTTCTTCATTAGGTTTTACAAGTGCAGTGTTTTTGTATGTATAGTGAAGTCAAAGCCACACCTGCAGGTACAAGAAGCCCCCTGATAAAATGTCACTTTCTTTCCGTCTCAGGCCTACGGCATTGTATGGAAAGCCGTTGACAGACAGACTGGGGAGATCGTGGCAGTGAAGAAAATCTTTGATGCTTTCAGAAACAGAACAGATGCCCAGGTGTGTAAACTGTGGTATTTGAATGAATAAAGTAACATTGGTAATATTTAACATGATGTATTCTCAAAAGTTTTGATTTTCCCCACTTCAATCATTAAAGTAAAATCTTAGCTCTATAATGACCTCCTGCACCTCACTGGTCTGCAAACCTCTGGTGTACAGTATAATTGTTATGTAAAGACTTCCTCCTTCACCTAATTACATTAATTAATTACAGCTAATTACAGTATTAAAAAATTCAGGGGGTTCCATGTACCTATTTTATAGCTGCATGCTTTTTTTTTAGTTCATAGCTTGACTGCAATGTTTTGTTTTTTTTACAGCGGACATACAGAGAAATCATGTTCCTCCAGGTAATTATGTTGTTCACGTAAAATCATATATTCGATAACCGTTAAGCTTCAGTCTGGGTCTGTAACACAGATAATTCTCAGTGTGAATGTCTATTGCTGGATAATTTTTGCTGAAATCTGCTTAAGAAGTTAAAACCATGTTCGAAAGTTTTATTGTTAAATTGTTGAGGCGAGTTGAATTTGAACAGATGATGTTTGCTATAAACAGGAAAATATGAGTGGGAAGCAGTAGAAACATGGCAGAAACGAGCAGAAAAAAGTAGTTTAAAAAGCTGAATTTACCAGGAATAAGCTGAAAAAAGCAAGCAGAAAGAAGCTGAAACATTCATTTTCAATGAGGGAAAACATGGCCAACAAAGCTAAATACAGTACGTATTTCAAAAAGTTAAAATTGCACCAATACCAAACGACATAGCAGGAATGTCCTGAATGAGCTGAACGTTTTAATAAATGAATGGTTGAAATAGCACAAGAGTTGCAGAACCAGTTGCACGCTGAAAAACACGTGGAACGTACAGTCTGAACGTTTTATAAGCGTTCAGACAATAAAGAAGGACGTAGTGAAACAAACAGCCTTTCATTATTGTTTTAATTCATATTTTCATCAACCTATGATGTTTATTTTTATATTTTTAAGAATTATTAAAGCATAAGTTACAGCCAACTTAATTTGATTGCTTTGAATTATCTGACGCCCCCTTACTTGGTGTTTCACGACCCACAATGTGTTCTTAACCTCAGCTTTGGAAACCACTGACTAAAACACTGACTTTTGATGCTGATGAATAAGTCATGCTTTAATATAATCTATTTTTTAAGTCTCAAAGCACTATTGTCAGACATGCGCCATTTACTTTAAACGACAACCAGAAATGTGCTGATAAAGTTTTAAACTATATATATTTGCAGCAAAATAGCAACATAATCTTGATTTCTAATGATATGTGTCTCCCAACACACAAGAGGAGTTACCATGGCTAAATTAAACTGAGAACTATAAAACAGCTGAGGTTGCTTTTGATTTATATTCATCAAATGTACATGTCTAAATCCTAAAACCACCGGTTAATTTCAATAAACAAACTTTCCTCTGCATCCAAATAAGTCTGTGTCACCTGAGCTACATGTCTGTTCTCCTGCTACCTGATCAGCTGATGTCATCCTCCAGCTAAAACTCCAGTGTTGTGTTGTCACAGTTTGTAATGACAATTGTGTGACTTGTGCGGTTCTTTGCCTTGCGCTATTACGCCTTATTACTGCGCCGCCTTTGTTTGTGTTACTGAAACCTTTAATCCTTCTGCAGGAGTTTGGAGATCACGTCAACATTGTCAAGCTTCTCAACATCATCCGAGCACAAAATGATAAAGACATTTACCTCGTCTTTGAATACATGGGTATGTATTGTTGGGCAAAAATGATTTAACAAATACACATCGTTTCGGTTTATATTACATCAGCAAAGAGAAGGGAGAAGTGCACGTTATGTTTATCTCTGAAAAGGTTCTGAGTCTACAAGCCGACCTCTCATCTGTGCAACCTTCACCCTTGAGGTGTCACAAAGCAGGAGTCTCCTGCGTCTCTCAGGGTTTTTTTTCCTTGATTTTATGCTGTTTTTTAGTAATGAAGCCTGTGTGTATTTCAGTTCAGTGAAAAACAAGTTTAAAAGACGTTCTTTTGAGTGTAACCCATTAATATTTAGGGTTCTATCATTTGTTAAATGTATGCTGTGAGCAGTTTTTTCTCTTCATCTTTGTCACATGCAGATACGGACCTGCATGCTGTGATAAAGAAAGGCTCTCTTCTGAAGGATATTCATAAGCGTTACGTCATGTACCAGCTCTTCAAAGCCATCAAATATCTCCATTCAGGAAATGTTATTCACAGAGACCAAAAGGTGAGACGCTTGCAACTTTTTCTACTGGTTTAAAATAAAACCTTGAAAACGTCTTTACATTTACCTCTCGACTTATGTCTGTTTTAATATCTTAAGCAGATAAACTTGTTAAGAATTGGGCTTAGCCGAAAAGTACTCTTCCATCCGTTTCCCCCACAGCCTTCCAATGTGCTCCTGGACTCAGACTGTGTTGTGAAGCTTTGTGATTTTGGCTTGGCCAGATCGCTCAACCAGATCCAGGAGGACAGCGTGAACCCGGCGCTGACGGAGTACGTGGCCACGCGGTGGTACCGAGCCCCTGAGATCCTACTGGGATCCACAAGGTATCAGCATCATTCTTAGATTATTTGAACTCTATCATAGGGGAGTGGTGGTGCAGAGGTTAGAGAAGGTGGGCCTGTGATCGTAAGGTCGCCGGTTTGACTCCCTGGACCGACAAGGTGCTCTTCACTGACCCCTCCCTTTCTCTTTTCTCTTTAAAAATCCATTTTAACTGTCCAAAATCGTGTTTTTTGATCATTAAATGCAGCTACGCTGAGATGCTAAGCTACGAGCTAAGCTAACAGCCCGACCGGGACAAAACTTCTGTCTTGTCAAAGCTCCAAAATTCACAGTTGAAACCCCTGCCTTTGTGTAAAAAGTTGTTTTTTTTCTGCAAAAAAATGCTGGGAACTTGTTTACTGATTTTTATTTATTTATTCAAAGCTGTGTGTGACAAATGCTGTGATAAAGAGCTCAAACCACACCGAGCATCCGCCATTTTGAGAACCAAAAAAAAAAAAAGGAAGGAGAGACCGCTCGTGTCACGTCAAGGGGCCTTTCTCCCATTTTTCATAAATAGACACGCTGCTCGCTCCCTCACTATCCATCCTTCAGTTCAAACAATCTTATACTGCCATCCAGTGGTCAGAAAAGGTATTAAACTCAAAACAAATTAACATTTCTTCTTAAATTTGACAATACAGTAATGACTAAATTATTGTCAAATTTCAAACAATATTGTCGTTTATCGCAATAATTTACGAGACAATTAATTGCCCGGCAAAATTTGTCATCATGACAGACCTAACCATTTAGTCTTAATTCTATCTCAGCATTAATCCAGACAAATAAATCTTGGGTATTTTGCTGCCCTTTTTAAATCTAAGCAACTGTCTGCTTCCTGTGTAAATGGTTCTTCTGAGTACGTGATTGCATCTGTGACAACCAGGACCTTTCATACCTATTACTGAAGAAAGTCCAGGTCTAGTAAGGTATACGTATTTGATACGACACATCTGAGTTTTACATAACACACCCTAACCAACCTTTCCTTTAAACCTATAACTAAGATTTTTACTTTAAATTCACTAAATTTCAACATCAACTTTAATTTAAACCAAACCTCCATATCATATGTTTGCCTTTACATCTTATGGTTAATGTGTGTTTGCCTTGTAGGAGATGTGGTGTTGTGGGTTTTTATTATCATTAAGTAAAAAAATAGATGACTGAAACTCTGTCTGACAGCAAAGATGGGGGTTTCTTAGAGCATAACAGTGATCAGCAAAACAGCATCAAAATCTCCAAAATCCCAACCCATACAGATTTACACAGACGCTTTATACATTCCTTATGCGTCACTAGATAGTTTATCTCTCACTTGATCACTTGTCACTCATAACGGAGAACGCTCGGGGTTAGCCTAGCCAAAACCCAAGGTCCCAGCCCAGACTTCAAGGAGTCTGTAATCCTGGTCAGCTCACTGATAACATGACTTATTTCCAGAAACTTCCTTTTCACATTTTGTGGTGATAAGACCTTACATGCATATCATATCCCAAGTTATTACTGAGGGTGAAACAAGTGTTATAACAAAACCCATTCCACCTTGGCCCAAAAAGGCTTTTTGAGTATTGTATTTACTACCGCAAATAGATATCAAACTAAAATGAGCTTTTTCATCATAGTAACAGGTTGTATATCTTACTAGCTGCAAGCTGTAGCACTTAATTCTAACGTGTCACTATTGTGAGTTCACGCTAAAAGAAGTGTTCATTGTCCAAAGGTACACTAAAGGTGTGGACATGTGGAGCCTTGGCTGCATCCTGGGAGAAATGCTGCTGGGAAAAGCCCTGTTTCCTGGATTATCCACCATCAACCAAATAGAGAAGATCATGAGTGCCATACCTCACCCAAGTCCAGAAGGTGACGAACAGGTCACACAGAATTTTTCAGCTGTTCTGCAGTTTCAGTTTGGATTGAGTAAATGCTTTTATGTTTTCAGATATTCTCGCCATCAGGTCTGAGTACGGGTCTTCTGTCATTCAGAGGATGTTACTGAAGTGAGGCCTTATAGAGTTTTATTTTCTGTTACATTGTAAAAATCAGTCTTTATCATTTAATCATGAACAAAACATGTTAATTGTGTGATTATACATAAACTATGCTATCAGCCAATGATCCTCAGCAGTATTTGCTCTCAGAGGGACTGTATCTGCATGTTAACACAGTTTATCATGGCCTTTTTTTTGTGAGCTTCTCACTGCTGCTGACACAAAGCTAAATCAGAGAGTCACGTAAACCAATTTTCTTCTTGTCCACTGGGAAGACTATCGTGAGAGCACGGAAGAGGAGATGAACTTAATTAAAAACGCTGGGACTCTGCAGCAGTGATGCAATAACCCAGCAGTGACAAGGCAAAAACAGGTCACCTTCTTGTGACAAGTACAAACTCAGGCTGAAAACATCTACTTTAGACCTTCTGCTTCCAGGTGTTATTTTATTTATTCGTAATTTTTTTTGCCTCCAATCCCTTCTATTTTCTTTGTTCACCAGACCACAGGTGCCTTTGGAGGATCTTTTCCAGCCGTCTGTGCCTCCTCCTGACGCTCTTGACCTGCTGAAGGGATTGCTCGTTTTCAACCCAGACAAGCGTCTGACTGCAGAGCAGGCCCTTCAGCACCCATATGTTGCCAGGTATGAAAGCCTTCATATTGAGTTTTGGATTGAAATCAGCACCAAGTGAAAGGATTGAGCTGAATTATTCAAATCTTTTTTTTTTTTTTTCATTGATAATAAACATGTCAGTCTACAAGCTTTCTTCAACATACTGTTTGTATTATTGTTGATTAAATATGTTTTCATGTTTTTATTAAAGGTATCTTGACTACAGCTGAGGTTTCTATTCTCACAGGTTTCATAATCCAGCCAAAGAACCAGCTCTCAGCTCCGATCTAGTACTGCCAGTGGACGATGATGTGCAGTTATCTGTGGTTCAGTACCGCAACAAAGTATATGAGGTTCTGAAAGCCAGAGTGAATAAATATTGGTCATATCATATGGAGCTTACTACAATGACATTTCTCATGCTGAGCGTTAAACTGCTCAAACAGATTGAACCTGTTGAAATTGTCCTCGTCTTCACCTGCAGATGATCCTGGAGAGAAGATCTAGCCATGGGATGCCTAATGGAGGTTGTTCAGGGAACCAAGATTCAACCAGCGCGAGGTGCGATCAGGGAGATAAGAGCCCAGGAGCAGCAAGCAACCATGAAGATGACAACCATAAAGAGAAAACACAGCGTGAGCAGAATAACAAGACAAACCGTGTTGCTTCACGTCCAGATGTCAACAAATCTGGGGTTGTGGATTCATCTGCTGCAGAGAAGATGAGCCCAAAAGCCGGAAAACCTTCATTTAACCCCATCACACATGTTTCAAGTAGGAGCCTTTGTCTCCCTGTTGTATTTTAAACCTACCGTACTTTAATTTCATCCAATTAATAAAAGACCATAGTGTTAAGGAATAATTACATTTCTCAGAAAATGTACAAATTTAATGCAGTTTTGAAACACAGATATCATTTTGGCACAGTAGAACTATGTAGAAAGATCCAGAACATCAACTTCTTTTTCTGTCATCCAGATGGTTTTGGCTGGGTTCCAACTGGTGCGGCTCGTTACAGTCATCCCACAGCAGCCTGCAGGAAAGCAGAGCAGAATGCTGTAAGCGCTGCACCAGCAGAGGGCTGCAGCCCCATTCTAGTAAGAAGCAGGCCTGACTTTACTCTCCACACATTGTGTGAATGAAGCATTCACACTACAGTATTGTGATTCATTTTCCTTCCTTACATTTTTTGGCATCTTTCTCATCCTGCATTTTTCAAGCTATTTCAACAAATTATTAATCAAAACATTCAGGAGAAGGGTGCTATGACTTTCGGTATTGGTGCAACTTTAGCTTTTTGAAATATTTAGCTGTTTCTGCCATTTTTTCCTCATAAAAAGTGAACTGAGCTCATTTTACCTCCTTCATATCTTTAGATGTGTTTATAACCTTTTACTGCTCCTTTCACATTTTGTTCTGGTTCAGCTTCTTTCAGCTTCCTTTTGCAAATTCACACTTTCTTTAGCTACTTTCAGCTCAATTCAGCTGTTTTTTTCCAGCTGTTTTGTGCTCCTTTCACATTCTTTCTGCTAACTACAACATTTTTGTGCTTCATCTAACTTATTTTTTCAGCTTTTTATACGTCTTTCGGCTGATTTCTGAAAGTTTGAGCTTTTTCTGCTATTTCAGCTAGGCCTACTTTTAGCTGTTTTATGCTAATTTTAGCTTTTTCAGCTAATTCCTCTTTCTGCTTTCTTTGGTAGTTTAAGCTTCTTTCTGCCTTTTCAGCTACTTTTCAGCAAGTTTGTTTTGCTAATTTCAACTTTTTTAACTAATTTCTCAAATTTTATGCTAATTGCTGCCTATTTAAACATAATTCAGCAAATATTTGTTCTTTCTGCTTTTGTCTGCTAATTTAGACTTGTTCTTCCATTTCAGCTAAAATTCAGCACATTTTTAGCTAATTCCAGCTATTTTCAGCTAGTTCTTCAGCATTAAGCATACACACTGCATTTTCACAGGAAATGTAATTTCTCTCGTTCATATTTCCTTTTACTTGTGATGTAACTTAGTTTTTAATTTATTTTAAGTTCTTTTCTTGGATTAAACATTACTATGAACCTTACACTTGACCCTCTTCTCCAGTCTATGGACCAGATTCTGCAGCGTGGCCGCTTAGCTCCTTCCATCCACAACCACTCCTTCTCCTTGACCCTAAACCAAACACAGAACAACCCTTTAGTCCGCAAGGATGAGAAGTCAATGTCTGCTGGGCTGCACATCACTTCAGCTCGACTGGTTGGTCCATCAGGACAGGGAAATTATAACATCAAAGACATATATATATATATATATATATATACAGTATATATATATATATATTTTATTTATTTATTTATTTATTTTTTACGTACAAGATCTGTTGACAATAATAACATGTTACTTCCATTTTTATCTGCAGCACCAACGCTCCAGTTCTCAGGTTCGGGAGGCTCGGCCTCCGCCACGGTTCAGCAAGAAAGTGTTTCAGAACAACTGTAATGTTGCTGCTGCTGGTGACCCACGGGCCAAATTAGGCAGCTATTCCCAAGCCTACGGTACCATCAACAAGACGGAGCTGGACAATCTGCTTCGAAACCGCCCTCACCACCAGTAGCTGCTTGGATACCAGTGGCTACATGGACGGATGGTGTAACATTTGTTTGGATCTACAGAAACGTTTGAGTTTGATCACCTTGTTTTGGCAGGATGATGGGTGCCAGACACGGACGCTTTGTAACATGTCAGGTGAAAACTTTTTTGTACTGTATAAAATGTAGTCATGGAGGCGTATTTAAATTCACTGCCTGTCTTGGTGATGTCTACGGCGTTGATCAAAGTGAAAGTCGTGGCCTTTATTTAAACATATTTTACTTCCAGATCAGATGTTTACTGCAGCCATATTGTTTCAAAATTGAGAATATTTAGATAAAAATGCAACACTGTTTACAGTACTCTCCATGAGCTAATCTGATGACTTGTCTGCTTTGTGCCACTCTGAGTTAGAATTAGCCACGAGTCATGTTGATCAGGTAAACACAAACTTACTTAAAGGCTTAATACCACATGAATTACATTATTATTCCATGGAGTTTCAGATGGACTTGTAGCAGTTGTAGAATGTGAAAAAATATGTTTTTATGTTATCAGATTAAATGCAATGTGTTGCAACGTGTGCAATACATGTCGTTTTATAATAAAATGAAGTTGAAATGTCGATCCTGAGTGGAAGTTTGACACCATTACTCAGATTTAGTTCTAGTTTTGGTTATTTTAGTTCAGGTATTTTCAGCTTTGACCTTTGGCTTATCTAATTTCTGACATTGTTGCCACCACAAACATGTTGCCACTGACAGTGTTTTTCTAATTTTAGCACTGAGATAAAGTTTTACTAATTGTAGTATTTTAGGAGTTAATTTTAGCCGTTACCTCTTGTTTTGCTAATTTTTTATTTGCAGCTATATCCTTTTGCTTGTTTTAACTTCAACTGTGCTAATTTTAGCTCTCATTTTGTTAATTATAGCCATTAACTTCATTTTTTTGTTTATTTCATAACTTTGGCTCATTTTAGTTTTTCACTGTTCTGCTTAAATTATGGCTCAGTTCTTTTTAACTTCTATTCAGCTTGTTTAAAACTCAGTCTCAACTTATCCAACACATTTCAGCAGTCATTCAGCACACAGAGGAAAATGTTTATAGAGTCAAAGCATATAAAAGTTCACTTGTGCTTTCCCTGGGTATGTAATTTTTATTTAACCTTTATTTATACAGGTAGTCTCATTAATTCACGAGGACTCGTTTTCAAGTGAGACCTGTTTTAGACAATCATATTAAATGAGCCATTAAAAAATAATGAAAAACAATAAAATCAAAGTGCCGGATAAAACAAGGCAAAGTACCAAAGACAAGAACGTGTTTGCTTAGATTTTTCTAATGAGCATCAGTGTCTCTAAACTGTGCAGTTTTGAGCACATAGATAAAAAAAAAAAAAAAAAGAATCACGATTCACGTCTAGATCTTTCCAGAGCCCTATAAAGAGATCTCTCTCTACGGCTCTAGATCTTTCTACAGCAGCGTTTAGTTCACAGATTTTCTGCTGGTCTGCTTTTTGTTCATCCGACCCACAAGACACCACGAAAAACCGCTCGGTCGTTTGTCTTTCGAGACGTAAATAAAAGAAATGACATAATCGTCATTTTTAAGACTAGATAAACGTGGAGTCTGATCACGTGACCCAGTTGAGCGGTGACGTCATACGCCCCCCCTTCTCCAAAGGGTTTCAGTTAAGCATTAGAGAGATCCGCTCGCGGAGGTGCATTGCGGCCATAGTTCACTTCTGCACCTGCTCAGAGGCAAACGTTTTAAAGGTAAGGGTGTTCTTGTTTTGTTAAGACTTTAATTATTCCACCTCATTTATTTATTTTATTTAAAATACAAGCGATATTCGACTCTGTTTCCCCCTCAACCCTCCCACCTCTCGCTTGTTGTTGTCGGAAGCCGTTAGCGTTTAGCTAGCTTGTCATCGGTGATCGGGATGGAGAAAATCGGGATAATTTTAACCAAACTGTGTGAATAAACAGACAAGCAGCTGTGTGGATAATGGCGGTCTGGCTTTAAAAGGAGCTGACAGGACAGTAACGAACGTGGTGAAGACAGGGGCTTGGGATGGAGGGCAGCGTTTTGTCACTGACTATGCTTAAAAATAAAACTGTATTCGTAATGAATCCAACATGGCGAGTTGTGTTGTTAAGATGGATGTTTGGCCCAGTTTTGACAGTTTACATATTGTGCTATCAGTCTCCTCATTGGCGAAGAATGATCTGAGTGTCGCATTTGCTTGAGGCCTCTGCAGCACAATCATCAATAGGACTAAGTTAATGTTTGTGTTTTGGTTTGGCCATGAGTTACGTTTTATTCCTTCCTAATCTAAGTTTCACCTTTTACATGCTATATTACACATTATATTACACAATGAAAGTATTATAATTGTTGATTTTCACTTTGAATCAGCATGTAACCCAGCAGTTTACTTGATAACATTGAAATTGATTTTTTTTCATAAGCACTTCAGTTAAATTATTTTAATTTAAAGTGTATGTGTTGAAATGCTGGTGCATACTGAGACTCAAATAAGCAATCAGTTAATTTGGTAACAGTTACACTTTTTGTTGTCATTATTCATGGTAGGACTGATTTAAATATTTTAACGTCAGATGGTAGTAGTGTTTTTGATTTACTGGGTCTCTTTAGGTTTTCCTTTTATTTGGCTTTATTAAATCTACACATTTTGTCCAGGGAGAGATTTTTTAATCTGTATTTATTGTTTGCATTTCTTGCCGAATGCAGAAAGGAACAAATGTTTCTTAAAGTACATCAGTTCTTCCATGAAGGGATATATTTTGAAAGACTTTAGCACCTATTTAAATAAAACGAAACGTGTCTGGTAGTTAGTTCTCTGACAGCTTTTAAATTGTCGTTTACTTGATCCTTTCTGGTAAAATCATAAAAGTGGATCCTAACCGAACTAACAGGATTACATTTAAACAGTTTTTTTTAAAGCCACATGTTTATTTCAGTGTCCTTTTGTGCAAATAATCCACACATTTTAAAGTCTACACTGTGTCTTATAACCATAACACATATTTTTGCTCTTCCCTTTCACATATAATTTGAACCATTTGGATGTAACAAGCTGTACAAGTGTGATGAGTTTCTTCCAGTAATTTTCAGGCTGTTTTTAGTAAAGTGAAACTAAAAGAGTAAACTAATCACCTGATGTCGTGAAGGAATAAGGTTTACTCAGCTTACATATTCTTTTAAAGTCACTCAAATTTAAGTCTACACGTTCTGAATGTTCTCATTAGTCCATCAATTAAAACTGATTTATACAGCTGAAGTCTTCAGGTTTATCTTGTAAGATTTGATCGTTTGGCTTTGCAGCTTCACCACCTGATAACAGCAAATTATTCACCTGAAGAAATTTAGAAAGGCCAGACATTAAACTTACAATGATCAACATAATTGGGTATTTGAAATGTTTTTATTGGACATGAACTGGTTTTTTAAAGTTTTTATTTTTTATGATAGTGATCATGTGCTTCTTGACACCGTGTCACCGATTACAGTGTTCTTTCCTGTCAGACTCTTACATAAGCCACCTGATAAAGTGCAAGGACAGCTGTGGAGGCATTCATCTACCAGTTATTCTACATAATTGTCTTTATAATGGGACATTATGATATAAATGTGCACTGTTGTTTTAGGAGTTTGTTTCAAATATTCTTGTGCGTGAGGAACAAGCACCAAAGGTTACAAAACCAAGCCTACAGTTAGTTAGTCATCATGTGACAGTGAAACAGCTTTTTCCTTCAGATCTTTTCATCAATAACAATGGTTCTTTGCGATGGTTTGTCATTTCTTTAACGTGTTTTAAAACATATAAAAATGAGTGGCATCAACTATTGCATCATCCCGTGTTGACTTTGATTGGCCCTACGCCCATTCTAGCTGCACCGGTTTTGTTTCTGAGTTTCCTGCTCTTGCTCAGGCATGCACATAGCACGTTGTTCATGGGTTTATCACGGTATTGTCCTAACCTAATTGTATTAACTTGGTTCTCTGACTGGACCACTGAATCCCTCCCTGTAACCTAATTCCCTTTAGTGATCCCGATCGGCAGAGGTGGGGGACAGTGGCACTGTTTTTATCCACGGCGTTGTGGCTTCTTGCCTAAGAGGATTTACAGTCTCACCTAAAACTCGTAAAGCCGCAACGAACCCCGTCTTAAACAAAATGTTAAGGAAAATCGACCGTTCTTCTCAGATATGGAAGTGAAACTCATGTGATTAGGTGGTAGAAAACTTGGTGGTTATAAGAAAGGTCACAAACTTTCACCACCCTCAACTGAGTTTGTTGTAACAATGTTTAATATATCAGGTGCTTTTTGTGTAATGTCACATGGAAAAAACAAGATCAGAGGAGGGAGCTGTCTGTGCAGATGTTGTGGCTTCGAGAGATATTAGTGCTTTATTCTCTGGAGTGTATGCTGCATTACTCTGGATTACACCAAGTAATCCATTATAGATATGAAAAGCCATATACAGAGCTGGACTGATGAGTTCAACTCTAAAATTAAAACAATACAAAGTTTCTGTTTGTAAAACTTGATTTTAAGTTGTTTTTTTTTTCATGCACCAAACGAATAAAACCAAGCTTTGTGTTTATTACCAGCTCTTAGGAACCAACCATAGTCAGAATTTTAATGTTACTAGAAAAACATGTTAAAGTTGTAGCTGTGACTACAAATTCTTCTTTATTTCAAATATTCTCAAACATCTGATTCACAATTAGGTTTTATTTTTCTTATCAATGTTATTTTCTGGTATTGATTTAAGTTGTAATGTTTTGGTCAGAAAAGGAAAAACTAACTACAGTATACTACAGTGGATGTTCATAAGCTGTTAGCCTTTTTAATTATTGTTATTTTCAAGGTTCAAGGTGACTTTATTGTCATTTGCATCACATGTGGTACATGAGGTG
>JARVGV010000630.1:16408580-16424060 GCA_031762435.1 Hypsolebias longignatus | reverse complement strand
TATACACAGTATATTTAATGTAAAACGTAGATTGAATAAAAGTCTAGACAATTTTCAATAAGATAAAAAATCTGAGATAGTGGCAAAATATTTTTCATGGGTTTTCTCATGAACCCAGCATCTCTTCTCATCTTATGAGATTAGGGTCTCATTAGTGAAATGTTTTAATGTGATGCAGTTTTTTTTTTTTTTTGGGTGGTTCCAATAGAAAAACTGAAGTTGGTTCAGCTGCACAAACTTGACGAGGAGCTCCAGAAGATGAAACGAGCAGCCGAAGACTGAAGATAAATCTTGCTCTCTGGTGCTTTTGAGGTGTTTGAGGTACAAGTCTTGTTTTCTTCCAGACCTTTGTTCCATCCAGTCCGCGTTGAATTAGAAACGTTAAATGTCATTGACGCCAGTTTCTGAGTATTTTTAGCCAGATTGTTGAAGTCCTCAATCTCAACCAGTTCCTCGCTCGGCATTGGGTTTTTAAAGTGTTTTCATGACGTTTGTTTTGTGAGAACTAGTTTATACGTAAAAAGTTGCTTGAATTTCTGTAGTTGATTCATCAAACCTGAAGTATTTTACATCTTGTGATCTATTTTTTTCTGTTACATTGTTTTGCTGTCATCTCCTGTGTGACTTTATGATTCAGATGTTATACTGATGCTGATTTTTTTTCACGACAAATATTAAACTAATTTATTGTTGCTGTGATGTGATATGTCTAAAACACACTAAGAAACCTCCACTCTGCACTTCACTGAAATATGCTCACCTGCTCGTATAGAAACAGTCACATCCAAAATCAGTTTTTACATATTTAATTAAAAATAAAAAAAACTTTTTTGCAGCATTTCCAACAATGTAATACTCTTTCAGGTTTCAAAACAAACACAGTAACCCTGTACAAATGATTTATTCAAATGAATACCAAACATTCCCATAAACACCATTAAGTCTGTTTTTACAATGCAGTAAAGATGCTTGTGCCAGGGGCAGCACGGCGGTGCAGTGGTTAGAGCGGCTCACAGAATTGCCTTTCTCTATGGAGTTTGAAAGTTTTCTCTGTGCATGCGTGGGTTTCCTCACGCGGACCAAAAACATGCACGTTAGGTTAATGAATAATTCAAAATGCTTCTCAGGGAAAGTGAGTTTGGTCATTCGTCTCATTGCCATCAAACTTGTGGCCTGTCTAGTCCTCATACTCTACAAGATCACTAAATAGTTTTACGCCCAGTCAAGTCGTCAAGCGTATCCTGTAAGTTCTAATTGTTTATTGACCAACAATAGTCAGGAGTTCTGCGCAGGGTGTGAACCTCAGAAATGAAGTGACTTATGTAAGAAAACATGGCTCCGTTCCAGCATTGTTCCAGCAAAACGCCCAACCTCTTTCTGTTGCGTTCTTTTACAGGTAATGCCTCGTTTAAAAATCAGAAAAAAAAAAAAAAAAAAAGAAAACAGGCCCGTGAAACTCAAAATCTATTTTACATCCGACTCTCAAGGCAGCTGTAGATTTACATTTTTATTTACACTACGTTAAAAACGAAGGCGAGCACAAATGCATGACTCAAGTCCTCGGACTTTAATAGCTCGTCCCTGAATGCTTCTGCCGCTGCAACATTAGCGCATAAAAACACGTATTCCCACACCTCGTTTGCTCTTTTTGGGATAATTTTCCAGCTCAGGCCTTGGCGAGTCGTTGGCACATTGGTGAAACCAAAAAGACACTTTCCTCCCCTTCAGTTGCGTACTAGTACACGACACAAACATTTCCAGAAACACACAACACTGGTTCTGCACTCTTACTGTCAATGCTGCCGTGTTTATGACGGGCATGTATTTTCCTTTCCTCAGGTGCAGTCTGTTTTTAGTTTCGCCATCACACTCGAACACGTTCAGTTTTAGTTACACTGCCGTGCCTTTCTGTGCTTGGTGAAACATTAGCTGTGCAGCCAGTGTGCAAGTACCGTAGTCACTTTTGACTCTCAGTCACCATAAAAGGAAAAATAGTACCAGATCTTGGCAAAAAAAAAAAAAGGCACATTCCATTGACTTTAGTTTGTTTCCAGCATTTTCAATATTGTCTTTTCAAGTTTTATTACTTTTTTGTAAAAATCCAGCAAAGGCCGCAGCACCAGGGCACCAGAGGTACGTTTTAGGAGTGATCGAGTGATGTTGGCACAAGTTGGCAGAGGGTGCTTTTGATCATCGTGCATAAATAGTGTCCATATAAAAGGTCGCTCCTCCGTCTTTCGTTATCCCAGGTTATTCCCCATCTGTTAACAGAGCAACAGGATTAACAATGAAATCAAATACATCTGCCACTTTTTTTCTCCTTCTTCCCCCGCATGCTGTCGTATTCTGGCACTTCAGACAAATTTAAATGGCAATGTTTGATCAACGATGCAGCGAATGAGCTAGACTTGTGCTTAAGCGTGACACCACCACCAAAACAACATGTATAAGCGCACAGTATGAAAACAAATCTGTTGGTCAGATAATAATCTATCATTTAAGCGCTTGTAATCCTAAACTCACATTCGTTTCATATGTGAGCGTCTTTGTTCTGTTTATATATTTTTGCCATCTATGCTGCTAACGTCAACTACCTCAAAACGGCTGTAGACCTTCTTCTCCTTCCTCAGACTTTCTATCCTCTTCAGTAACCCCTCCCTCTCCTGGTTGTTGCCCGTTGTTCGCAGGAACCGGTTCTTTTTTAAGGGGTTCGGCGCCTCCAGTCCCTTCTCTGCCGCTGCGCCGTCTTTGTCAGCGCCGGTTTCTTCTCGCTCCTGACGGTTTTTCTGGCTGTTGGCAGAGATTTGCTCCAGAATGACTTTAGTGTCGTCTCGCAGGTTGCTGCTGAACAAAACCGAGCTTCCCGGGGTCTGGTGCCGCGATGAGACTGATGTCGCTGTTGACGTTTTGTGATTAGCAGAGAATTGATCGGCAGCTGGGGGTCCTGTGTCTTTCGCTAAAGAGCTCTGCTTTTTGCTGTCATCATCAGCTACCTCCATGACTGTGCTCATGACCTTCTCTTCTCCTGGGGCTTTCTTTTCTTTATCCTTTGGTCCCAAGAACCCCTTTAACCTCAGGGTTTGTTTCTTCAGGAACTCGAGCGTCTTACCTTCACCTTTCCCTTCACCAAGAGTGTTTATAGACGTGTTAGATCCCATAAGCTTTTGTAGTTTTTCCCTGGACTCTTCATGCAGTAGAGTTGAAGAACTATAAGAGCGGCTCTTCTTCATCTCGCTCTTCTCTGCGTCTGTTGCATCCATGGTCAGAACCTCTTCACCGCAAGAGATCCGACGAGGGTTCGGTGCTTTAATCTTCAGCGTGTCTTTCTTGAAGATCTTTGGTGAAGAAAGAGGTTTCAGTAATTTAGGAACGTCTTTCTTTTGACCCTCTGGTTCATTTTCATCTTTACGAGGTTGCGAGGAACTCACAAAGGGCTTGGGAGAGAGGATTGAGTGTTTAAAACTTATTGAAGGTCTGCGAGGGGCTTCTGCCAGTTTCGTTGAAACGTCTGGCTTCTTTGGTTCCTGGTCTGCTGAAGTGAGAGTGAGAGTCGGGGTGTTTGGAGTGGGTACTGGGTTGAGTGGAAGTTTCTCAGAGAGGTCTGGTTTCTTTTCAGGAGGCTCTGGGGCCTTTACAGGTCTCTCCGTCTCCATCTTTGAGGCTTTTCTCTTAGCTTCCAGGTCTTTAAAATACTGCAGTCTAGTAGCTACGTCATTCACGTTTAATGACGAGTTCACGCTAGGTTTCTCAACAGCTGGTGTTTTTTCCTCCTTGTTGGTTTTCTGAGGTTCCTCCTTCACTTTAACCTCCGTTTTCACGTCTGTATTCATTTTCTCTTGCTCCTTTTGTTTTTCCTCTTTCTCCTTTTCTCTCAAACTGTCTTTTTCCTCAAACTTCTTTCGCCACTCAAAAGGCTCACGTGACAAAGACCTCCTCTTTTCCAGGATCTGAGCCACAATGGACGAAGTGCGTCCTGAATCCAACTGCTCATCTTCTTCCGTCGCTGGTTTTAGACCTAAGCTGCTGCTGTGTATTTCTCCCTTGGAAGATGCAAATATAAGTGAAGAGCGGAGGCGAGAGCTACGCTGAAGAAGCGGGTTAATGCGTGACCGGACTGACTCGTGTCTGGACAGAAACATATCTGTAGTGTCCTTCGTCTCTGCGTCTTCTCCCGCCTCTCTTGTTGCTCCTCTCTCCGACTCCCTGTCCCTTTCATTCTTTATTTCCCAGTCTTTTTTCTCCAGAAAAGATGACCTAAAATCACTTAAAGAAGAACGTAAATCCTTTGTTGCTAGTGGGGCAGAGTCTTTATGACTACTCTCAGGCAAATTTGGCTTTCCGAAGCGTGGTCTCAGTATATCTGGTCTCGGCTTAGGGGCAACATTTGGTGGTTCTTTTATTCCAAAGCGTGACACTGACATTTCAGGTGCGGTAGGTTGCTCAGAGGGTTGAGAGTCATCAAACGCATCACCTCCCATTGGTTGAGACAAACCATCTTCTCCAGCCTCCTCATAAGTACTTAGATAGGAGTTGATCCTCCAACTCCTCAGGCCTTGCTTTACACTTGGGTCTTCGCCGTAATCTTGATCAGACTGCTTGTGAAACAGTTTTTTCTCTGGTGGATGGATCTGTGTCGGTGAGGTCTGACAGGCATATGCTTGACCAATGGTTGGCCTCTTGTGGCCGGATCCTCCTTCATACCTCCCAGCTAATGGAGGGCCATGAAGCCCGTCAGGTCCTTTCAGGTCCTCAGATGAAAAGTACTCTCTGTTCTCAAGTGGAAGCTCTCGATCTGAGCGATAGCTCGAGTCTGAATACTGATCGATGGCGAGGTGCGGCGAACGGCCTCGAAGTCTGTCGTAGTGTCCGTGACCAGAATCTGGCCCAGGCCCTTCATTGTAGTAATGGCTACCTTGCAACTGCTCCCTGTAAAATAAAATGTGTGTTAAGTTTCTTATAGATATGTGCTAACAAAGGTATTCATGATGCCTTCCAGTTATTATGATCTACTACAGCCAACAACAATACAGAGTACATACCTGTGGAAGTCTGTCTCATCCAGATTGTTCATGACTCTGTGCTTCATGTATTGCCTGGAAGATGAGTAGGTTTCCTGAGTTCCTTCTGCATAGCTGTGCCTCTTGAAAGCACTTGAGCTCATCTCCATTTGCCTGGACACTATAGACTTTCCCTGATCTAAAAACGACTGCTGCAGACGAAACTGCTGCTGGGAATATTTCCCAATTGTAATCCCTGTGCCAGGTTCAAGCGTGTGACGAAAGGGGTCATTCCTTCGGAAAGGGTTACGATCTGAATCTCCGT
This sequence comes from Hypsolebias longignatus, assembly GCA_031762435.1. NCBI lineage: Eukaryota > Metazoa > Chordata > Actinopteri > Cyprinodontiformes > Rivulidae > Hypsolebias > Hypsolebias longignatus. The sequence goes on along the minus strand of JARVGV010000630.1, from coordinate 16,418,738 downwards.
AGGGGAAGGCCGATTGAAGCTCGGGCTGTCTTCTGTAACCAACAGGGTTACGCAAAGACTGTGACCTCTTTAAACCAAATTGGGCGTTTAAGTAATTGCTGGGGTCAGTAATGGCGAGTGGTCCACTGGATGCATCAATAACCAGGGGCTCCGACTGAGCAAAGAGAATTCGAAACTCCTCATCAAATGTGGAGACCAGTTCTCCGAGGAAGAGGTGAGCGATGCAGCGGTGTATCTTCTCATAGGACCACATGAAACTAGAAGATATTCAAAAAAGAGGCAAAATGTTGTAACAAATTCTAAATTATCACCATTTTCATGAAATGGTATCATAAATAAATGATTCACCTGTAGTTCCCACTGAGCACAGCCCTGCAGTCAGTCAGCATGAAACGATCTTTCACTTGCCCTTTAAAGGATTTTCCTGTCCGGGAGTGATACGTTATTCCTCCAACAGTCCTGACACGCATCATCTGGGAAAAAATTAACAGCATTTTATGTGTTAATGGCTTAATAAACCTTCTTGAATAGTTGAAAATGACGTAAGAAACTGTACATAAAACAGAAACTTACAGGAATGAGGTCTAAGTTGACTTTGCAGCCGATGACCATAGAGACAAAGTGATGAGCGTCCAGCTCATCCAGTAAAATGTAAACTGGAACATGGCGTGCTGCTGCCTCCAGTAAGTCGGAAAAAATGTCAACATCTGTGAACGTGTCCATCACGATGGCAATAACCTGGACAAAAAGCACAAGCACATCTAAGTCAGCCATAACATAATTTGACTGTTTTCTCACCAGTTTTGCTTATTGGTTTCAAATTGTGATGCTGTTGCTGGAACAGACAAAAGACATTCACAATTTCATGTACCGGTACATTTACACAATTTGAGAGAACCTAGGCAGCTTTGTGTTGTCTCTAAACTGTTTTAAGCAAAGCAAACTGTGTTGCTGTACACATTTATTACCTTATACATGTAATTATTTACATTATTTAAACTATTCAGTCAAAATGATGGGTTAAACCTGGAATCCTCACTCAGCTGCATGTAGCCAGCAAAAAGCAACCTTTGGTTCAACTTTTCTACTCAGTAACTGATATTTAACGCCCTTTTGACTACACTCAGTACGTGTGGGTGCATCTACTAATTTTACATAATAAGGATAGTGTAGAAAGAGTAGTGTCGTTTTGTTTTAAAGCTGTCTGTCCTTCATGTGCGTGCTAAGACGATCACGTCTGTGTAAGCACAAAAGAGACAAAGTCAGTGCCTGCCAGACACAGACACGTTCTGTAATCTACTAACAGAAACGCAGGACAAGTAGAGCTACAATCCATCACTCCAACAGGTTTGACTGCTTGTCACGTGTGGCTTCTGTTGATCATATTTTTTTTATTTTTGCTAAGGGCCAACCAGTTGGAAATTTAACTAAAAGGGGTGTGGTGGCAAAGTAGCCAGAGGCAGACATAATGTGAGATTGAACTAACAACTGTGCAGTCCAACACTAGTGAATGTAAACGTAAGTCATTGTCAGCTCTGGATTTAACCTCCCACTTATCCATTTTCTTAACCCCCACTGTCTTGTCCTTGCCATACAGTAGTGCCTAGTTCCAGCAGTTACAGAGGGAGAGGTGAGGTACATCCTGGACAGGTCACAAGTCCATCCACATAGAGACAAATGAGACAAACAACCACTCGCGTTCTTTCTCACACCAAGACACAAACCAGTTAACGTGCATGTTATTGATCAGTGAGAGGAAACTGAAATACCTGGAGAAAACCCACACATGCTGAGAACAAACTCCACCCAGAAAGGTACCAAGCAGAGAGGAGACCGTTCTAACTACTGTGACGCTGTGTTGTCCCTTTATCTAGGCCTGTCACGATGACAAATTTTGCTGGGCGATTAATTGTCTCAGAAAATGTTGTGATGAACGATAATATTGTCTGAAATTTGACAATAATTAGTAATTACTGTCAAATTTAAGAAGAAACATTGGTTAAGTTGTTTTGAGTGTAGTACTGTTTTTGAACACCAAATGGTAGTATAAGACTGTTTGAAACGAATGATGGATAGTGAGGGAGCGAGCAGCGTGTCTCTAAGAAAAAGGAGGGAGGCCCCTTGACATGACATGGACTGTCTCGCCTTCCTTTTTTGGTTTTCAAAATGGCGGATGTTCGGTGTGGTTTGAGCTCATTAGCATATCATAACAAGTTCTCAGCTTCTTTTTGTAGAGAAAAACAACTTTTTACATGAAGGCACAGGTTTCAACTGTGAATTTTGAAGCTTCGACAAGACGGAGGTTTTTTACCCGAGGTCGGCCTGTTAGCTTAGCTCGTAGCTTAGCTGCTTTTAATGATCCAAAAACACGATTTTGGATGGATAAAACAGATTTTAAAGAGAAAGGGAGGGGTCAGTGAAGAGCACCGGAGTTGAGTCTTTTGTCATCCAGTGTCTTCAGTAGAAAGAGACACAAAGAAACGATAAAGCCGATAAAATGAAAATGATGTTGATAAAATTTATCATGCCATTAATTGATTTATTGTTTATCACGACAGGCCTAGCTGTTGTATCTAACCAGTTTTCATACGCTCACTTTGCCAGGTGTCTCTTGTAAATGAGTCCTCAAGGCTCAATGGGATTAACATGCCTAAATAAAGGTTGAATGGAAAAAACAAAAAAAGGGGGGACGTATTATGACAGTCTCTGTCTGTATGTAAAGTTTATTATTCAAAATAATGAAACGATAATAATGAAATAAACTTCATAGACGGAGATGAAGGTCACATACATTTTTCATCACTCCAGCTTCAAGGTCAAGGTCAGAAGTCAAGGTCAAAGTTAAAGGTTTTTGCTTTTCAAGACGATAACGTCTGATCTGCTCCAAATAATTTCAAGAAGCTTCATACACGTATGCATCACACTACTAGACAGAGTGTCGCGCACACTTATCATCAACCCAGCTTCAAAGTCAAAGTTTTAAAAAATAATAATAAAGGTCAAACGTTATAAAGGGTCTTTGCTTGTCTGAGCCGTTGCTATAGATTACTGTAAAACAGCTGCCGAATGTGGTTCTCTTGATTCATTTTCATTGATAAGACAACACTAAAAAACAAATATTTAATAACCTAATCGCTTTAATTAGTGCATATGTGTACAAAAATACTTATGAACCATATGTGTAGGTATGCAACTAAATATGTACAGTACTTCTATTATCAGTAAATGTTTCAATATCGTCTTTTAAACTCTATTTTTCCTCAGACAAAAGAAAACAAACCAGGCTGATTTCACTAGTACCAGGTCTCTTGTAAATGAGTCCCCGAGGCTCAATGGGATTAACCTGTATAAATAAAGGTTGAATGAACTCCTTCTGTCTCTTTTACTTACTTGTCGGGCATTCTTGATGAGTCTCCGGGCCTGCTCTTTAATGCTTGGCATGTCTGCGTCAGAGGGGTTGACCAGAGTGGTAACCTCTGTGGGTCCAACAAAGCTGTGCTGCGACATAGGCCATCCCAGATCCAGTCCTGGCGCTGCCAGGTCAGACTGCATTGGCCAGTAGGTGTCTGAGGAGCCCTCGGTCTCTTGACCCCCCTCATAATACGTCAACTCTGGGACTCCTGAGCTCTGATTTGGTATCTGAAGTGTGGACTTAATATATTCGATTTCCGTCCGGGACAGGAAATTGACAATATTTGCCTTCTGGAGAAATTCATAGTAACCCTGTTGCAACAGAACACACACAAATTCAGGGAATAAAAAACAAGCCAGTCTGTATGCATTCTTACATTTTAACTACAGACGGAATTTACAAAAAGAATAACAAATACCTCAGTGTCCTTCTCTATCAGGTCATCAATAGCTAAACGATACTCCTCGCGGTAATGTGGGGGCAGGTAGTTTGGGTCAAGAGGATTGTCTCCGACCGATGAACCCTGTGACCGGTGTGCCATTGTTCAATTGGTTGTGAGCAAAGTCAAGGACCAGGGTTGGACAAAACTGGAGTCTCTGCAGAAAAGTAAAAGAAAAAAGCCACACTTCAGTTACAACTTTTGTCTTGAGATCTAAAGAGCAAGCAAAGCATCAAAAGCTGAAGTTTTCCTGTGTACAAATCACCTTGTTTTTGTAGTAGGACTTAACCGTAATAACACACCACACCCCCCACTAAAGACAAACAATATTTCAATTAAATATCCCATTGGGTGGCGAAAGAAAGAAGCCTTTGTGTTAGGATACACACTCATACTTGTTACCTGTAACCATCGAAACAAAGCAACTGTTGTTGGAGAGCCAAGACCAGGGCAGTGAATTTAACAGCTGCTTTGTTCAGATTATCTCAGCAAGCACTTCAGTTGTGAAGAAAACTGAATAAAACATTTTATTTGATGCCACAGTTTCGGTCGAGCGGAGAGATATGCGGATTTAAGTGAACGTTTCAGTTCAATTTATTATGTTGGTCAAGAATTCTTTGTTTGGTCAAAGAGAACATGGCTTTGATCAAATTTAAATTTACCAACAAAAAAAAGGGGGTTAAATCTAGGGATGCACAAAATTATCGGCATGGTATCGTATCGGACGATAGTAGCGATAAAGTTAAATATCAGACATCGGCCATGCCATCAAAACAACACGGATATAAAAGGCGCTGTTTTTTGTATGACAATCCAGTGACAAGGACGCCTGCAGCGCCAGCACAACGCTAAGACGTCACGCGCACCTACCTATGCTATGAATAAAATTGACATTAAACATAATCTGAGTTGAAGTGTTGCATCATTTTCAGTCCCCTTTTTGGCATCTGCATTTGGTAGCAGGCCAAATTGAAAAAGACCATGCAAAATAATAGTACTGTATTTTAATACCACAGCAGAGAAAGCTATGTAGTGTGTGTAAGTAGGTCTACGGAAAAAAATATTGGTATTGGTATCGGTTATCGGCCAAATAAGTTTTAACATATCGGCATATTGGATATTGGCCAAAAATCCAATAATGTACATCTCTAGTTAAATCACGTCATCTGGACAGTTTCTTTTTGGTAGAAACGTTTTGTCTTTCTCCTGAAAGACTTCATCAGTCTGACGCCTGCCAACACAGATCTGTCTAATGGCACCTCCTTGATGTGTTTCAAGCCAGCCCTCTGTAGAATTCCCAGAAACTAACTTACCCAAAAGGGGACCATCTGTCCAAAACAATCAATCGTCATGCATAACAATTAAATGTTTTAGGCCAGATGGCCAAGGTGCTACTCACAGAAACAACCTGAGGACACCTGACTATGGACTCAGATCCTAAAAATCTCTCTCTTTTTTTTCTTTCTTTTTTACATTAAATGAACAGATTTTAGCCTAATAAATATACTATTCATTACAAACAGTCTTTGACAATGCAATTTGTATACAAGATTTTACTTCAATCTGTCTTTTGTAAATCTTGTAGTTAATTCTTCACCCAGTTTATACATGTGAAAAGGATAAATGCTACATTTGGAACACCGATGACTTTTTCTGCAATTGACTAAACTTTAATAGAGCTAACGATTAGCCCAATTTGGAAACAGTGGGCAATTCTTAAAACAAATAAACCAAGATGAAGAAAATACAATGGGAGGAAGGCAGACAAACAGTCACAGGAGAGAAAAGTGGATGAGTGAGGCAGAGGTGGGAAAGGCAGGAGGAGGTGTTGTACAGACAGGTTCTTTCATATTTCAGCTCAGGGAACTTGTCGTGCCGGTGCGTCATCCTTAATGTTTGCTGCTTAGACCTTGTCGAGAAACGTCTGTCAGCTGTGGCAAGCGAGATAAATGTGAGGGGCGCAAGGAGTGAGCTGGAAACTATGACAAGACTTTTAATTTACCTAAAACTTAAAACACCGTGACATAACTTAGTTGTCTGTTTTAATTACAGGGAGTTAGTTCACAGAAGGCATTAGCTGCTCATCTTTATTCAAGTTCAACACTACTATTGTACTTAATGTGAATTAACAGATTCCTGAGATGCAACCCTAAAGATTTTGCTTGGCAGCCGATTAAAGAAAACAAAACAAGCATGATGAATAAATGCTTAGGGCTTGAGTCTATTTATGACTAATGGATAATAGATTGCGCTGCAGCCTTTTGCAGCTATTTTCTAGTAAAAATAAATATTTTGTGCATCGTAACAGTAGGCAGAAACATCTACAGCTGAGTGACAGTGTGAGGCCTGGGCCCTGCTGTAAAGGTGTGTACGATGTGTTCTGTAAATGTTCAGGAACAGCCACGAGCCTGATGCTGGAGATAGAGAAGGGTAAAAGTCCTAAGCTGTAATCAGAGGGAGAACCCATCTTACTCAGTGAACTGGTGAGTCATTGAGTAGCCTGATGTGGCGAGGCCAGGGGATGAACGTGCAACAGACTGCTGTGTGGTGGTGATTCATGCTAAATGGTTGACATCCTGTTTTCATGCTTATTTTGAACCATAAAGATGGTTTTCTCAGTTCACTCGACTGATATTACTGCTAATCCCCGAAGAGGAGGACACTGAATTGATCTGTTCTTTGCTGGGAAAGTTTTCTGCTCTCACTTTATCTGCTTAAAGAGATGACTCATTTCTTTGTATCAAGTATGTCTCTGTGGAAAAGTTAGGAACAACAGACTCTTATCTGTTGTAGATAGCTCTTTGAACAGACTCGGGTTGGAGAGATTGATGTTTAATTCCAACCAGACCAATGAGCTATAGCCCAAACTGAGCCAAGACCAAAGTGTGTTGCTGCTTTCTTAAATAACTCCCGATTTTAAATTTTTCCAAGCGGCTCGTGCTTATAGTTGCAGTCAGTTTAGCTTTATATTATTTGCAAGTGAAAATAATGGCAGCGGCTAGCTTTAGTTCTTTCAATGCAGCCTGCAGCACTTTCTGCAAGAATATAGATGAGTTCTCGAGGCTCAATGAGATTAACCTGCCTAAATAAAGGTTGAATGAATATCATAGTATTTCTACTGTGTAATGTGAAATTGACAGCAATGCAAAGGTTTATATAAAAAAAAAAAAACTGCATGAACGACTGTCAAATATTTTAGTCTTGGAGTAGCAAGTCACTTTGGCCTTGTCCCATTAAACCATTAGTTTGTCACTTTGGTCAAAATTAAACTGTTTCTCATACTGAGGTCGTCCAAGGAGCTACCTACAACAGGTAAGATATTGACGCTCTTAATCTTTCTGCAGAACCAGACTTTAAAGATGAAAGGTGCTGACAGCCCCAGACTGAAAGACGTGCTCAAACGAAATGTCAAGCATGTGAGGTAACACAACGGTCCAGCTGTTGGAGCCCTTCGAACAAACACAAACGTGGTTCCTGAGCATTTTAGCTTCTTCACCGTTTGCTTTCAAACAGAGAAAAAAATACAGAAGTCTTGTCAACTAGTTTGTCTAAATTTAAGATTTTCCCAAAGTGCTTTTGTAAAAACAGAAGTATTCATTATATCATCAGTTGATAATCAAAACTGATGGGATGACTAGAGGATGACGACGAGCCGAATCATTCGGAGCCTGAGGTGAATACCAGCTAGAGTCAAGGGAGTCACACTGAACGGATCGTGGTGGTTTCTCCTTTTTCTTTACTCATTCACCTCTGCAGGATGAGACGGTGCAGGAATAACAGAGATATGACGGACTGATCTCACCTGGCTGATGGGCAGCATATCACAACAAACACTGACGCTTTGTTGTTATGGCAACAGAAACGAGCATCAAACTACAGGTGGTGACGAACAGTGATCAGGACCTCTGTTTTTCTTTGAGATATAAAGCTTGTCTACACGAGGAGCTAACCTGAATGTAGCGTAAACAAAGCCCGAGTGAAACTCTAAACCAGCCGAGCGCCCAGACTGCTGCGTCTCAAGGATGGTGATGTTCAAATGGGAACACTGTTAACTTGCTACGCATGCCAGTGGCTTACTTTCAGCATTCCTGCCTGAACGCTGACATGAAACGACAGACTGAAACTTCTGAAATGTTATTAGTCTCGACATGTGAATCGTTGAGAAAAGAGAAAAAAAAAAAAGGCCCGGGGAGACGCAAACTATCAAGAGCTATCAGTCTTCCTGTCGCAACACACATCTGAACACACCTAACTGAACAAACACCGCGATTGATCGGGGCATTCCTCTCGCCGTGCGACGATCCGGCGTGAACGCATCAGCCCAAAAGAACAGGTTTGGAGGGACGAGCCTGTAAAGTCCTGACGGTCCTGTCAGGACATTTCAGCGTCGTCAGAATAATGTACACAAACCGAGGCAAGTCCACCTCTGCCTTCCGAGTATCATCACACCTCCAGGCGGCTGTTGAGTGAAACACAAAAGAAGGCTCAAGGACAGATGAATGTGACAACGCACGCTGGGCTCTCATCCTCCTTTCTCTCCGCGTCTAGAAAAACAGGTCCACTGAGCTCCCCGTCCATCATCTGTTCCAACCGCCTCCGGGCCTGCGGTCAGCGTCGCTGGAAACTCAAGCAGTTAAAGCGTATAAATATAAACACTCCTACTTTTTTCCAGCTTTTTTCCTTTTTCTGCAGCACGTTAACGCTTTACGAGCAGGCTCAGGCCTTTTGAAACACGGGCAAAGCACACAAACTAACGAGCAACACTGCGTCTGCCGTATGGTCGACGGGACAGTAATAAATGAATAAAGCTGGCTCTTTTTTTTTGTTGCAAGGATGCAAACGTCACAAATTACAACCACATGTTGCACTTCTCTAGTGACGTGCTGTGAACGCATCACGGGTAAAAGCTGTGAAACAGAAGAGCCCTGTGTGTGTAATTAAGGGATCATTAGAGCCATACAAACCAGTCTTCCCAGTCTGCAGACAGGACTGGGATCTTAAGCAAAGCTTGCCACAATGAGCGGCAAAGCATTGTTCAAACATGGCAGAAGACGTATCAGTTCTTCTTTAATGTGACTTTTGCTCTGGGCGCTTTCACGTTTAATTTTCTGAACTGACTGGAAAGTTTGTTTTTACAGTTCACTGGTAACATTTCTGTCTGTTCAGGTGTTTCACAGCAAACTTAATCCTCTATAACCTGTAGGCCAAGGTGCTGCCTTAAAGAGAGTAATACTAATATTGCTTTGTAAATAAGAACACAGGCTTCAGTATGTTTGGTATAAATGGCAGCTGCAGTTTTCTTTCCGTTTCGTACCTTGTCACCTTCTTGCAGCACAGCTCGTTCCCTCTTCGACGAGTTTCACTGTCCTCGGTAGAAGCACCGAGCTGCAGGTCTCCTTCTCGGCCGTGTGTCACATTCCTCAGCTCGGACAGCAGCTCCACCCAACACCCCCCCGCCCCGCTCGGTGGACACCCCTCCACTGCAGCTCCCAATGCCCGGGCTGAGAGCTCCGCTCGGCGGCCTGTGGTCCCCGGAGCCTCCGCTGAATGAGGAAGGAGCCGGGGCGAAGAAGGAGTAGGAAGGGCTTTCCCACCGACCAGGCTCCTCCCAGAGCTGCTGGTTGGAGGTTTCCTCCTCCTGCTTTGTTTCAAATGTGCGCTACGTTTTTTTTTTTTTTTTAAATCACCCGTCGAGGAAAGGCAGATAATTTCATGGACCGAAACAGCCCCATGAACTGGGCGAAGTTTAATGAAACTTTCAGGAAGTAATCATTGAGCCTCCACAAAACTTGTGGGAGCCGAGACATCCAAGATGGCTTCCTCAGAAAACACCAATAAATAAACATAAAAAAGTCTTAACTCCTTTGATCTAACATTTGTTGTGGTAGTAGATGAGACTTATCCCCAACACCTATCCTGAGTGCTCACATATTCTGCAAGATAAGGCATGCTCAACAATCCAGGTAGAAAAATCTATCAAAGTTAAGGTAAATCAGCTGGATAGATTAAAAAAGTGTACTTTGTCCAGAAGACTTGGTCAGTTTGAGGAGCACCTTCTCATAGTGGATCAACCTGTTTGCTGGTGACAGCCAAAACTAGCTGTTCACATGATAAAAATGGACCATCAGTCTAAGGACTGATCGTTAGTGTTGCCAGATCTGGCGACAGAAACAAGCGACCAGCTCCATGAAAACAAGCCCAACTGGCAACCCACCATATTGTGAAAACAGGCAGTTTTTAAACAGTATAAACATACATTTATTATGGCATTACATATAAACATCAAAATTATGCTTAACACTTTGAA
>JARVGV010000630.1:16354903-16374493 GCA_031762435.1 Hypsolebias longignatus | reverse complement strand
CACAAACAGAGCAATATTGTGTATGTTGTTCAGTGTCAGGAGGGCTGTGATCAGTCTTATATCGGGGAAACTAAACAACCACTGGCCAAAAGGATGGTCCAGAACAGAAGATCTACATCATCAGGCCAGGACTCTGCGGTCTACACTCATCTCCAGGCCTGAGGTCACTCTTTCAGGGATGAAGATGTTCACATCCTTGATAGAGAGGAACGATGGTTTGAAAGAGGAATAAAGGAGGCCAGCTTTTCACTCAGCCCTCTGTGAATAGTAAGCAAGCAACCATCAGGGTGCAAACGATCCATCGTTAGGCTGATGGTCCTCAATCATGTGAGCATCTAGTTTTTGTTTGTCATGTCACTATGAGAAGGTGCTATTTATAAGACTGAGCTGAATACAGCATCTCAAGACTAAAGAAGTCTTTCAGACAAAAAACAAAACATTTCTACATTTTTTTTGTTTTGTTGACTGTCCAGAGGACCAGAATTAACTTTTTTTTAGATTTTTCTACCTGGATTATTGAGCATGCATCAGGATATTAAGGTTTACCTGCATTACCCTTTTTTATTCCAGTCCAGAAAAACACTCATCTTGAAAACTACGAACATTCACTCATCAAATCCCTCAGCAATGAGGGATATCGGGATACCACTCGTTTAAATTATTTTTGTTTGTTTGATAAGTGTCGCTGACAAAAAGCAGCATACAAAAAATACATGCTTTGCACAACATAATACTGTATCAGCTGGTGAAGGACTTTTATGAGATTGTTGCTTGAAGAGCAGTGTCATCAAAAACAAAATACTGTACTGTACTTAACAACTTAGCTCCTTTTTTTTTCTCTGTCATCTTGAGCAAAGTTTTAGAAAATAACAACTTTACACAGATAAAAAATATTTATTTATGTACTTTATGAAATATAATCACAATCAGAAATAAGTGTGTATTCACATACTGTATATGAAAAAAAAAACATTACGGAGTATAAATTTTAGGTGACTATTTAAGGATATATTTCAGGATAATCGCAGTTTTCTGTACACGTACCTGTATGGAATCAGAAAAAGTCAAGTTGCTACAATAGCATATTCCTTTAAAACTAGGAATAATATTTGCAGAGTTCATGCTCTTGCGAGACTTAACTTTAAAGCTATAGGAACAGATTCATACATTTTTATGGCGTCGCCATTAGAAATAATTTACAAAAGGCAAAAACATCAGACACGTTTCTAAATTCTGACAGTTCATCATCTCTAAAACACAACATGAAAATGCTACTTAAAATGCTTTAAAAAAATGTACACACACGGTCTCAGTTGGTTCACTCAGCATTTTTCCAAAGATAACACAGACAGAAAAGAATTAATCTGGGAACAAAACAAGAATGTCCTCAGTATATGTGTGCTAGAAAGAGAGAAGTTCTTAAAACAGACATGGTTGATGGAGATTTTGAGCATCAACTTGGAAAAAATAAAGCTCTCTGTGTAATCACACTCATGTCACAGATTTTTTTTAAATTTTTTTAGGTCTGCTAAATGTCTTTCATGTCACAAAGTGCTGCAAGTTCTGAGCTACAAAACACAGTCGAGTGAGCCACATTCACATCTGCTGTATTTGCTGTCACATTCTGAACATAGTTGGCTGTGATAACACAGTCAGGCCAGAAAAAGGATTTTTATTCATTCAAGTTAGTACATTTTAATGTACACAAACCTGTTTTGAGAACACGTTTACTGGCACCCGTCACGACTGTTCTGCATTCTGCGCCTGATGACATTTTATCCTGCTGACTAACCCGTCAGGAGGCGCGTCTTCAAACCAGCTGCTTCCTCTACACCAATCTTTGAAAGAAACGGTTTGAATATAAAAGTAGCAGGTCTACAAAGCAAAGTTTTGCCCTCTTACGTAACGAAGGAGGTTAAATCATTGACAAGGCTTTCCTGTACTTGCATATTTGGGTATCAGACAGTATTCTGTGCAGAAAATTTAGAGATCTTCCCATTCTGGTGAGGATAATATTGTTTCCTGTCTGGTCTGTCAGCTCTAGAATCAACCGAGACACATTCAACTTACCCTTCATCCTGCTTTCTTGAGTAAAAAGTCTTTTTTTTAGTTTTGTAGAGAGGAAAAAACTCTTTGGAATAAACAAAGAGAGGCTCCAAAACACAGCATAAGTGATGGTACCACTTCAAAATGTGTTTCCAGATATAGAAATATATTTCTAAATGGAACAGAAAAACTCATCTTGTCCCACAGAGTTCTCAGTCCGGGCCCAGGTACCCTGCGTTCTCTGCAGCTGGTATGTGTCCATTTGTGTGGGTCTTAAAGGTGGGAGTGAAGTCCTGTTGGTAATCTGGGTTGTCTATGCTGGTCTGGGGCTGGAAGGTCTGACTGCTGTGAATTGTTCCATTGGAGGTGAGCGGGAAGGTGGTTGGGGACGGCAGTTTGTTCAGATATTCGGGCTCGCAAGTCCCGTTCTTAAAGCAGTTCAGGTACTCCGTTTCCGTATCATCTGACGAGATGGTGGGAAGAAGAGTGCGAGGCAAACAAGAATGCTGGTAGTTGGGATTCACTACGTCTGAGATCCCGTTCTGGTTCATGTAGTCTGTGAGAAAAAAACAAAAACGGGGTGGGGGTGTGTGTGTCATATTTCATATTAAAGCTTGTGTTTCACATTAGATTGAACAACTACTAGTATGAGCAAGATGCATTATGTAACCAAAAAGAAGGAAAGTTCAAATGAAATTAATTAAATTAATCACTTGGAAAACAGGAAATACTTGGTCAATCACAATACAAAAACAACAGCTATTATTATTATTATATCATCATCATCATCATCATCGTCATCATCGTCATCATCATCATTATTATTATTATTATATTATTATTACAATTACTATTATTATTATTACTATTATTATTATTACTAATCTTATTATTATTATTATCATAAAGCTGAAAGTTTTAAGTATAAAACATCTTTGACTAAATTTATCTGTGTTAAAACCAGATGAAATTACAAACAACAGCATTTTCTGTCCTCTAGATGTCACCTTCTCTCTCTGAATGCACCACAGGGCCCTTCAGGTGGTCTCTACAACATGCTGGTTTAAATGTTTGAGAGGGGTTAAATGGAAGATGTACTTGCCTGGAGCAGGCTGGAAGGCCTCGTCTAACAGTTTATCTGTGGGGTCAGGAATGTATCGCAGAACAATGCTTCCGTCTCTGCTCGGGACTCCGTTCTGAAAGAAAGGACAGGGAAATTCAATGCTGTGGTGTATATGTATACAGTGCAGTATACTGTACTGTATATACTTTTTTTTTTTTTTCAAATATCTCAAAACAAAAGGAACTTTTTTTTTTTTTTTTTTGAGATTCAGATTTAGACAACTGTATTTATCCCCAAAAGGAACATCAGTTTGGCAGTTTCCAGATTTACACCCTCCCTCCCTCCACACACACCTAAAAGCAATGAAAGACAGTGTTTTCACAAGTTAAGTCTCACCAGTAAACCATTTCTGCTGTGGCAGGTTCCAATGCTGCTGTTCAGGCTCTGAAACACAGAAAATCTTTGGTTAATGATTCATTACAGTTTTTTTTTTTTTTTTTTTTTTAATTCTAGCTAAATTATTGATAAAGTTTTCTTTTTAGGCATGTATGATATTTGCTGTTATGGTTTATTTAAACCTGTCAGGGGAAGGTTTCTTTGAATGGTGATAATGATTAGTATCACTCGTTGCCAAAAAGATAAGGCAGATAATTTTTGTGTGTGTGACTTTTATGAAAATATCTTATGAGCCACTAAATTTTTTTTATTAAGCTTGCAGAAAACAATTATTAATGTATCACTACAGCTGATGAACAACTCCACAGCTGACGGACCTTTAACAATGGCTATAACTTTGCTTTCTGTATCTTGTTATATCTTGTTATGTATCGGAGCTCCTCTTATGCACATCTTCCAAAACTAAAACTATGGTCATGGATCTGGTCAGCTGGACTTTCAATGCAACCAATTTTTTTTTTTTTTTCAACAAAGCATCAGGGTCCTGGAGAACCCCCAACAGGGTCCAGGAGCGGCAAGATACATCATGGATCTGTGGGGAGTTTGGAGCTGATGTTCCTTTCCATATGGTCTCAGGAGGACGCCGAAGCTGTTTATATAATTGGAATCATGATAGCAGGGTTTCTGCTTTTTGGCACCAGCGGATACCTATGTTATCAGCTACTGAAGAAGACGGCGGCAGCAGTTTCGGTCATGGCAAAACCTCAGAGTCTGTATGAAGGTTTGGTTCGTACTTTGATGACTCAAAATCAGCTGATGTATGAGCTAAACCGTAAGATGGAAGCGATTTGTGAGAATCGCAGGCCACCTGCGGCTTCTGGGACTCGCCAGCTTGTTGGGGGTGATCTAGGAGAGAGCTCATAAGCATGGACCAGTGGAATGCCCACAAATCTGACCGTTTTGGATCAAAAATACCAGCAGAACTCAAGGCTGATGAGAAATAATAGTTTGCCTGAAAGAAAAAAAAAATATATAAAAAATTGTGGCTTATCTGAATACGACTCCCCCATTTGGCCTTGAAGCAGGTCAACTTATCAAATTTCTCCTGGAATATGTGTAAATTCAGGAAAAGCTCTGTCTTAACACATGTCCTGATAAGGACAAGGTGTGAAGAGATCTTTTTTGTAATACCACCATCCTCTCCTCATGGCCGTTTCCTCTTTTCTGTCTAAAAGAATAAGGGGTCACGCTCTCAGGAGCAGCAGCAACGTGCACTCTGCACATCTTTTGATGACTGTATGACCATAAACTCACTGTATTTTGGTACAATGACAATACAGCTTATTCTGATTCTGATAACTTGGTCACTTTTATAGACAATAAGCTAAAAGTTGATATGATAGTAGCTGTGAGTCATTCACAACTAATTCTCTGACTGTTAGACTTTGATGATCGTAGTCTAAAATTTCAAGAAATGCTTGGTCTTTAATATAATTGTTGCGTTTTCTGAGCCACTACAAAACAAGTCATCCTTCGTCCCCACACTGACTGTGATTGAATCAAATGTCCATCAAGCAGATTCATTCTCACTCAGAAAATCTGACAAGCTCCATTGTTTCTGTCAGCAACTTAACTCCGAGAGCTGTAAACTATAAAAAGTGAGCAAATGCCGACAATGGAGTGACAGCTGTGGAAATTCAATTTACTTTCAACAAGAAAAGGAAATTAATGCTCCTTCAGTGGGGTCAATCTGTAAAAAAAAAAAAAAAAAGATAAATAAAAACATTCACCCAAGAGTGATATTATAATAAACAGCTTGGTATCAACTCCTCCTGATGGCCTGTAGAGGTAGTCAGACCTGAAAAAGTCTGTATGGGTTAAACAGACGACCCACAGCGGTGTGAGGTAGAACAGCCAGACCTACGCATGGCCCTCACCCAACCTGATGCAGAAGAGCTCAAAGGCCAACTGGGAGGAAATGTGGGCGAGAGCGGGGTCGCTGGAGGGTGATGACGGGGGAGATCAGGACAGAAGGGTTCAGTCCAGGTAACAGTGGGCACTTTCAAAATGATGATCAATTTAAAAGCTGAGGTTCGCTCCCTGCCGACTTAACAGCTAATAATCATGTTATTTCCATTCTGACTCACAGCAATAGGATAAAAAGAAATAACATTTTCAAAACCTTGGCTGCTTGTGTGTAAAGTGAACTGCTGTTCCAAGCGTTGCTGTTACTTCCTTCACTTTCTCAATTGATGCAGCTTCTCAAAGGTTACACACAGCGTTTCCTCTTTTGGTTTTTCCTCCAAGTGCTCAACGCGTCATGTTCTTTTGTTCACCGAGTTAAAGTGACTCGGTAGTGGTGGAAAAGCTCAAAACATCTTGACAAATGTTCAGGCGTGGATCTCAAACTGCTGTGGAAACATTTTAGTTAGAAATAGTCATGAGTTTTTAAAGTAAGACAAGCTGTTGCACCAGTTTGGGACAAACCTTAAAAATATCAGAATGTTCTGTCTCACGCAATTTCATGCGATGTGCTCAGAGTATGGGTTGTTAATGACCTTTGGCTACTACCACATTAAATTTTAGCTCAGTGTCTGTTAAAGTGAGTTATAGCCATATGTGATGTTTTAAGGTCACCTAGCTCTGGCAGCCAGCTTAAATTGGACGGACTCCAAAAGTTTTTCCACTTATAAATGTTCATCTGATGATCACTTTGTGCAAGTTCCAATAAAATTTGTCCAGATTTTCATGAGACATTTTGATAAAAGACAGACACATGCACAGTATTATCTGTCTTTAGTCAATTTAAATCAAAGTACACCATTAGCTGTCAACATCTGTAGCAACTTTGCAGTCAAAATTCTCTCTCTCGCTCTTGACGAAGACGGTCGCTCTCACTCGCTCTCCCTCGCTCTCCCTCGCTCTCCCTCCTGCTTTTTTACTTTCTTGTCCTGTCAACGTCAGAGCCTCTTTACATATCTTCCAAATAGAAAATTATTATGGATTTGGTCAGCTGGTCCCTCAACGCAACCGATACAATTTTTCCCACCAGACGACAGGGAGAGCCCTCATGCCCTGATCGGATCCACGCAGCTGGGTATGTCATTGATTCCTGGGGGGAGTGGAAGATGATGCATCTATCTGTGCTGTCCTTGGAGGACGTAGAAGATGCGTACATTATAGGATCTATGATAACAGAGTTTCTGCTTTTTGGAATCGGTGGATACCTTGGATAGCGACCAATTAGGAAGACGTCGGCAGCAGTTTTGGCCATGGTAAAGCTGCCAGCCTTGTGTGAAGGATTAATTTGTACCTCGAGCTCTCAGACTCGTATGCTTAACGAGCTCAACCGCAAGCTGGACGCGATTTGTGAGAACCGTAGGCCACTTGCGGCTCCTTGTACTCGCCGGCATGAAAGAATCGATCTTGGAGAAAGCTAATTGAGCATGGACAGGGTGGAACATCCGAAAAGCTGGCTGTTTGGATTCACCATTGAGTGCACCAGCAGAACTTGAAAGTAGACAGAAAACAGTCTGGCAGCCCAAACAACTGTTGTTTATCTGAATTTGGCCTCACCGCTGGCCTTGGACAGGCCAACTTATCTCAAATTGCTCCTAGAAGTTTCTGTAACTACTTCCATGATACTGATAGACACTGTACCATCTTATCAGAACTTTGGAACTTTCCGGAGTGTCTATGGATAACTCACCACCTTTGTCGACCTCTATGCATAAATGTAATATGTCATTTTATGTTGCTAGATATTATTATTATTATTATTGTTTTTACCTCTTTTATACTGTCTTTTTTTAAGCTTCCTCCACCCTCATGTTCTCTTGTTCTCATCTGCTTATGTTGTCTGTAACAGGTCTCTCTTGTAAATGAGTCTTCGAGGCTCAATGGGAACTAATCTGTATAAATACAAAGTAAAGGTCTAATAATAATAATAGATAATGTTTTGTAAAGTTGTCACTAGGTGAGTACAGGTAGTCCTTGGTTTATGGCGTCATTGGTTTACGGCATTTTGCGTTTACGGCACCGCCCCCAGTGACGTCATTGCGCTGTAAGTTGCCTTTTTTGTGCAGCATTTTATAATTTTTTCGGCTTTTTTAGGGTATTTTGTTAGCTAACTGCTTGGAAACACATTTAAAAACATTAATACGGCCGTTTGAAGTTGTTTTACATTGAAAAAAATCGTGTTTAAAAAGACGTGACCGATCGCCGTTTTAGTTTTGGTTTCGATTTGCGGCCGTAAATGAGCACATATGGCGCCATGTGCGTTCGGCTCTGACCTACGGCAGAATCGACCTACGAACAGTCCTTAGGTCCGGAACCCGTTCGTAGGTCGGGGACTACCTGTATTTGTTTTTGTTATATTTTTTGCTTCTTTTGCACATTTGTCTAACTTTTATTTTACTTTCTCCTCTGTCTGTCCTGCAGGCCTTTGTGGAGAACAATCCATCCATCCGCTGGTGTCCCGTGGCTCGCTGTGAGCGGGCCGTGAGGCTCACCAGACCGGGCCCCGGGGACAACGACCCTCACAGCATCCCACT
The DNA here is from genome assembly GCA_031762435.1 of Hypsolebias longignatus. Classification (NCBI taxonomy): domain Eukaryota; kingdom Metazoa; phylum Chordata; class Actinopteri; order Cyprinodontiformes; family Rivulidae; genus Hypsolebias; species Hypsolebias longignatus. Next base: position 16,366,435 of record JARVGV010000630.1, on the reverse strand, counting down.
GCTGCCCTCTCCTGCTGTTGACTGTGGCAAAGGTCATCTGTTCTGCTGGTAAACGCCATCATTTACGACTTCATGGACATGGACATTTTTCCTAAAACCCTTTAAAATTTTTACAGGCGCCTCTTTTATTGACTGTAAATGCATCTGATCCAAGTGTAAGGCAGTTTAATGTTTAAGCTTGCTTCTACCTTGGTTAGTTGGTTTGACGTGCGCCCTCTTGTTAATCTCCCTCCATGTCTGCAGGGAATGCCTTGGCGAGGCCCATGAACCATGTGATTGTCAGATGTGGAGAAACTGGCTCCAGAAAGTCACAGAGATGAAGCCCGAGGAGTGTAAGCGTGTCCTTCTTTCCAAGAACCTTCAAGAGTTACTAATCGTCTTAGCTGCACCTCAGCACTTTGGCACGAACAGAAATGAGTTTGCAGCAGCCGTCAGTCGAACAGCCCGGCCGCTGTTTGCTCGTCGTGTGTGGATATGCTCAAGTGTGACTGTGAGGCAGGCGCCAGAGCGTGGATTTGTTGTTCATGTGCGTTTTCCTCAGTGGCAGGAGTGAGCGAGGCGTACGAGGATGCTGCTAACTGCCTGTGGCTGCTGACCAACTCCAAACCGTGCGCCAACTGCAAGTCGCCCATTCAGAAGAACGAAGGCTGCAACCACATGCAGTGTGCCAAGGTGCACGCGGAAATCTTCGTCCATTCCCTCTCATAAAAACATATTGAAATATGCTTTTTAACCTAAGTGAACCTTGCTGTCTTCTTTTCCACCCTCGCAGTGTAAATATGACTTTTGCTGGATCTGTCTTGAGGAGTGGAAGAAGCACAGCTCGTCTACAGGAGGCTACTATCGCTGCACTCGCTACGAGGTCATTCAACAGCTTGAAGAGCAGTCTAAAGAGATGACGGTTGAGGTATGAACACACACACACACACACGCATAATACACACTAATCTCTGCACACGCTCAGATAATCACATAAAAGCTGTGAATGGTCTAAAATGTCTGCATTGTGTTCATGTAATACACCTGCTCTCGTTTTTCCCTGAAACACAACACACAGTTTAAGCTCATGTTCTAATGCCCCACAGCATTAAATGTACTCCCAGACACATGGAGCATTTTAAATGAAATTGAGTCTCCTCTATTTTTATTATTTGTTTTATTTTTACAGGCGGAAAAAAAGCACAAAAGTTTCCAGGAGCTGGATCGTTTCATGCACTACTACACTCGCTTCAAGAACCATGAACACAGTTACAAGGTATCAACGTAGAACTTGGCGAGGGCTCCAAACGTCTTCCTGAGAAAGAGGTTTTTTTATAAATTGTACGTGTGTGTGTTCTTTGTGTGTTAGTTGGAGCAGAAGTTGCTCAAAACGGCTAAAGAGAAGATGGAGCAGCTGAGCCGAGCCTTCATTTGTCGTGAGTTTAAAGTTTTTGGCTCCTCGGTCTTTAACATACCGTACTTTTCACTGTATAAGTCGCACCTTTTTGCATAAATTAACATGCCCTGCAACTTATACAGCGGAGCAACTTATTTATGTTTTTCCCTCATATTTATAACCAATTTTTGGCTGAGATCTGACAATTTCATTCATTCTGACATGGAAAATATTGAACACTACCATTTTCAGCCGCTAGAGGGCGCTTGAGCAATATGGCAAGCCAAGTGTCTCATTAATAGGTAAAAGTGGCCATTAATGAGACACTTGGCTTGCCGTACAAGCCATGTTTCTTTTAGCACAACACTGTCCCACGTCTCTGAATGGTCAGCTGTGGCGTAATAGATGCGACTAATACGCCGAAGCGACATGTTTTTTTTTTTTTCCCCACTTTGTTAGACATTTTTGGACTGATGCGACTTACACAGCAGCGTGACGCAAAGTACGGTACTTGCATCCCATCTGCGTTACAACACCGGCTACAAGCTTAAAGTTCATCTACATGTGTGTGTATGTTCTGCTGCAGGTGAGGGCACCTCTCCAGACACGCGCTTCATCGAGGACGGCGTGACCGAGCTGCTGAAGACGCGTCGCATTCTGAAGTGCTCTTACCCGTACGGCTTCTTCCTGCAGCAGGGCAGCACGCAGAAAGAGATATTTGAGCTCATGCAGGTAATCGAACGTGCAACACGAACCGCTGTAAGCTTCATCTGGGGATTCCCGCAGCCCGTTCAGTAAATCGTTGCATCTGTGCTGCTCAAAACACAAACGATCTGGTTTCAGTTGAGCTCATTTGACTTCAGCAGAGCAGATTTGAGAAAATCTGGGTTGTCAGCTGATGGAGAATTCCAATTTTCTGCAAGCAGAAAGACGTCACGGTCTTCTTCTGTGTTCTCAGACCGACCTGGAGATGGTGGTTGAGGATTTGGCCCAGAAGGTCAACCGGCCGTACTTGAGGACGCCTCGCCACAAGATAATCACAGCAGCATGTCTGGTGCAGCAGAAGAGGCAGGAGTTTCTGGCCTCGGTGGCTCGTGGCGTCGCTCCCAACGACTCTCCTGAGCCTCCATGCAGGAAGTAAAACAAACTCTCTTAGAAATGATCTTGTTGTTTTAGTTAACAAGTTCAATGGGTATAAATTATGTGGAAAATAACTTCTGTAAATCTGTTCCAGTTACCCTGGGGGATCATGGGACTGGGAGTACCTTGGCTTCGCCTCTCCTGAGGTAAAACGAGCCTCTTTTCTCAAACTAGACAGCGAAACACTAACATGTATGTTCTGCTAATCTTTTAGTTGATGCTTTCTCAACCTGTGCTCAGTCACTTGCTTGTGTGTGAGGTTTTAATAATGCATGACCGCAGCATCTGCTGACGTAGTTTGCTTATGTGTGTTAAGATGGGAAGCCGTCACTCTGTGCTGGGAGCCAGCGATCACAGAGACAGACTGTCGCAGGTAATGCGCCGTAGCTTCCTGGTGTTTTGTGCAAACGCATGGCCTGAATCCCGCTTCCTGAGCTGAAGACTGAACTGCCCGACATAAACCGCCTCACGAGGCAGTCTTACAATAACCCAACTCGAACGCCTCTTTGCAGGATTACGCTGACATCCAGTACCGTCGCAGACACAGACCTCGGCGCAGAGGAGACATGCTGAGTCTGCACAGCCTCAGAAGCAGCAGCAACACACCAGAGACCAGCAGACGGAGTGAGAACACAGGTCCGGCAGCAGTTTTAACACTTGTTGGGTTCTTTTCTCACCAAAAGACAAAACGCCTGTGCATTTCCATTTATGTAATTTATTAATATGTCATGAAAAAGAAGCCTAATCCAGCTTTCGTCGTGCCTCCATTAATAACTTTGACTTGTTGCTGCGTCAGACAGCCAGCAAATGGGATTTTACTTTATTGCGCCATCAGTCTGGTCCGATCGAAGCGCAGAGACACTTTGATCACTTGGATCAATTTATAATCAAGCCGCTTGAAGAGAACTTGTGACATTTTGTGTTTCAGAGGGCACCGACAGGAGCGAGGGTCGCAGGAGAGCGCTGGGCTCCCTCGATGAAGACGACCCCAACATCCTCCTTGCCATCCAGCTGTCGCTGCAGGAGTCCCGCAGAGAGCGGGGCCTGGAGGTGGGGCTGGAGTTGGACGGAGGGGAGGAGAGGAGGCCGTGTCCTGGGGGAGACCTGGCCGAGGTGGCTTTGCACTCTCTCAATGCCGAGGATCCTCCAGGAGCCAGAGGCTTCCCCATTCCACTCCTGGATCCTCCTCGCCCCCCAAATCGGACAGATTCCTCCTCGCAGCCATCCGTTAGCGGCTCCCTCACCCTGCCGCCCCCTCCTCCCTCCCTCAGCGCTGAGCTGCTGGAGCTGGGAGACAGTCTTATGAAACTGGGGAACATAGCGACTCCATACGACGTAGACACACGCCACGCGTACAGCCATAGTGCACTGACTGCTCCTTACACTGAACCTGCCTACAGCGACTGCAGCCATCGACACGACCAGAACGGCCGGACTTCTCCATATGTGCTCGAACACATCACAGATCCTCGCTATGACAGCAACGAGCAGAGCTACTGCCATTCTTCTGCTTATTCGTCCGAGCCTGAGCACACTGCCTCCTGCGCACTCGAACGCACGCGTCCCAGTTCGTATAACCGGGAACACGCGTCCGGGTGCGAGGGCGCCCCCAAGCCAGACTGCGCTTACCACCCCTGTTCGGAGCGGAGCAGCGCTTACACCGCAGAGCGTCCGGCCACCTACGCTCTGCAGCACCCCCCGAGGTCAGAACCCAGACCGCCCGTCCAGTTGTGCCTCCCATCACCAGAACTCGAGCCAGAGCTGCTGCTTTCACCGGTCATTCCACCAGGAGGCCCTTTCACCCCCAGTGACCCTCAGAGTCTGGAGACTTTAGATCCCACAGCCAGCGCTCAGCTGCTGGACAACATCATGGCCTGGTTCAACAACAACATTAACCCCCAGAACAACCCCCAGAACCTGGCTCTCATCCCCTCACCGCCCACCACAGAAACAGACTCCTCCCCCGACACGCACACCGAGACAGAGGCTGAGAGCCACACCTCCAGGGATGTGACCCCCGCCCTCATCTGGCAGCCCCTGGAGGGCGAGCCAGAAGAAGACCCGGGGGCGGTTAGTACCCCACCAAGTGCTGCAGGTGCCGAGGACCCGGAGAGCTCCCTGGAGGTGGGCAGCAGAGACACTGGAGAGGAAGCTGTGGGCGCAGGGTGTGTGGCTGACCTGTCGCTGGAAGAAGTTCACACACACCCGTGTCCCACAGAGACTGACGTGGACTCTGTCCTTCAGTTAGAGGAGGACAGGTCACCTGAGGAGTGGGAGGAGCAAGAACACTTGGTGTGACCCGGACAGAGCGACGGAGAAAAAGATAAAAGTGAAGTTTAAAGACAGGGCTGAGTGTTTACTGTATGTATCATACTGTATCTAAAGGCGACAGAGAAACGTGCACGCTCTGTCCAGTAATCATGATGTCACACAGATTATTTTAAGTGCTTTTCGTCTGCCTTGGAAACAGACGCGTTCTTTAATTCAGTCCCATCAGCAGGAAGCGATGATACCATAACTTTAAGATGCCTCTTGATTTATTTTATTTTATTTATTCTTCTCACTCGTGTGTTTATCTTAGCTTGTGAAGGTTTGAAAGTTTTGGTGCTGAAATCCAAACTTGCCTCGAACCAGAACACTTGATTGGCACACCCTCCCCACCGCGAGGCCGAGCAGAGCTCCAGGTGCCAACAAGGCGAGGCGATGGCTGCGAGCTCGGGGCCCGCTCGGCGCGCTGCACAATCAGAGGGCCTCGCTCTGGACTCTGCGCCCGTTAGTGCCAACACTACTGATCGTTAAAACGTGAAGGTTTACAGAGTGCTAATAGAATTCATCGCCGGTGATAAGGAAAGTGTGAAACGTGTGCTTTTTATTTTATTTTTTCTTATTATTTTTTTGCTCGGTTGAGTAGAAGCGGTGCTTTTTCAAATTATGAATTTTGCTGCTTGCTGCACCACTTTCTACTTGTTTCTAAATGTTCAGAGTTGATCCACCTACAGAGAATTTAACTCTTTGGCTTTTATTTGTGCGAAACTCTTTAACACAACCCCCCACTGATAAACTACAGAAAGTAAGTCTGAGTTAACTGTTGAACCAAATGCTGTTTTCACAATTAAAGGCCGTGAAGGAATGCGTATCGCCCGCTGTCGTACAGGCCAGAGATTTAGACTAAACGTACCCAGATCTGAGAAATAATGGGGTTGAAGCCTTTTTGGTCAAAACTTGCAAATGTTTAGTTTGATCTTATGTCATATCTTGAATTGGATTAACTCTAAAAGTCAATAAGTTGTAGATGTTCATCCAATAATTACTTTTTTGGATTTTTGTTCAAATCCTAGTCGTTCCTGAGATATTTTGAAAATGTGACCGATGAATTAAAACAGATGTGGGGGGAAAGACAAATGTTATCCTGAGCAACAAAAAAAAAGCCTTAAACTATATTGAGAATTATATTTAGTTGCATCAAAACAAAAACATTTATAGAGCTCTTTCAACAGGCTCAATCATAGGTGAATCACATTTAGTTAAATCAAGTTAAATCATTACATGCTGAAGCATTAAATCAGCTTTTCTCACTATTAACAGTCAATACACACCGTTGTTTTTGGACTATAAGGTGCATTAAGCGAAACAAGTTCATTTTGACATACTTTAAGAGCACCGTACATAAAATAGGTTTGAGTCATTAAGCACATCCAGAATTAATACATAAGGCTCACTTTTGATTTTTGAGAAAAATTGAAGGATTTTAAGTGCGCCTTATAGTCTGAAAAATACGGTAGTCCTATTTTTTTTTTTTTTTTTTTTTTTTTTTACAAACAGTTTGTGTTTGATAAAATACAGCTTGGTTTGTGTTTTAAGACTTAAATGGTCAGTGCATATGTAGGCAGTCCATTTGGCTGCTCAGGTTAACAGTTTTGCACATTAAATATGAGACAAAGTAATTTAAATCCTCTAAATCACAAGAGAGTTAGTTTTTTAAGATGGTGGATGATGTATTTTGCACAGCAGGTGGCTGGTTCAGTGTGCTGTTATTCACAGGATGAGGGTCGGGAATTCACTGTAGTTTGTATTCCTCACTGTATAGATCACCTCTCGTGTAGACCAGAGTTTTGTGGTCTGTGTGCCTTTTTTCCTCCCTGGTTGATATTTATTAAAGTCTTTTTAAACATGTCTGAAATGTGATTCCACAGTGGCGGTGAATTTGCTGCATCTGAAGGAAGTTTTACTCCGCAATGAGCGAAAAGTTCTCTTGAATGTTCGGCCTTGGTTGACCTTTGGTTTTACGAGGAACTCTGTGCGGTTCTTCGGTCGTCACTCACTCAGGCTCAAATTTTAAATCTTTATGCCCTGCTAAAACATTTACAGAAGAATAAAACACGACCTTCTGTGGCGAGAAATCATTTAGTGCTTTGTTCGCAGAAATGGAGTGTTTTAATCAAACTTGTGGCTCAAAGCTCTGGTAGAGTTTAAATAGCTCCCTAGTGGACACTTGAGACATTTTATCATGCATAAGTTGAGCTTTTAGAGACTAGAGGTGATTGACCCTAAAATATACACCTTTTCTGCTTTATTTATTTTTTTTTTTTACAGCGTGACAACAGAAGTACTGGGTTTGGAGTTTTTATTTTGCACAGGCATATTTTTAGTGCACTGCTCTGATGAAATGCTGACAGGGCAACGCATGGAGGATTTATTTTTTCACTCATTTCTTTAAGAAGTGCTCAAATCACGTTGAATTTACAGTCCAGTGCCATTTCGTTTGGCTCCACACGTCGTTCACTGCTCTCAGCCAACGTCTTTTGGAATCAAAACGCACTCTCGTTGATTATACTTGATACATTCCCAGCTGGTTTCAAGAAAAGGTTTAATGTGTGGACAAATCCAAGAGAAAAAATAAAAAAAAATAAATGCAGAGTTTACTCAATAAAACAAATCAAAACTTGTTGCTTTGTGTTTTTTTTTTTTTTTTTTTTTTTTTTTTTTTTTTATAAAGCCGCTTGCTGGATGCCATCTTAAAAAAAAATCCCATCATTAGCAGGTTAGTTTGTGCAGTATTACATTACCAATATGGATATTTTGACTTATGCTGTGCAAAAGTCCATTATTTTACTTATTTTCTGTGAAAGAACCACGCTTGTGTAACTTTTTAAAGTTGTAGTGATCTAACCTCATGAGCAGTACATCTTTAGTCTTTCTAAAGTTGTTTTAAAAGTTTTTCTTTGGACATATGCCTCCTCTTTCTACATTTGTGTTCAGTCCAATTGTTTAAAATTTAAGTGGATTACTTAGTTAAATCTAACATGTAAAGTGTTCAGACAAAAAAAAAAGGAACCAAATTTAAGGAGGAACTAGGGATCATGAAACCCCCTTTTATTGGCCAACTGATAAAATTAACAATATATCTGGGGTAAGAAACTATTTTTCATACAGCAAAAGATTTCCAAGAGCTGGAAGCTTAATCAGAAATAGTCTAAATTAAAATGTGGGAAAAAAACCAGCCACAATTACAATGTGAAAATGTCTAAACTCCTAATTATATTTTTGATTTTCTGCATGAAAGAAGAATGACGTGGTCTAATTAAAAGTTGACCTCAAGCCTGTTAGCTGTACAAACATTTTATTATTGCTTACAATCTATTCCACTTTTAATGTGCATTTTTCATTAAACCAGTGTACACATTTACTATTTTTTTCTATAACAAAATAAATAAACTTCAGCTAGGATAAAGATAACCTTTAACTGTTTCAATTTTAGGCTTGTGTTGGATATATATATATACTGTATATATACAGTATACAGTATATATGTATACTGTATATATGTATATATATATACAGTATACTGTATATATATATATATATATATATATATATATATATAAAGATATATATATACATATACTGTATATATACACAGTATATATACACATACAGTATACTGTATATGTATATTGATAGATATGTTTATAAACTCCACCAGTAGGTGGCGGTAGAGCTATTAATTTTTGTAGTCGCTTTTTAATGACGTCAAACCCCGAACGTTTCTGAAACAACAGCGGCCTGTGTGGATTATTCACTTGGTCGCTGCAATTTTTCTCTTCAGTGGAGGATTTTTCTCTGCTGTTTGTCGCCATCATGAAACTTGTCAGGTAAGAGGCGGCGAGAGGAGACCATTAAACCAGTGAGCTAACATTAGATGATAAAATCGAAGCGACGCAGGTAGATGGATTAGGATTACGTTCGACGGCGATGAGGCGGGAAACAAAAATGAATCAGAACTGAGCGCGACGTCGGCGACACGTTTATTCGTTTTATTTCTTTGATTCCAATTTAATTATAGCTGCAAATACAGGTGCATATTCTTATTTTCATACTTGAAGTCAAATATTAGCCCTGCCGACATTTTTGCTCCATAAACCAAAGCTGTCTCGGTGGTAGGGTTAGCATAGCATCGATTAGCGTATCTAGTGAAATACGTATTTCTTTCTTCATATATTGCAGTTAAATGGCTAAACCAGTTGATTCTGAGTGTTGGTGGTTTTAGGGTGTGGAGGTGACAACATTATCCAACAGGCTAACTTGCTAATGCTAAGCTAGTTTTTACTCCAACGATCCAAACTAACCTGACTAGACCTGTTCACTGATGTCCACAGGTTTTTAATGAAGCTCAGCCATGAGACTGTAACCATTGAGCTGAAGAATGGTACCCAGGTTCACGGCACCATCACAGGTAAGAACTAGATGTTTTTAATCATCTCTTGTTGTTTAGGTGAGAAAAACACATGCTGTTAAATTACGAGCAAACAAAACAGTATACGGTAAAGTCGATTTAAACTGAATATTTTTGTTTGCAAAAGTAGAAAAGATAAATGGCTTGCTGTAATTTAGTCCAGGATTTAACCATGCATTAAAACATGAAGCTGTCTGGATCACAGGGGGAAAAAAAAGACTAAAGTGGTAAATCTGAAGTACATCTGAAAGAAGTAAAATAATCTGAGTTGTGGCCTTTAGATGTTGGGATATTTGCACCATATTAGATGTTAAATTAGCTGCATCATGTTAAATGAATCAGCTTTTAAGCTTTTCTACTTCAGCGTGCATTATTTTGTTTTCTGTAAAGTAGATTTCTGTATTAGAACTTCTTTTAGTGATTAACAACAAATGAAATAATCTTCATGCAAGCATTTGGCAGTCAGTAGTACTCTTAGGTTCCCTTTAAATTTTGTGAGGCATCACTAAAATACTCTCTCACCTTACAGAAAAAGTGAAATGCAGAGCTTACCTAATGATCGAACAGAAATATGAAAAATAAACATCAGTTCTTATTGAAATTGTAAATTTCTGCAGCAAAGCATTGACTGCTGGGTGGGAAACTAGTGCAGACTCATTGTTTTCAACCATTTCGTTCCTCTCTTGGTTTTCAGGTGTTGATGTGAGCATGAACACCCACCTGAAGGCGGTGAAAATGACCCTGAAAAACAGGGAGCCCACTCAGCTGGAGTCGCTGAGTATCCGTGGCAACAACATTCGCTATTTCATCCTGCCTGACAGCCTCCCTCTGGACACGTTGCTGGTTGATATTGAGCCGAAGATCAAGTCCAAGAAGAGAGAAGCAGGTGAGAAAATGTTGATAAATATGCACCCTGTTGTCTCAGATTTGGATTTTAGTATCTGACATTTACCAGGCTCTTGTGTTCAGTGCATCTGTTAGTCTTCCCATTTCACACATTCTGTGGGTGTTCATGCTGATTTAGGCTAAATCTTGTCCAATATTAGCTGGGTTTGATTTTTGTTCTTCAGGTCCAGATGACCTGACTTAACTTTGTTAGATACTTGGTGTATGTTTTTGTTGGTTTGTCTATTTTTTTTTTTTTTTTTAAATTTTAATGAGGGTACTACAGACTACACATAAGAAAACCCAGTGTAGACTAGATAACTATAAACTTTCCAGAGCTGTGTCGTATTCCAACATTGCTGCTTTTTATAAATTTGGTTTAATGAGTGAAACTTTTTTTTACAAAGAGGTCTGAACTTTGTGGGTTTTTTTTTTTTTTGTTGATCTGTTGATTCCTTCTGTAAGACCATCAGTCTAACATATTTGAGTTGGGTTCTGCGACACATCAAGCTCCTGTTGATCTTTGTTACCCACCATTTGACATGAGTATTGTAAATTGTTCGTGTAATGACCAGAGTGGCCCACTTCATTTTGCTGTGGATATTTATTTATTTTAAGCTGTAGATTTTTGTTTGTTTTTAGCTGTAATAAGCTGCACACTAGTAAAAACCATTCAGATCTGTCCTTTTTAGCCTTTTAAGTTGTAATTTCCTTCTGTCTAGCTGCGGCTGTTAAAGGCAAAATATTTGTCAGTTTATTTGGAAAAAAATAAAAACTTTTCGCTGACTTGGTGTGGATTAACAAAACTTCTCCATAAAAAGTTATTTTGTAGAGAAAAGTGTTTGAAACTACAGTATATATTTTTCCTTTTAAAGGCCAAAGTGATAAATAACTCCCATGTTTTTATATTCTGGTAAATGTTTATAATGAATTGTTGCTCCTCAGTGGCTGGACGGGGACGAGGCAGAGGAAGAGGACGTGGGAGAGGAAGGGGACGAGGACGAGGTGGACCACGAAGATGATCGTCAGACCCTTTGTTTCTTCTCAATACCCAACTGTTTGTACAGGAGTTTTATTTTTATTTTTTTATCTTCTGCAAAGAGGAAAAAAATTGTGATTTTCTGTGCTTTTTGTTAATGATTTTTTTTCTTCCCTTTTTTGTACATTAAAAGTAGGAGGACACATTGAGTTTCATTCTGTTCATTCTTTTGCTTTTCAAGTAAAAACGTTTAAATAAAATGTCTTTGCACAAAAACCTAGTAGCTTTAGTTGCTTACTTTCAAAATTTAAATAGTTTAAATTTTAAATGCACTTACTGAAGCAAAATACAGGTAGTCCTTGGTTTACGGCGTCATTGGTTTACGGCATTTCGCGTTTACGGCACCGCCCCCAGTGACGT
>JARVGV010000630.1:16292854-16303221 GCA_031762435.1 Hypsolebias longignatus | reverse complement strand
AGGCATGTTCCATTGGTGTGGTCATTTTTAATTTGGACATCTCGGAAGCGAGTGGACCAACACAGACTGAATGTAGATGTCATTAAAGTTCTGCCTGTTCCCAAAACAATCGTGTTTATCTGACATTCGGCTCCCCCGACTGGCCATGACAGGCCGTCTTATCTGAACATGCCTGGAGAAGTTTTGTAAACCAGACGCTCAGCCACTCCCAAACCTTCTGCTGAGGAATTCCGCAGACTTTTCAGAGGAACCCAGCTGAATAAACATTCGGACATCATTTCAGGACACTGGTTTGCCTCGGGCCGTCCTCGGCAGCTTCCCCCCCCCCCCCCCACCCACCCCATGAGTGTGCACAGATCTCCCCAGAGGGAATTACTGTATTTGAACTGTGTGTTTTTTTTTAATTTTTTATCTGAACTCTGCAGTCCCTCTTTGAGCTGGCTGCTCAACTGCCTTTGAGTCTCCCCGCCCCGGGCCCCCTCTCTGCGTAGCGTCGTTATGTGCTTGTGTGTGAGACTTTTTTCATTAACACATTTTTGACCTTCAAGCAGAGGTCAAAAATGTGTTAGGAATTTTTTTTTGTCTCCAAACCTGTCATTTTTCACCACTTTGTCAAACAGATCTCACTTGTAAATGAGTCTTTGAGGCTCAATGGGACTTATCTGTTTAAATAAAGGTTGAAAAGAAGCTTGTGAAAGGAAATACACACCGTTTGATCCACATCATACAGTTTAAAGGCAATGCTACCCAATACTAAGAAAATATATGCAAATTTGTAACTTTGAAGAAAGTAAACAAAAATTATATCTCCCATGATATGGGCATTTAACAAATAAATAATTTTGGGTATTGGGTAATTCCTGACCTAAAACAGGGAACCTTTAGCTAGATTTCTTGTCTATCCATCTTTCCACTTATTTATGGTTGGATCAGAGATCTGACAGTGAGAAGCATTTTTATAGTGTTTGTAAACACCTAGTTTCAGCTACAATACTGGAGTCAAAACAGTTCAAGATGGCTGCCATAGCTAACCTATTAGCTAACACAAATTGGCTATAGGTCTGTCAACTAAACAGATATTGAGCTGTGATTTGATGTGTTAGTAAATAAGTGAAAAAGAGGTGAGGTACTGACTTACATTTTGATGTGTGAAAGGTCACTGTTGGCCACCAGTATATGGAAACTGGTCACTGCAACCATTTGAGAAATTTGCTTCCTAGTTTTATATTGCTTAATAGTATTGTTTCCTCAAATGATTGGAGCAGCTCTTGGGGACGACAGAAAAAAAAAAAAAAAAAACTACCTCTGCTTTTCTCCACAATGCAACTCCTACCCACTTGAATATCTTGCACCAAAAACATACGTTACCTTTTCCAATTCCAGTCCAGAAAAATTTTCATCCTAAAAACTACAAACATTGACTATTCTAATCCCTCTGCAATGGGGAGATCAGCGTACAGCTTTTTAAATTCCTCAGAACAACACTTGACAACAAGTTGACCTTTGAGCCTAACACTGACTGTATTTTCAAAAAAAGCCAGACAGCGTCTCCACCTTCTTTATAAGCCAAGGAGCTTTATACTATCAAAAATACCTTGCAATTGGTGTACAGATCACTTACTGAAAGTGTTGTTTTCTCTAATATTGTCTCATGGTATGGGAACCTCTTAACCAGAGACCGGAACAAGTTGTCCCGGGTGGTCAAACTAAGTACGGTAGTCGAATCATTGGTCATCAACAAATGCACCTGTACAGTCAGGCTCTAGAAAAAGTCAATCCAGGTTCAAAATGACCCAACTCATCCACTGCAACCATTGTTCAGGTTGGTACCATCTGGCAGAAGACTGCTGGTTCCTCTGGTAAAGAAAAATGGGTACAAAAAGTTATTTGTTCCCTCTGCTGTGTGTTCTTAATAGTGTCCTATTTAAATGTAGTCTCACATGACAAACCATTGTCTGCTAAGACATTTATTTTATTTAATTATTTATTAATTTCAAGTTTAAAAGAACACAAAAAAACTATTTACAACACCACAAAAATAAAAAACAAACAGTACATGGAATGAAAGGAAGCAGAAGAAGATATAATTCTTATTATATCTGCCCCTTCTTTAACAATTAATTCAAGCAATTAATTCAAAAATTAGTAATCAACAAAGAACATTACACAGTAAATAACTCATCATACTTTACCATACATACAATTTTGATACAAACTAATTTATAAATATTTTTCCAGAAACCTAATTTTAATCATCTTTTTAAACAGAAACATTGATTTTGTAACTTTAATATCATTTTGTAAACCATTCCATAGACCTACTCTTTAAACTGGTTCTGTGGCATGACAAGAAAAACACTTCATTGCAAAGAATGCTACAGATTAGAAGTCGCATTAATTAGTGTCTAAAATATGTCTAGCTCATTGTTTACTCCAGTAAAACTAGTTAAATCCACAAATGGAAATATAGGTGATTATTTACCCTGCGAGAACCCGCGTAGCCAGCGTTTTTGACCTTGTAAAACTATAACACTTTTATTTTGAATTCGGATTACTTACCGGAAGTTGTATGCGCATTTCCTGTACGTCCTTTTTTTGTAACCGGCGGGCACAGAGACCACGCGGAACGTGCTGCCAGCACAGCAGTCCAACAGCGCAATTTGAATGACAGCACACACACCAGCCGCCGGAGAGCTCGATCATGTAGTCGAGTAACTCCGATACATTTTCAAGGTTTATTCTTTGTATTTTCCTTTTTCGTGTGTAGAGAATAAGATTGTTTGAGAAAAAAAAATGGCTAAGCGACCGGGGAATGACGACGGGATGTTGACTTCACCGACCATTATTCGGAATTTCACGGCGGATTTGAACACCAGGGACGTTAACGCGGATGGCGGCGACGGACCCGAAGACGTCTGCCTGGATGAAATACTGACTCTGTACAGCCAGCCGATAAACGAGGAGCAGGCCTGGGCTGTGTGCTATCAGTGCTGCCGGACCTTAGCGCAGAAATATCGGAGGAAAGGATCCGCCAAGACTCCGGGCGCCTCCGCGGTGGACTATCCGAGGAGGATCGAGGGACCCGGGAATGTGAGGATCAGTAGAGACGGGACTATAAAGCTCCACTTTGACGACAGCACAGGTAACTAAACCATCTTAACCTGGATTCGTATAGAAGCTAAACTTTAAAAAAAAAATCTCAGCTGAGTTTTCCTCCAAGGCCCATTGAGCATCTCTGGAAGAGGCCATGCTTCCAGCCATGTGGGGGATTTGTTGACACGCGCAAAAAGATGGGATTGGTATTAAAACATGTTTATATAACAGCTGGGAGTCTCTCAAGACCACGAAAGCTGTTTTTTTATGAATTGTCACACAGAGGGAGGCTGTTCCTCCAGCAGAACCTGATATTTATCTAACAAACGGTTCAGCTGAAGCCAAGTCAGCCGCAGTAAACCTGAAACCACGTGATCAGTTCAAACTGTGGAGCACCTGGATGGAGTTCAGGTCAGAGCAAATCAGTCATCACCAAGAGAGACATTGGCTTCAAGCCCTGGACAGATTTGTCATACATCCAAGTAACAGGCCCATTATTTTGTTAATTAAGTGAATGTACAGATTGGAGGTGGAAACATGGTGAATCTTTACACAACAAGCTTTAATTCCCTTATTGGATGTTTATAGGCCACCTCCATTATAGCAGCCTGGAAGATTTTTTATTTATTGATGCAGAACAGCCAAAGTTTCTACAGCTCCTTCCCCCAGTTGTTTGTTAAAGAAGACAAGTTAAAGTCATTTTGGTTCAGAATGAAAAACAAGAATTTCAAAGATGTGTGCGTATTGTGACATCATTCAAAACTCATAAAACCATTAGTTTTCATGCAAATAACCTGACAACTGGAAATGAAGGATTGGCCCTTCAAAGACGTTCAGCATCAGTAACCGGTTTTGTTCCACCCTCTTATGACTAAATAATAGTTTAAACCAACAATGTGACAGCTAGTACAGAAATATTTAGTTTTTTACAGATTAAAAAATACATGTTTTGAGCTCTGGTTTTTCACTGAAACCAGTATTTTTTTTTTAAATTACAGGTATTCAATATTTTTTAGGCTTTCCTTTCCTTTCCTTTTTTTTTTTTTTTTTTTGTAGAGCAGCAGCTCAGGTGTGTTAACAGGTGTTCACAATGTGCCTGCCTTGTGGTATTTAAACTGCATTCCATAAAGATGTGGTGGACAGGTGTGAGAGAGGTGTGTCTGCGCAGATTCAAGTGCTGAAATTTTCCCATTTCGCTCTGGAACATTTGTTTCTCGTCATTGTCTCTGTGTATTGCGCCTCCTTCAACCCTCAGCACCTTCGTCCTGTATTATTTAAGTCCTCAGGAACATTTACTGTTTGACTCGCGCAGAAAAATCAAATCCAGGGAGTGCTGCTGAGCTTTCTTTACATCACTAAAAATAGAACAGAAGGTGACGATTGGATGTGCAGACTGTAGAAATCTGAGAGCAAATAAGGTTTGAGATTATGGGGAGAGTCTTTTGGCCAGAGGCTGTGGTATTTAGGGACAGCTTGGGTCCCAGTCCTGTTTTTTTTACACGCAGTGATGAGAGATGTAGGACTTATTAAGCCTCCACAGCTCAGCGGCTGATATAAGAGGGGTTCTAAATAATCAGAAAATCAATGCTTATGCAACCTTCATGTGGTCTACTACACGAATTAGGGACTAGGTGGCGTGATTTGGCAAAATCTCAGAAAAATCAACCCTGAGCTTTGACAATCTCTGCTGATGTCCTGTGTTCAGAAGTCCTGCAGCAGGCGCTGCTGTGATCAGCTACCAGAGCAATCAAACTACGCAGGAGAGATGCTCCATCTGTAGACGGATCACTTCACTAGGAGCTTGAGGGAAAAGTGTTTTCTTGTGTTTTCAGAACAAACAAATCATCAAATTATGTGGAGAATGATTACCTTAAATTCTCAACCTTAGTTTTATTTACAAGTGCCCGTTTGAAAAACAGATTTTTATTTGACTTGAATGGTCATATTTATTAAAATCCTATTTTATGCCTACGTTTAACATTGATGCCAAATATCACATAAAGGGAATTCCTCAAGCTCCTGAGTGATCAAGTTAAAAGGAAATTATTAAGATTTTAAGATAATGCATTATTTCTGAAGACGTACCTGTTAGAAAACGTCATTTTAAAAGGTAGATTAGAAAAAATTAGATGCTATTTCTGTTACCAGGGTTGCTAGAAGGTGGCTTTATGGACTCATTTTTATACAAATCTAATGTACATCAACTTATTTTGAATGGCAACCTGTGCTCATTCTGACATTTTTTTCCAGCACAGGTCACAAATGTTTACATCTTAGTTTCACTGTCAGACTTTACCTAAGTTTTCCCTGCATCCTGCAGCACACATCGCCATTTTACAGAATATTGGTGTGTGGATGTAAACATGTCCACTAAGATTTCCCGCTGTGGGAGAGACACAAACCCAAAATGCTCCTTCCTGTTTCGTGTCTAGACAAAGAAAAGAGCTACGCTTTCAAAACAAGTTTGGATGGACGAATGTCTCCCGTTTGTTAGTACCGTAGACATTTATATTCTGCACTAGTGTTTTGTGTGGTAATCAGTTTTATAAATTATGCGATCATATTATCAATTGACTGATGTGAAAGAAAAACTAGAGAAATTGCATTTCCTGCAAAAATGCAATGTGGATGCTTATTGCAGAAGAACTTGCTGAACAACAGCTGAAATGAACAAAATCTTTCTGAAATATAGCTGAAATGGAAGAAAAAGCCTAAATTAGCTGAAGAAAGCAGAAAGAGCACATTTGCTGAATTAGATTTACCGGTAGTTAAAAAAAAAGGCTGAAATTGAAAAAAAGAATAGCTGAAAAGTAGCTAAAAAGGCAGAAAGAAGCTTAAACTACCAGAAGGAAGCAAAAAGAACTGAAATTAGCTTAAAAATGTGGAATTAGCTGAGAAAGCTAAAACTAGCATCAAAAGAGCTAAATAGTTGCTGAAATGCAGAAAAAGCTGAAGCTAGCAGAAAAAAGCTGAAAGGAGCATAACAAGCTGAAATGAGCAGAAATAAGTTAATTGGTCTGAAAGTAGCAGAAATTAAAATGGGAAAACTTGAATTTATCTGAAAACAGCTGCAATGAGCAAAAAAAAAAAAAAAAAGCTGAAAAGGTAGAATAAGCTTAAATTAGAAAAAGAAAGCAGAAATATGTTTGTCAAATTAGGCTGAAAGAAGCAGCTATGAGCACAGAAACCTGGAAATTATCTGAAGAAAGCTGAAATAAATAAAAAAAATCTATAAAGTAGCTAAAATAGTAGAAAGAAGCTTACATTACCAGAAGGAAGTGGCGTGAGAACATCTTCACTAAATTAGGCTGAAAAAAGTTGAAATGAGTGCAAAAAATATGGTGTTAGCTGAAAAAGCTAAAATTGGCATAAAATCAGCTAAATAGTAGTTGAAATAGCAGTAAAAGCTGAAATTTGCGGATATAAGCTGAAAGGAGCATAACAAGCGGAAATTAGCAGAAAGGAGTTAGAAGAAGCACAGAAATGTTGTAGTTAGCTGAAAGAATCTAAAAGGAGCACAAAACAGCTGAAATTAGCTGAAAGTAGCTGAAAAACGTTTAAATTTGCACAATACAGCTGAAAGACGTTGAATTGGAACAAAATATGAAAGGAGCAGTAAAAGATTGTAAACACATCTAAAGATGTGAAGGATGTAAAATGAGCTCAATTCATTTTCTATAAGGAAAAAGTGGCAGAAAAGGCTAAATATTTCAAAAAGCTAAAGCTGCACCAATATTAAACGTGATACCCTTCTCCTGAACAAGCTGAACGTTTTGATATGTGACTTGTTGAAATGGCGCACTAATTGTGGAACAAGAAGGATGAAAAAACGTACAGAAGAAAAATGGCTCATGAATGCTTCATAAACATTCAGACAATAACCGTAGTATTAGTTTTTATGAAGAATACAGATCTGGTGAAAGTGTGTCGTTTTAATTTTACACTTGGTGTTGGTGTTAAAGTCTGCTGCTCTGTCTCTGATTGCACTTTAATCTGTGAGCTCAAGTATTTATCTGTTCAGATCAATATCTCTGGTTGATATGCATGCTTGAAAAGAAAAATCAAAGTTTATTACTAAAAGATTTCATCCTAATTCCAAAACAATTAGTTATTTTTATTTACCTTTGACTTAGCCGCAAACTTTTATCCAAAGTAGTCACATGGCAGGGTTTATTATCAGAATAGAATAACCTGTCAGTACTTAGCTTTGTATTTTCTTTTATTCAAGAAGTAAAGTTTGTTATTGTGGACAGTAGAATTACTTAAAGCCCCCTCTGGCATGTGTTTGATGCCTGCTTCCTTTAGGCAGTTTTAAACATGAAGCAGATAAAACGTCATTTCTATTTTTATGGATGCATTTATTAAACATTTTCTGTCCAGTGATTTGCATGTTTTTGCTGATGGTTTGCTTAAAGGTGGCCTGCACAATTGTCCAGTACAGTCGTATGAATAAATTAAAGGCTGCCTGTCTTTGCTGATCGTTATTGGCAACTTACGTACAAATAAACAATCATCTTCATTGTTTGAGTGTGAGTAACTCTTCTTTTTTACTTTTTCATTACAGATAACTCTAAATCAGCCTGCACGTCATTAGAGGTGAGTTCAAATCAGCCTCTGTATTCACTGAAGTTGGTGCAACGTTCAGGTTCCTGTTGATTAGTTGAACTTCAATGACTTTAACACCTTCTGGGTAACTTTCTGAGTTAAGAGTTCAGAGTAGGAGGCTGGAGTCATTTCCCAACATAAACCTTGCACATGCATGTTCTGTGTGGTGAAAATGTTGGCGAACGCAGACTGTTTAAACTGATGTAAATGTCTTACCTGCATCACAGGCATGAAAAGACTTGTGAAGTCAAACTCAGTAGCAGCAGTGAATCACGTTTGTAGAGCGAGATAAACATTTTCAAGAATCTAATACAGGTAGAGTAAATAGTTATTTCACAGTGAATTTATCTTTTATCTTGCATCAGTCCCAGCTGAATTCGTGCAGCGCAAAAACTTCTCTGTATTTTCTGTAACTACAGACAAGATCGTGAATTCTGATCGACGTCAAAAGCATCACATTGGTTACATTCAAACAAGTTTATCCTTCGTTTAACTTTATGACCATTCAATTTCCTTAGAGGAAAAGTCAACCACCTTATTTAACTGTTTAAAAATACTATTTTCAAGTTATTTCTCCCACTGAAACCTAGTCAGTCTTTTAGAGCTGCCTGAAATAAAAATATTAAATTTGAATGGCTTTTTATATTTTTAGTAACTTTTTAAATTTTTTTTTTTTTTTTTAAGAAAGCTCCTTATTCAAATACACAAAATATTTATTTTACGGCAATAAGAAAAACAACAAAATAAACAAACAAAGCTTCTTCCCCCACGAGTACGCCCAAAAGTATTTTTTAAAGTATTTTTTTATCAATTCCTGTCTGGAGTTTTGTGACAACCCTCCTGATGAGGCCTTGTTGGTCTTCAGACATGGAGTTTTTTTCTTGTAAATTATTATTTCCTTTAAATTTTATTTGCTCTCCACATGATAGGGTTAGGGTTTAGGGTTAGGATGCTAGTTTCCTGCATAGCGAGCGAGCTGCAGGTGCACGTTCCACCCGCTAATGACCTCCTGCCTTCAGATAAACCAACAGTCCGCCACAGTCAGTCATGGAGAGTCCGATTCTGCAGCCTGCATGCATGTGGAACAGCTTTTCAGTACTAAATGTTTACTTGTGCACATTACAATTGAGTTTTTGTTCTTAACATACAAACTAAAACAATTTTGTCAGATGCGATGAAAGGCGGGACTCTGCACAACTGGTCAGGAAAGACGTACCTCTTCTAGGGCGAAGTTGAACTGCGTCTCATTAGATTTTTCCAGAAGCTTTCAAATATAAAAGCAGAGGACCATCTAATAAGCTAATGTAAAAATTGTCCTCTCTCTTCTCTTCTTCTATAAACTAATCACGGATCTTCCACTTCAACAAAGTCCTCATTGTCTTACTCAGACTCTGGTTTTCTCCTTCATCTCTGCCTTCTTGATCCTCTTTTCTGTCTGAGAGGTTCTGACTGCAGCTCCATCCACTTCTGGGTCTGCAACTCCTTCCTCACGTTCAAAAATTGCATTATTGTTTTGACCCAAACACACTAAATCCAACAAAGTTAAGTCAGGTCCTCTGGACGGTTTCTTTGTGTTGAAACGTTTCATCTTTCATCCAAAAGACTTGATCTGTCTGAGGAGCCACACAAACTCAGTTCCATAAGCAGCACACTCACATAGTGGGTCAACCAGTTTGATGGTGATAAGATGGTTTCTGGAGTCCGCCCTCTCTCCCGTCGACTCGTCTGAGACAGCTATGGCCAAACACACAAAACATGCTAAACTACACCCCAACTATAAAACCCAAACAAGCTAAATGTCGCAGATCTCTCAGACGTCATGACTCACTCCTGCTATCGGTGTCTTTGCTCTGATTTCCAACTCTTTCTTCTTCCTGTAAATTTTTTGGTGCTTGACAAAATAATTTTGGGTTTCCGTCATAAAAGAGGGGGATCTGTTCGATGCTCATCTGTTCGATGAGGGTGGGAGGTGAAAGTGGAGGGTGATGGGGGTGTTTCTTCCCTAAGACTGGCCATCTTTGCTGTGGCCTCTCGCTCTAACTTGCTTCAGAGGTATGATTTTCAGAAAAACATGTGGTGGGGATTATTTATTATACTGTAACACTGGTTTTGTTACACAATTTAATTAGTGGTGCGTAGCTTGAAGTCTGTACTTTGGACTCAAATTAAAATGGAGTCTCTGTCTTTCCCCATTAGAGTGACTGAAATTGGTCATGTGACTGTGTCCTGCCAGTGCGTTGATCAATTCCTCAGAATTTATTTTTTCAACGTTATTTCTGTCAGTCATTGTAGGCGACGTCGGACACTTGAGTAGACGGTGAATTGCTACCTGTTATAAAAAGAGTGCACAGTGGTTGGTTGGTGGGTCCCATGTGTTAAGAAGAGATTTTAGGCTTGCTCACAGATCAAATCTGCATTTTAGATTTATTTTTCTTTTTAAATTCATAGACCTTGTTCAGACAAATTACAAACCTTTTATTTGTATTTATTTTTTCTTTTATTTAAATATCTCTTTTTTTTTTTTTTTTCCTGAAACGAAGGCTGACTTTGTGCGCCAAGCATAACTGAGTGGGAGTTATGTTATTGTGCATGAGATTCACAAAGTTTGTTTTCTCAGTCATCCAGGTATATAACAACAAAAAAGGTTGAATCATGTCATCTGGACTTCG
>JARVGV010000630.1:16264815-16276817 GCA_031762435.1 Hypsolebias longignatus | reverse complement strand
GCCTTCACCACTCTCTGCAGAGCTTTTCTTTCTGCAGCTGTGCAGCCTCCATGCCACACGTTGATGCTGGAGCACAGCTTTTCCATTATTTCCAAGAAAGACTTTTCTTAAAGGGATGGGTTAATTTTCCAATTAGACTAAAATTATTTTAAGTCTAAAGATGCACTCAGCAGAGTGTTCAGATGAGCTCTGGGTTCAGCAGACAGTTAACAAAGACAAAACAGATGGAGGTTGTTTAATTTGGCTGCATTAATGGGCTAAGAAGGACTTGTACTTTTATTATAAAAAGCTATTACATTATGCAACAGCTGTTGAAATCAATACATCTATAATGATTTTGCACATTTTATTTGTAGATTGCATTAGATTTATTTATTTATTTATTTATTTATTTATTTACAAAACCCCACTATTGATGAAAACATGCTTTTTATGATATATGCTAAAATGTCCCCTTTTTTAAAAAAAATCTTTTTTCTTTTTTAAAATTTTTATAGATATGTTCTTCCCACCTGCCCAGCCCGTCCGACGCTCCTAACCATTACCAGGCTGTGTGTCGGGCTCTGTACGCCGAGACGAAGGAACTGCATACTTTCCTGGACAAGATTAAAAGTGCTAAAGAGGTAACAGAGCTGTTCAATTTGACATCTTTACATTTCCTAAGGACAAATCCAGTGAAGAGGAAGTCAGTGGAAAGAGACTTGCACATGGTTTGGTTTTTAACCAAACTAGAGTAAAACGATGAATACTCATGGTGACTAATTAACTTCTGCACACACCGTGCAGTACATTCCCAAAGTTTGGCGCTTTGCGTGCATCATCCTCAATTGCATGTCACAAACTGGTCAGACAAAAACAAACCGAAAGTTGTCGAAGGGATGAAAAAGTAAGATTAGGAAAGTACTAAACTTTCTTATCACTTGTCACTCTGACTATGTGGGTTTACTGTAAAGAACTGGTTTAGGTTTATAAAGATAACAGACTTCCTGCGAAAAATATACTGTTGTTGTTTCTATAAACAAAATGGTCCATGAAGTAAGTGACATATAGAGCAATGTGTCAGTCCAGTAGAAAGTTCAAACACAGCAGTGTCCAAGTCTTACTCCTGGTTGGACGTGATGTTCCATCCTGTGTCTGAAGAAGGGTGTTTTTACGGGAGCAGCTTCATACAATTAGACTCATTTGTGAATGTTTATGAAACATTCACACTATTGTGATTGATTTTTCTTCCGTATGTTTTCGGCATCTTTCTCATTCCACAATTTTTGTGCTGTTTCAACAAATCGTATATCAAAACATTCAGCTTGTTTAGCAGAAGGGTGCTGTTATTTTGGTATTGGTAGAACTTTAGCTTTTTGAAATATTTAGCATTTTCTGCCATTTTTTTCTCATAGAAAATGAATCGAGCTTGTGTTACATCCTTCAGATCTTTAGATCTGTTTACAACCGTTTACTACTCTTTTCACATTTTGTTCCAGTTCAGCGTCTTTCAGCTGTTTTGTGCAAATTTTAACTTTTTCAGCTACTTTCAGCTGTTTTGTGCTCATTTCAGGTTCTTTCTGGTAACTACAGCATTTTTTTTGCTTCTTCTAATTTATTTCTGTAATTTTAACTTATGCTCTTTTCAGCTTATTTCTGCAAGTTTCAGCTTTTACTGCTATTTCAGTTACTGTTTAGCTGTTTTATGCTAATTTTAGCTTTTTCAGTTAATTACACATTTTTGGCACTCATTTCAACCTTTTTCAGCTGAATTCAGTAAAAAATGTCACTTCAGTCCTGTAATTTAAGCATCTTTATGCTTTATTTTATAGCTACTTTTCAGTTGGTTTTTTTTTTGCTAATTTCAGCTTTTTTCAGATAATTTCCACTTTTCTGTGCTCATTTCTGCTTCTTTCAACAAACACATGTTCTTTCTGCTTTATTCTGATAATTGAAGCTTGTCTAATTTTTCAGCTACCTTTTTTATTTTTAGCATTTTAGCTCATTTCAGCTGTTTTCAGATGCACTTAATTTTCTGTGGGAACTTCTGCTACTTTCAGCCTAATTACGGTAACTTCACCTTTAAAATGTTTTTTTCTTCCATAAAATAAATCAAAAGGAGCGTAACAAAACATTGTTAGATTTTTATGAACACCCACTGTAGTCACTGATTTAATAACCAACCAGACATTCAGACATACAAAATTTACCCATGTTCCCAGTTCTGTATTAGCTTGTGCATTTCTGTACATATTAAATATCGTAATAGGTAAACTTTTCCTTCATACTTCATGTTTTTGTTTCATTCTATTTACTAGAATCTTCGCAGGATGGAAGGTGAGACCCAAGAAGAACCCGTTAAAGACCTCAATGAACTGGAAAATGCTGACTGGGTGAGAGTACCTTCTGCTACACTTAACTCATGAGCATGTTTCAGATACATAGCTGCTGTGTGTATTTTTACAACACAACAATAACCATTTCTTGGATATTATCCCTACAGGCACGCTTCTGGGTGCAGGTGATGCGAGATCTACGAAATGGTGTGAAGTTAAAGAAAGTACAGGAGCGTCAGTACAACCCGCTGCCCATAGAATACCAGCTCACGCCGTATGAAATGTTGATGGATGACATCCGCTCCAAGCGTTACAAGCTGCGAAAAGTCATGGTGAGGTCACAAGTGCGAACACTAAAAGGGGACTTTTTGGTCCAAACGATAGTGAGAACGTTTACGAAGCATTCACACTATTGAGATCCATTTTTCTTCTGTAGCTTTTTCAGCATCTTCCTTGTTCCACAATTTTTGTGTTATTTTAACAAATCATATATCAAAATGTTCAGCTCTTTCAGGAGAACTCTGCTATGACTTTGGATATTGGTGCAATTTTAGTCATTTGAAATATTTAGCCTTTTTGGACATTTTTTTTTCCTCATAGAAAATGAATTGTGCAATCTGTTTATAACCATTTACGGCTCTTTTCACATTTTGTTCTGGTTCAACTTCTTTCAGCTTCCTTGTGCAAATTTAAACATGTTTTCAGTTAATTTCAGCTATTTTTTTTTGTTGTTGTTTTTTTTCAGCTGTTTCGTGCTTGTTTCACATTCATTCTGCTAACTACATTTTTGTACTTCTAACTTTGTTCTGCTAATTTCAGCTTGTTATGCTCCTTTCTTTTTTCTGCAAGTTTCAGCTTTTTCTACTACCAATATTTCAGCTACTATTTAGCTGTTTTTATACTAATTTTAGCCTTTTCAGTAAATTCCATATTTTTTGCACTCAATTAAACTTTTTTCAGCCTAATTCAGCAAAAATGTGCTCTGTCCACTTACTTTGGTCATTTCAGCTTCTTTCTGCCTTTTTTTTAGCTATTGTACTTTTCAGCAGTTTTTTTGTTTTTTTTTTGTTGCTAATTTCAGCTGTTTTCAGATAAATTAAAGTTTTTCCTGGTAATTTATGTTACTTTCAGCCTAATTGACTACTTTATGCTAATTTCAGCTTGCTATGGTCCTTTCAGCTTTTTTCGTCTACGTTCAGCTTTTTCTACCATTTCAGCTACTAGTTAGCTAATTTTGTGCTGAATTTAGGTTTTTCAGCTAATTCCACAATTTTAGCTCCTTTCAGCTCCTTCCATTTCCTTATGGTAGTTTAAGTTTTTTCTGCCTTTTCACCTACTTTTCAGCTATTTTTAGTTAATTTACGCTTTTTTTTTTTTTACACAATTTTCTATTTTTCGTGCTCATTTCTACTTATTTAAACCTAATTCAGTTTCAGCAAATATGTGATCTTTCTGTTTTATTCTGCTAAGTTAGACTTGGTCTTCCATTTCAGCTACATTTCAGCATGTTTTTAGCTAATTTCCGCTGTTTTTCAGCAATTTCTTCTGCAGTAAGCATCCAGACGCATTTTTGAGGGAAATGCAATTTCTCTGATTACTCTTGTTTTTAAGTGTCTGGGAAAGGTCTGCAGGTGTTTTGTTCAATTAAAATATTAATGGTTTTCCAGGTGAATGGAGACATTCCTCCACGATTAAAGAAGAGTGCACATGAGATCATCCTTGAATTTATCAGATCCCGACCTCCTCTAAACCCTGTAAGTAACACAGTGCCACACATGTCTGGTGCTGCCTTTTTATCCTAAATACAACCAACATTTAAACTCCATTAGAGCAACATGTCCCCTTGGGAGCATTTAGACAAAAAAGCATTTATATTTATTTACAGCTGAGAACATCCGCCAACATCAATATTTGATTGATTTACAAGCACTTTGATATGAACTGTAAACGGGAGATGACTGGGTATGAATAATAAAGAACATAATTAAACATTTATGTCCACATTAGTTGTCAATGTGTCAGGATAGTTGGATGGCTTGATGCTGTAACATGGGTCTGATGTTCGCCTCATCTGTGAGCTCATCTTTACCGTTGCTGCGACAGGTGTCAGCTCGTAAACTGAAACCCCACCCTCCACGTCCTCGAAGCCTCCACGAGCGACTGCTGGAGGACATCAAGGCAGAGAGGAAGCTTCGACCAGTTTCACCCACTTTGAGCAAGAACCGCAGGCACCGCCTAGGTGAGACTCGTGATCACAGAAATTATTTTTACGGCCCGACAAATAATCATAAAGAACACTCCAGGGCTGCTCTTTATGAGCCTAACCTGTTTACTCTGGGCAAAAACCACTAACCCTCCCTAAACACATTCATCATTATTACTCTCTACAGCTTTTATCTGTTTGCCTATTGATAAGTGTTGCAGTGTACAAACAAAATCCTTTTGACTGCAGGGGTTTTGTTTAGTCATTTCAGAGCCTGCTGGTATTAAATTAGCTTAGATTGACAAATGTCCTGTTAAAAATAACTTGATCATCTTGTTTAGCAAGTATCAGCTTTTGAAGCTGGTTAGAAAATCAGTTTAGCATGGAGTCATAACTGATCAGTTCTGTAAAAGTTCAATTAAAACATTAATTTTTTTAAGTTTGACACGGTTGTCTAAAACGGGTGCTCAAACATTTGGGGTTCAGGAACCCCCCTCATAACCCTCATGTTCATTAAATAATTTTCTTCAATTTGTCTCTTTAATGCAATGGAAATATTTGTGTAACATAAATACTTAAAACCTGTTCTTTAATAGTGTTAATACAATGTTTATACTTTTTGAAAAGTGGTATTTTTCATTCAAGACACACTTAATTAACAACATTTTTTTAATTTCAACTTCCAAAAATGACAGTTTTGAGAAAATTAACAGCATCGAAAACCACTTTAAACTTTACCTATTCACATAATGAATATGATAAATGTGCTGTCACTTCTTCAAATTATTACAGAAAACTCTTGACATAAAGCTGAACAGAACCATAACAGCAGTCATGCCAAGTGACAGGACTTAGTGTGTAAACTGATCGATGCTGGAACTCAAATGGCACGTGGTGGGGTCTGGGGGTCCTCCCACAGAAAAATTTGAATGAAGTAAATGCAATTTCCTGCAATTTGGTGTATTTTAGCAGATTGTTAAACATCTAGGTGTTTGTTAAAAATAAATAAATAAATAAAATTTGGGGGCGTACCCCAAGCATAGGCTTGCTGACCCCCCAGGGGGGCTCGGGGGCCCTAGTTTGAGAACCACTGGTTTAAAACAGATTCAGTTGATATCAATTATAAAACCCAGTTGTTATAGTTTTTTCTACTAATAATTAATTCTCACCATTCATTATAATGTTTTCCTCTATTTGCTGTCATTTTCATTTTTTTTTTTTTTTCTTCTGTCAGTCATGCGACTTAGCATGTCTTGCAGCTTTGACTCATCAGGTAAATTTCACAACACCTGCTGTGTTCTCATTAAAGCCACTCGTGTAGAGAGTTGGCTCCTGCTTCTCCCTGATTTGAGCATTCTGCTCCGTTTGTTGTCTTGTGTGGTTGTAGAAGGCGCACTGCTGTCACATAGAGGTCGTGATAAAAAACGTGTAAAAGTCGGAGAACAACATGGGTCAACACAGCGCAGCCTAATCTCATGGCTGACATTTTGCTGTAGATTTTTTTTCAGTTTTGTTGGTTAAAGCAGTTTTTAACCACTGAGAGGGATTCACACTATGAGATTACAATTCACCCCTCAGTATAATCCGCCCTATGAGTTTGAGAAATTACATAATGTTGGTAATCTGCCTCACGTACAGCTCAGTGGCTGATTGTTTAGATGCAGCTTTAACCTTTGGAAGATACTGATGAAAATATTTAGCGCTGTGGCTGCACTCATTGTGTTCTTCTGCTTCTGTGGCACTCTCCTTCACATACCTCTCCCTCTGTGCTTCCAGCTACGCACAACTTCTTTATGCTTGACTATAGAGCACTACAACTGGTGCTACAGATTCTTCCTGATGTTAAACCCTCTTGGCGGCTCTTTAGTCTACCATTAGGAGTTGATATATTTTTCTGCATGCTCCAGTTGAAGATATTTTCTCTTAATTTGTCTTCAGGAGCGGGGAAGAGCATCAGCACCCCTCAGGACTTGTTCCGTGGTTCAGGTAAAGTACGAATCAGCCAGTGACTCGCTGTAACTGATTGCATTCATTAACATAGCAGTGAAGCAAATCTGTAACATAAACGTGTGTTCGGGGTTTGTTTTAATCTGCGGCGCTTGACGTTACCCCTCAGCTGATGGATTCAGTTTTGACCCACAGACTCCCCTGATGGACAGAGGAAGTTTGTTGGCAGCACCCAGTCTCTGTCCAGTGGTCCTGTAGAAACCCCTCACAAAGCGCAGCCGCTGAGCCAGAGGAAGAGGCTGCTCAAAGCACCCACGCTGGCCGAGCTGGACAGCTCCGGGTCCGACGTAAGTTGTCTTGAGTCGTTCGTAACCGCTCTGCAATTTATTTGCTCGCTAGAAAATAAAATGAGTTCAGAACATGTTCATATTTACAGAGAAAACGGACAACTTTTTGGGGGCTATTTGATATTTAAAGCTGTGTTAAGCTACTTGTTTTGTTATTTAATATGTTGTTTATCCTGGTTGTTAGGAGGAGCCCACACCGAGCATCTCCAGTAAATCCACTTCTTTAAAATCGAAAACATCTCCTGAGTCTGTCGTAGGGAAGAAAGGTATGAAATACTCTCCAACATGTAGTAAAATATCCTCTTCTTTTCACACAGAAATAAAATAATTATTCACCAGTTTCTATCTCTGTCTTTAATACACATCTTTTTTTTTTTTTACGTCTCCAGGACCTCAAAAGCTTCTGCCCCTGTCCGCCTCCCTCCAGCATGAGAAGCATCAGCCTCTGCAGCGGCGGCACTCTGAGAAGGCGACCTCCTCCAGCGTTCGCCCTTCGTTGCCGCTATCGAGACAAAGCACCCAGTCTTTAGTGAGTAAACTTTGGAAAGTATTTATTTTAAACTGACTACGGTATATATGCCTGAATGATCAAATGTTAGACAACAGCTGTTTGAAAATAACAACTAACCACAGAATTACAGTTCTAATTAACAGGTCATTACTGCACTGACCCAGCACTTAAGCAGGACTTAAAGTTGAATCAAAAGCTGCACGTAAAATATGAAAATTAAATACATCATGTAAGATTGATGTCATAAAAAGCTATTGAACCATTTTAATGTTTAATAATTTTATAAACTTACCATAATTAATTTCTTATTATTCTAACAAACAACAAAAGTTGCTGTTGTAACATGCAAATCAACACAACAGGAAAAAAAAAATGTTTTGTTTGAATATTTGTTTCAGTTTTGATTCTAGCAGAGACTTTCAACCAAAGCTGGCACACTTCAGCAAAATTAAGTTAAATTTTATTAACAATATCCACAATATTTAGGTTTACTGGCATGAAATAAAGTACGTACTTATATAAAAATAATACAATAACATTTCCTAAAAGGTTGAGTCTTAGTTATTTATTTATTCATTTATTTTTTAACACATTTTCTCAGTTTCTCTACTATTTCCATTCAGATCCATAATTGCTAATAAAAATTGAGTTTGCCAGTGTGGCTAAATTAACTGGATGTAGAAATATCATTTTTTTTCCCTCCTGTCCTGTGACTGGTCGTGTAATTGCTGTGAAGTAGATGCAATTGAAACCACAGGACAGCTGCACTGAGTGCTTTGGATGAAAGCTTTGATTTTTGTTTGCTAAACCAGTCTGTTTTATCCATTGAATTAAATTTATCTGCGCAGATGAAATACATATTAAAGCTATAATTAAATGGCTCTTTTAGGGTTACCTTTGTAAGGATGGCTAGCTTAAAATCTGTGACATCCGCTGCTTGTTTCTTTAGCACTTTGCACATAAAATGAACAATTTCTTCAAAGATTACTTCAGTTTTATGTGAAATTGAAGAGGTCACCAATAAGATTTTTGTCACTTCACCTTTTTTTTCTGTTCACATGAACACGTTAACTCTTTTTCTCCAACGTGTTTATTAATAAACTCACTGTTTTATCCTTTTTAATAAAATTCTGCAGCAAACTGGAAATCCCAGTAGCAAGGTAACTGTTGATTTAATCTCATTTAATCATCATCACCCTATTTTTGACATTTCATTTCATTGTATTCTTTTAAAATCATAATGAAACTAGAGGAATTAAATTTTCTGCGAAAATGCAGTGTGAATGCTTATTGCAGAAGAAATTGCTGAGTAATGGCTGATAATAGCTTTAAAAAACACGCTGGAATGAAAGGACAAGTCTAAATTAGCAGAAGAGAGCAGAAAGAACACACATTTGCTGAATTAGGTTTAAATTAGCAGAAATGAGCACCAACAATTAAGAAGTCAACTAAAAAAAAAAAAAGCTGAAATTAGCACCAAAAAAAAAAGGCAGAAAAATAGCTGAAAGGCAGAAACTTAAACTACCAGAAGGAAATGGAAAGAACTGAAATGAGCTAAAAAAAAATTTAGAGTTAGCTGAAAAACTAAAATGAGCATAAAACAGCTAAAAAGGAGCTGAAATAGCAGAAATAGGTTAAACTAGCATAATTAAGCTGAATGGAGAAAAAAAAGTTAATTTGGGTGAAAGTTGCAGAAATTAACATGAAAAATTAATTAATCTGAGAAAAGCTGAAATTAGCTAAAACATGCTAAAAAGGTAGCTGAAAAGGTAGCACAAGCTTAAATTAGCAGAAGGAAGTGGAGAGAGCACATTTTCCCAATTAGGTGGAAAGAATCAGGAATGAGCACAAAAAAGAGGAAACGATCTGAAAAAAAGCTGAAATGAGCAAAAAAATCAAACAAAAAAGCAAAACAAAAAACAACCCAGCTGAAATGTAGCTAAAAAGACAGAAAGAAGCCAAAATTACAGGTAGGAAGTGGAAAGAGCACATTTTTTGCTTAATTAGGCTGAGCCGGACAAGCCAGCGCATCCTGAAATGGGCGCATCCCGAAATGGCTGTTGAATTTAGCCGGCATACCGTCAACATGGAAGGATCGACAGGCACACCGTTACCAGCGGGACCACGAGGAGGTATCAACATGTAACTATAGCTCCTCGACCTTCAGGGGGAAGCACGCCACTGCTGCCCCCCTTTTAGTGGCCGAGGACCCTCAATAAGGCACCCCTTGTTCCTTAAGAGAGTCATGTGTTTTCTGCAGACGTTAGACAGCTCAGCTCAGTGTCATCATTCTCAGCAGTAAAATGTAAATGTATGGCTAATAAAGTTAAAATGGAACATATTTAATAATGGTTCTTATAGAAGGCAGCATGGTGGTGCAGTTGGTAGAGCTGCCGCTTCTCAGCGAGCAGGTTGCCCCGGTTCAAATCCTGGTTGGGGAGCTTCCTGGGTGGAGTTTGCATGTCTTCTCCGTGTATGCATGGGTTTTCTCCAGGTACTCTAGTTTCCTCCCACAGACCAAAAGGCTGATGTAACTCTGAATTGTCCCTAGGTGTGAGTGAGAGAGTGAATAATAGTTTGTTTCGTTTGATGCTATGTGTCCCTGTGATGGACTGGAGACCTGTCCAGGGTGTACCCCTCCTCTCGCAGTGATTGTTGGACATGGGCACCAGAACTCCACTCCATCTGAAAAGGAAGACGTGAAGAAAGATAATGGATGGATATTTATTATAGAAACAATTCCTGAATGTTCATACTGTGTTAATGCTAAATGGTTGTCTCTTGACTGTTCAACTGTGTAACATTACATTAGACCTAGCACACTACCATAGTTTTAATAGGGTATTTTAAGCAACTACCGGTAATAAACATGATGGAGGATCATGTTGCTTTATGTAGGCTAGGCCATTGGTAAGAAGGAGCAATTATTATCTAACAAGGTTGTTAGGTCCTCCGGATGGATTATTTGTTTTGTTAAAACAATTCGTCTTTTATCCAAAAGACTTCTTCAGTCTGAGACGCTGTAAACAAAATCAGCCATAAGCTGCACCTTCTCATAGTGGATCAAACAATTTGCTGGTGCCTGTGAAAACTAGTTTATACAAAAAGAGGACTATCAGTCTAACGTTAAACAGCCTAGTGTTAGGCTGATAGTGTTAGGGTGCTTGAGAGAAGTGGAGCGCGTTCTATTCACACAAGGAGAGCTGTTGGTCAGGCTACATCGTGTTGTGCCATTAACTCTAAAATAGTTGTTGATGCTTTCATGTGTAAGTAAACATAGATGTTTAACCTGTTAAAATACACCAGAATGCAGACAACGGCATCTACTTTATTAAAAATTCGCGTGGACGACCCCAGAGTCCCCCACCAATGTATCCCCCTTTACATTAGCAGAATATTAAGAATATCCCTTTTTGAAATTCCACAAAATGTATGGCTATAAACAATACCTTCTAAAATTTGGAAAACAAATAAAGACTGATTGGGTACAATTTCCAAGTAAGTCCCACAATGTCAAGATCTGTGTCTCATTTTAAGTCTTTTGTGTTTTATTAGGGTTATTTGCAGTTTTCCAATGTTTCGTTCAACTCCATATGTCCCCTATGCCAGTTTCTCAGTTCAACTTCACTCAGCTTCTGCAGTGTCTGCTCTTAGTCAGCCTGCCACTCTCACCTGTTCCCAGTCTCTAATAAGTTCAGAATGTTTCCAATATCTCATTACCTCTGCTCTGTAAAGTCAGTCTCCTGCCATCAGCAGTTCTCTATTGACCTTCATGCCACAAGGTTTGTGTCTTTTGTCTTCCCAATGATCATCTGAGCTTTCTTGTTAGTTCAGTTTGCTGCCAAGACACCATTTTATTTTGCCTTTTAATAATTAATGTTTTGAGCGCCTTGTGTTTTGAGCTCCTTGTGTTAAGTTTGCATTTGGCTTCCCAGTACTTCCACAAATCTGAAACGCACACAATATTCTGTCTCGTTAAATTAAAATTGTTCTTTTGTTCAATATTAACATGATTGATTTTCGTATGACCCCAAATCGCAGACCAAAGAGGAGAGGACAGGAATTTAAAAAAGTGATAATTTATTTACAGTGCTGGAATCAAGTGATGTTTGGCTGTGGGAGGAAGCGGGAGACTGGATGAGTATCTTGGTATTGATTAATCTTTCAATAATTGAGGCAGGTTGAATTTGTTTGCCTCACTGTTTATGGAATTGCAGGTGGCGTCGAAGAGAGGCAGGGCAGCATCCAGAGGCGAGGGAGAATCCAGAGAGGTGAATATTTGGTAGAAGGTTTATTGTTTAAGATGAACCCAGAGTGGGGTTTTTAGAGCTGGGTTATGCAGGATTGGTGGACCAGACGCAGCCAGGGAGCCTGGAGGGAGTTGGGCAGGCAGGACGGACAGGAACTGAGCAGAAAAAGCAACAGGTTAGTCAAAGACTGAAGAATTTTAGGTTTGCTGCTCCAAGTCTGAACGTCTGGGTGAGGCTTAAATAGCGCAGCAGGTGCAGGTGTGGCTATCAGCTGATTAGCAGGAAGATTATTAAAGGGGAACGCAGAGAATCTCACAATTATGAGTTAATGGGTACCTAGCCACTATGAATCATGTACAGGTTGTCCCCGACTTACGGCGTAGTCGACCTACGGCGCTCCGTACTTACGGCTCCACCCCTAGTGACGTC
>JARVGV010000630.1:16237225-16254369 GCA_031762435.1 Hypsolebias longignatus | reverse complement strand
GTTTCGAGTTACGGCCGAAAATCCGGAGTTACGAACGCCACGTGGCCGGCGCTCCGACTTACAGCAAATCGAGATACGAACGCGCCGTAGGAACGGAACCCGTTCGTAACTCGGGGACTACCTGTATTGTTTAAAAATCTCTGTCTAGATGATAGACAGTACTTTTAGTTTATTACTTGTACAAGAGAAGCAGAATTTAACTTGTATTTTCCTATAACTTTAAAAAAGTTATTGTTGTGGGTGGAGTTTAATATACATTCAATATACTGTACTCCCCTATAGCAGACATACACTAAATAAGCTGTGATATAGTGACATCATTGTTTGCCCAACTCATAGTTGTAATGTACCGATTAAAATCCAAACTTTGTGAATCTTCACTTGGGAGAACATTTTGAAAGCTCAATTTTAATAAACAAAAATGTCTTGTGCATGAAGATGGTGGATGCAAATGCAGCAGACAAAGTTCCCTCTTTTAAACATCTGCATACCTAAGTTTTGCGGTAGCCTGTGTGTGTCACATTTCTGGTATCACGTGTGAAATTCTTCCCTTTTGAGAGTATTTTAGCAAGTTTTGGAGTTTAAACCCAGAGCTGATGACCCCGAGTCAATGGCTGACTAGCTGACCCAGCATTCATAAATCATGCCTGCATCCAAACTGCTGCAGTAGCAGATACATACAAGATATGTACTGTATAAGAAAACACACAAACATAAGTGATCAGTAGTATAACGTAGTTTTGCCCAAACTTAATTAGCTTGAAAAGACAAACAAAAATAAGACTGTTATGCTCAAAGTATCAGAGTTTGGTCTAATCTGGTTCAGAGAATGGGACAAAAATGTGGAGCACTTCTGTGCTGGGTAAACTTTATCCCTTCCACAATCCCTTAGGAAATTTATATCCGATAGAGCACTGTAGAAAGTTAAAAGTGGCATCTGAATTTAAATTAAAACAGATCAGATGAAAACATAGGACAAATCTCAGTTCGGAAAATCCAAAGCATTCTTTGGAAACTCTATAGGCATGTCTGGATGGCTGGGTTTTCTTGACAGCAAGCTTGTGTTAAAATGCCAGAGGCTAAATCTCTAACATTTATAAAAGTTATCCTCTTTAAAATAAGAGAAAAATAAAAACTAGTAGTATTATTTCGGGTTTGGAACTTTAGTTTACTTATTACGTTCATGAGGAAAAAAGCACAGACATATACCTTTAAACTACTGCAACTAAATTACATAAGCATCAATCATTTATCAGTGACATTCTCTATAGAAAGGTATTTTGTTAGTTAACTTGCTTTGATCTGCTTGATTTTTCTTTTGATGGCATGAAACAACTGGCTGGCTTGTAGCTCCCAACGCTACAGGCCATCACAAACTGTAACCACTCATATATTTAGTCACTTACCGGAAAACCTGGCTCTCCTTTGGGCCCATAAAATCCATCTTCATAGTCATAAAGAAATTCTGGCTCCTCATATCCATAATCGTATCCTCCAAGGTCTGAGTCCTCATAGCTGCCGTCAGAGTTGTGTTGTTCTGAAGTGTCAACCTGATTTTCCCTGTACAAAGTGGTGCGGTTGGCTCGTTGATGAGACTCCAGAATGTGATGTATGTGTTTAGTCCCAAGGTCAGAGTCTCCAAAGTTGTTCCTGAGTCCGTCCTTCACTTGATTTTGCCTGACTGGAGATATTAGGCTTGGGAAGATCTGTGGAGTCTGCTGGCTACTGGAGCTGCTGTCTTCCTCTGTGTTCTCAGATTGATCTATGTTGCCTTGAGGCAGATGACCTTGGTCAGTTGCTAATACATTTTGGTTTGTTGTGATGGATATGCTATGGACAAGATCCAGCATTGCTTGCCTTCTTGGAGGAGCTTGCGTAGTAGGGTCATGGAGTTGAAGTGAGAAGGGCTTCAGTGTGGAAATGTGTCTTGGTTCCCTCAGATGTAGCTGTGTTGTTGGGCTCAGGGTTGAATACTGTGTGAGAAATTGGCTTCTCTGCGATAATTCTCTGTCAACTTTGGTAGAAGGATGATGGGTTGATGGTACTCCAAAAGAGAACTTTGGTGAAGGGTTCACAGGTTGGTCATTAGCCTTAATATCCAAACGAGAATGTGGCAAAGGCAATCGATAAGTGTCGGCCAGCCGGCACTGTTTTTTAAGGTAGTTGCAGTAGTGTGCAGCAGCTTGGGCTGAAGGATATATATCCAGTTGGCAGAGTTGACCACTGAAAGGAGTTGCCTTTGAGTTCATCCTGCCCAAAGTAAAGACACTCCCAGATGCTCCCAGAGCCTGAGATCTCCCCAGGGTTTGCTCTCGTTGCTGCACCACTCCACAATCCGCATAAAAGGACACTGAACGTGCACGAACGCCAACAGCAAAAGTATGCTGCCGCCCATCCTGCCAGTTGTAGGTGAAGTAGACAGAGGATTGCTCTGCAGTATAAACCACCAGTCTGCGTGGTAACAGCTGAATGCCAAAACGCAGTCTGTCCCTGCCGTCTTTAACACCTAATAGAAAAGCATTGCTTACTCCCCAGGAGCTTAAGCTAATCACAAAAGAAAATTCATCTCCAAACTCTGTATGGAACAGGCTGCTTGCTGGAATCTCATAAATGGAGTTTGTGTCTAATATCACCCCATGTCCAGAAACTGGAACGTTCAGAAATGGGGGAACGTTGGTGTAAGTGGTTTGAGGTGAGGTTGTCC
This sequence comes from Hypsolebias longignatus, assembly GCA_031762435.1. Lineage (NCBI taxonomy): Eukaryota > Metazoa > Chordata > Actinopteri > Cyprinodontiformes > Rivulidae > Hypsolebias > Hypsolebias longignatus. Next base: position 16,251,665 of record JARVGV010000630.1, on the reverse strand, counting down.
TCTCGTTGGGATCGTCTGTGCTGCTTTGATCTGTGAACCCCAGTTGATGGAGGATATCCACACCTGTTGGACAAAGGAGACAGTGGTAAGTTTAATATGCCAAAACTACATTGCAACAAAATAAACTGATTCTGAACTTATTTTAAAAATCTCACTTTCAATAAAATTCACATGTATCTACAAAATTTTGTAAATAGGTTTTATTTTAGTGTATCTCAAAGAGAAACTACTGCTTTAGAGAACTTTAAAATGTGCCTTCTTCTGTTGAAACACAAGCCTTGATTAGATTGGATGCCATATAAATCTATTTTCTAAATATGTTCGATCTTATTCAGTGTTAGAAAGCAGATACACCCTGGACAAGTCTCCAGTCAATCAAAGGGTCACACAGAGACAAACATTCACACATAAACACACGTGTCTAAAACCGATTTGGAGTCAAAAACACATCCACAAATATGCAAACACTAAAAAGAAAGGCCCTTTTGTGTTTCAAGCCTTTTCAAATCCAGTTTGTTTAAGTGTATTTAACAGCAGGGCATCATACATCCAAGTACCATGATACAGAGGAGGACACAACACAACAGAAGTTGTGTCAGCAAGAAACCATTTTTTAATACATATACAAAATTTACTATAGGAATAAAAGTATGCTTTGTAGGGGCTTGTGTTAGGAGCATGTTGCATCTGGACTACCTTTTAAAAGACATGGCTGTAGGGATAAAATGTTTTATATGGGTCTCAACAGGAGAAAACCTTAACATGGAGCCAGAGGACAGAAACTGAAAATAAGAGATACTCAGAAGTTGCCTTATTCTCTACCTGTCTGGTGAACAGATCAGAGTATGTTCAGCTGCACACACAAAATATTGCTTCTCATCTTCACTATTTTAATCATTTATTTTTGTTTTTATTTTATTTGATGCTAAGATGGCACAGTGGCTCAGTTGGTAGAGCTGTTGCCTCTCAGCAAGAAGGTCTCCGGATCAAATCCCTACCAGGAACCATTCTGGGTGGAGTTTGCATGTTCTCTCCGTGCATGCATGGGTTTTCTCCAGGTACACCGGTTTCCTCCCACAGAACAAAAACATGCATGATAGGCTGATTGGTAACTCTGAATTGTCCACATATGTAAGTGAGAGAGTGGATGGATGTTTGTATCATTTGTCTATGTGTCCCTGTGATGCACTTGCGACCTGTCCAGCATGTACTCCACCTCTTGCACAGTGACTGCTGGATATGGGCACCAGTGACTCCCACAACCCAAAAAAGGTAGAAGCAGGTAAAGAAAAATGAATGACTGGATAAGGTGCCCATGTCAATAAGTTATAAAGATGTGAGGGCAGATTATGTTAGATTTAAAGAAAAAAGTATGGTCATGAGCAGGGGTCTGCAACCTTTATGATCAAGAGAGCCATTTTACACTTTCCTTCACTAAATTAGATGTTTCCAGAGCCGCAACCACCTGCTCCAACTGTAATTGTCAACTGGTGGCCCATGGACCACTTTAAATTTGTTGTAGGGGACTTTTGTGGCCTGTAGAAGTGACAATATAAAGCTAAAAATATATATACTGATTTTTTTTTAAATTTAAGACAAATGAAAAGACCAGATTCTTGTAAAGAGGGGGAAAATATATAAAAATTAAAAAAAAAAAACCTATGTAAGCCTATATCATTTTTAATTAAGTATATAAATAAAGCAAAAAGTTAAAGTATTTGCAAAAGAAATGACAGGAAAACAGCTAAAACTAGAAGTTTTTTGTTGTTTGTACAACAAAAATTAAGTTTTATGTTAGTTTTGGTCTTGGCTTTAAAGAGCCGCTGCAGAGGGACCAAAGAGCCGCATGGCTCCAGAGCCGCAGGTTACAGACCCTTGGTCTAGAGAAAGATTTGTTCTCAAATGACTGAAAGTCGAGATTGGATGTTCATGATCTTTGGACCCACGGGGGCCACTGCATTAAAAACAGGCCCGACTCTGTTGTGGACATCACTGCATGGACTCAGGAACCCACAAATCATTGTCTGTAAGGAAAGTTCACTGTGACATCCATAAAATACTGGTTAAAGCTCTATCGTGCAAAGAGGAAGTCTTACATTATGTAAACACTATTCAGAACTGCTGCTCTATTCTTGGGACCAAAGCACATTTAAAATGGACTGAAGCAACGTGTCAAACTGTTCTGTGGTCAGACAAATCAAAATTGATTTAACTGTTCAAAAGTCTGCCTCTCTGATGGTTTGAGGGTGCACGGGCAGCTTAGCACCATCATTGCAGAGACTATATGCAGGTTTTAGAACAACATATGCAGAAAGATCTTGCAGGTTCCACAGCAAAATGATGATAAACCCTAAAACTGCATCCATTAAAAAGAGTCCACACCTCTCACCAGTTAAAACATTTGGTGCATCGTGAAGCCAAAAATAAAATAAAATAAATAAAAATCCAGCCAAGACCAAAGTGAAGACAAGAGTTTGACAACGTTCCCCTCCAAAATCTCCATCCCTGGTCTCCTCAGTTCCTCAATGTTTACAGATTATTGGTAAACAAAGAGATAAATGCTTCACAGACGTAAACATGGACCTGTCCCAACTTTTTAGAGATGCGTTGCAGCCATTAAAATTAAACCTTTTCTTTTTATTATTTTAGGCATTTGATACATTCTGCTGTAAAAAACAAACAATAGAAAAAAAAAAAACATGGTTTATAAAATTAGTAGCATTCTGTCATTTACCACTTAGGGTTGTATTTATAAAGCTACAACCTGATTATATAACTTTAAAGTATCCTAATCCACATTCAAACACAAAGAAAATGATTTTTTTGCAGCGCGTTCAAATAAAACAACAACAAACAAACATGAACAGAGTAAAAGCTGCAGTAGTGCATAACTTTTTTTTTTTTTTTTTTTTTTTTATGTACATACTATTTTAAAAATGATGTCTGGTCCCCACACACAGAACAGGCAAATGCAAACCCATCCTCAGGTCAGGTAGTAACAGACACTGAAAATAACCTGCGCGGTCACAGCTTCCCTGAAGGGTGACCCTCACACGCTGGTTTCTGTTGAAAGGCAAACACCCGGTCATTAAATGTCCCGAACAGGCTGTGTGTTTAGCAGCAGCTCAACGATGCTCATCCGAAACACCGCTCTGGGTGACTCATCCCAGCACGTGACATCCAACGAGGAATCACACAAACCAGTCAATATGTCTGCCTGATAACATTCTGTTTGTTGTCAGAAACTCCACGCAACACGTTCTGAGCTCAGGTCCCACACTAATGGTCACAGATTAAAAGTGAAATCTGATTCCAGAAATACTCCCATCCAAGCTCTGTCAGGGAGGCCTCCGGTAACTGGATATTTAGCCTCTACATGTGAAGCCTTCTCATACCAGACACTCCGTTTTAAAAAGCATGCAAGCAGCCAGGTCAAGAGGTCGCACGTCCGTCACGTTGGAACACAAAGCAGCATATTCACTGCGTTCCCCCTAACATCACGCACGAGTTAAATATAATGCGTGTTAGCGGAAGTCCCACTGGTGTGGCGAGCAAACGTGCCACTCGACAGCCACGTAACATGTTGCGTGCATGAATGACAGTACGGCGCAAAGACAAAATGCTCAATAGGTGTAAAATAAATTAAGTCGAACAGTCTAATATTTTATAAGGAACATGTTTAAGAAAGAATGAATGAGCTTCTCAAATATGGAACAACAATTTACACATATTCCACACGAGGATGCAAACCATAACTCCTCTATCAGGATTAAGCGATGGCTGTCATGGTTGTGAATTAATGCTGCAAGATGAAGATGATGAAATCACTGCAGCACGTCCTCACATCAACACACCGAAGCAGCAGCAACGTTTAAATTGTGTTTATTTCTCTGCTGTGTTAGCCAAATATCTCACGGCCGACTGGATGATACTCATAGAAAGTAATTATGGCTGTAGATCTACAACTGGCTACATTTTGGAGACAATCAATTGCAAGTTGTCCTGCTCAACTAATGCAAGTTAGTTACCACAGCTAATCCACATTAGCTGAAACATAAACCGTAACTCAGTCACAGACAATGAGCTAAAATTTGGTGTGGTTGTGCAGATAATTATCCTCAACACATACTATAAGGGTTAACACATGGTGTTGCCCATAACGTCACGTACAAGCCAAACCAACTCCACCATTTCTCATCATAAAATGTTTGAAAGATTAAAAAGAACTGGCATGAAAGTCTTTTAGTTTACCTTGTTTTTTTTTATTTTTATTTTATTTAATTTCTGAACACAGCAAGAATGTTATTCAAATACATCTGCACAGAGCAAGGCTTGTTTCTTAGAGGAGTGATTTAAATGCAAGGATAAATCCCTAAAACCTGAACATTGGCCTGGTTTGTTCAGTTTGAGCAAAACTGTCACCCTCTGCAGCAGTTTATGAGAAACGGCATGTGACAGGCATGCTATTTACACTTTAGGAGCTCAGTAGTGTTCTGTGACAATGTTTCTCATCACCGAGTGCACACTAATCACGAGGAATGTATAATTTACTTCTGCTTATATGAAGTGCAAATTAACATGTGCCACTATCAGTTCTTCTGCTCCCTTATGTTCAACTTACCACAAAAAAAAAAAAAGAAAAAAAGAAAACTGGAGCTGCCATACAAAGTGATATGTTCTGTATAGTTGTCTATGAAATGAGAGCTTCAACACTTGGCATCAAATGGGGGCAGACATCTGCGCAAAGAGCTTTGAAAACTACTCCTTGTTCTTTCTGACGTTCTCCCTTCAGTTCTGACTTGGATTCCAAAGAACTGACACCTCTACAGGCTCCTGTTTGATGCAATGCCAACACGACCAAACATCCCACTGTGAGCCAGAGCCTGAAATGGTTTCCCACAGATGTAGATGGAGACCACCATGTTGTACCAAAAAAGAAGTAAAGAACGCACCCTGAAGATTGGGCTCCAAAGTGATTGGGCCGTGGGTCACGGCGGGTTAGGCCTGTTGGAAACACAAACAAGTGGCAGAGAGCCATGGTCAAACAGCTTGTACGGCAGAGAACCTTTCGAAGTCCAAACGTCCGTTTTGGGGTCGTAGCACTCGAAGCAGTCGGAGTCCTCGATGACGTCATGGCCGTTGAGGATGCGCCCACCGGTGACGTAAAGCTTGTTGTTGATCACAGTAGCACTGTGGTGCATCCTTCGCTCCTTCAAGTTCTCACACTTGACAAATTTGTTGGCTTTGGTATCGTAGGCGATCATTCGTCGAGTATACCCTGGAATTCAGACATTTACTGTTAATTCAATGGTTTGTTTCGGATGTTCCTTTCACCACACTTTCCTAAAGCAAACAAAATGTAATGTCCTGTCAGAGCCTGTGTGCACCCAGAAGTCAAGGAAAATTAGATTTCTTGAATTCAAATGTGCATTATAGGCTGCAGAAATTGGTCTTCTAGTCACAGTCTGTTTTCCTGCAGGAGGTTAAGTCATCAAGTTGTTGCGATAGTGGCAGGACATGAGCCAAAAGTTTGAGCCACTGAGGAGCAGCACGCCCTGATGTCTGGCTGCAAAATTAATTTTAAATCCCTCACCAGCATGTAAATTAATTGAACATTTGTTGGATTAAAAAATAGAAATATGTTTAGTTACTTTTCAGCCTGTAAGTCGCGTTTTATTTATTTATTTATTTATTTATTTTTGCATAATTTGCATGAACCTGCAACTTATACGCCAAAGCGACATACAGTATTTATGGATGTTCCCCATATTTATGAACCAATTTTTGGCTGAGATGTGACTGTTTTCATTCATTCTGACGGAAAATATTGAACACTACCATTTTCAGCCACTAGATGGCACTGGAGTTGTATGGCATGCCGTTGTGTCATGCAATAGGTAAAAGTGGCTATGAATGACACAATCAGCTTGCAATACAAAACCACCTTAGTCCAGCTCACCTGGAGCAACCGTCAAATCAGCTTCATTTTGCTGCAACGCCCCAGTGAAATGCAGCTGATTTGACCATTAAAGTGCATTTATTAAATAAAAGTTCAACTGAGACACACCTTTACTATAATTTCGAGTAAACAAATAATTGTTTTTAAATGTTGATCATGTTAAGTTCTTGTTAAAGTCCTCCCGCGCACGCTCCTGTGGCTGCCATTTGGCAGACATTCGTTTTTTGGCACAACACCGGTCCACGTTTATCTTGTTGTCAGCGGTGACGCGTAATAGATGCGACTTATAGCTACACATTTATGGATTTTTCCACTTTATTTTTTGGACTGATGCAACTTATAGGGTGGAGCGACATGTACGGCGGAAAATACGGTAGTTATTTTAGGTTTTAAAAAAGTATATTATACAGCCTGTTAGCAGGTTGGGATGGCTGATCAATCCCAAAAGTAATTTTTAACAGAGAGAAATGTACATTTTGAAAAAGCCGAACTAGACTTTAAAGAATACAGATGGGAAATTTAGGGCAGTCTTCAAAAACTTTTTATGGGGAATTTACGTACAAAAAGAAAACAGTGTTGAACAGAAAAAAAAAGCTAAGAAAACCTATGATCTGTGTAATAAATGCAACTGCTTGAGACAACAGACATCCTTTGCTTGTGAGACTTGAATTCAAAGATCTTGTGTACTCACCTCCTATGATGTAGATCTTGTCCTCTATGACAGCAGCTGGAGCGCAAACGTTTTTTATTGTTCTCGTCTCCAGTCTGGACCAGAGGTTGCGAGAAATGTGATACACCTGCGTCACCACACAAATGTCAACAGTTTAAGGTCCGACTTGTAAATTTAGTTAATTGACAATGAACCAGCGTACTCATGGAGAATCAAACTGCCTGCCTGCTCATGGACATGTTCTTTACCTGAATGAGTCTCACTGGGTTCTGCATGGCATCCTCCCCTCCAAAAACGTAGATCCTCTGATCACTGGCTGCGACAGCTGGGTGAAGCACAGCTGTTGGCATCGGGGCCATGGCCTCCCACTGATTAAACATACTGTTGTACCTTTCTACTGACTGGGAGATTTGCTTATCGGTCCCGATACCTCCTAGAACAAAGATGAAGTGCAGATATGAGACGCTTTGGTGGGCAAATCGTGGCTCCAGCATGGGCTCAGCGGTCCTCCACTGGTTGGTTTTAAGGGATAGTGTGTAAACTGTGGCGCTGACTGAGCTGTCGCCGGAAGCCATGCAGAGGCTGAGGCCCCCGAGGACGTACAGGATGCTGTGAATGCACACATACGCCGCTTTGTACAGGCGCAGGGGGAGCTTGGCCAGCCACTGCCACCGTTGAGTCCTTTCGTCGTACAGCAGAGCTTCTCGTGAAGTCTGCTCGTTGTTCTTGCGTCCTCCGACGACCACCAGTGTTTCTCTGCAAGTGTAACGTCTTGGCGTGGTCCAGAGCGGTTTGAGTTCACGGCTGCACTTGGTGCTGGCTGTGAGCATGAGGCGACGGACCGAGTCGATTATCTCAGTGCAGAGGGTGGAGGACTGCACCAAGGGGTCGTTGGCAACGAACTGGAAGAGGTAGGTTGGATGGATGTAGCGCAGACGGACTTTCTTGAACAGATCATGGATGGCGCCACGTCGAGAGAATGGATCGTGGTGAATCCATGCCAGGAGGGTCTCAAACACCTGCTCCTCTTCAGCACAAAGACGGTCATCCTCCAGGTAGCACATGAGCTCTGGAAGAGACAGCTCACAGAAATCCTCTGTGGCAGCTACGTCAGAGAAACACCTGACTGCCATCTCTTTGGCTCTGTCCCTCAGACTCTCGCAGTGAAGGATCTCAGAGAGTCGGATCATGCTCAGACAGTTCTCAGGACTCAGCTGCTCCTGGAGGAACATGGAGCAGGCCTCAAAGAGACCTCCGTAGTGGAGCATGGATGCTGCCTGCATGAGCGGGAGCACGATCTCCATGGTGATGGTGATGCTGCCTGTGTAAACATAGTCGACAATGCCGGCGAGCACATTGGAGGAGATTCCCTTCAGATGCACACGAGCCTGACTGCTCTCCAGGAAGTTGTTGCAGAACATGGCACGAAAGTACGGGCTGCTGGACACCAGGACGTTCCTGTGGCAGGGGATCTCCTGGTGCTCAGTGCAGAGAAGGACGTCAGTCAGGATACGGTCCTGCCGCAGGATGTTGAGTTGGCCAAGCAGGTGGCAGGGAAGCTCTGAGTCTTTGAAAGAGAAAATGTTCTGTTGTCTGACAGCCATCCTGTAGACAGGAGGGAAAACAGGAGGAGGAGTGCACGTTAGAAAAAGATGTGGACAATTCAGAATTTAGTCTTTTAGTGTAAAATCACAAATAATTTATTGAGTTCCCATCCATCCATCCATCATCTATCCATCCATCCATCATCCATCATCCATCCATCCATCCTGCCATCTATCTTCCATCCATCCATCTATCCATCATCTATCCATCCATCTATCATCCATCCATCCATCCATCCATCCTGCCATCTATATTCCATCCATCCATCTATCCATCATCTATCCATCCATCCATCCATCATCCATCCATCCATCTATCCATCATCTATCCATCCATCCATCATCCATCCATCCATCTATCCATCATCTAGCCATCCATCCATTCATCCTGCCATCTATCTTCCATCCATCCATCTATCCATCATCTATCCATCCATCCATCATCCATCCATCCATCCATCTATCTTCCATCCATCCATCCATCCATCATCCATCCATCCATCATCCATCCATCATCCATCCATCCATCATCCATCCATCCATCCATCCATCATCCATCTATCCATCATCCATCCATCCATCCATAATCCATTCATCATCCATCCATCCATCATCCATCCATTCATCCATCATCCATCATCCATCCATCCATCATCCATCCATCCATCCATCATCCATCATCCATCCATCATCCATCCATCATCCACCCATCATCCATCATCCATCCATCCATCCAGCCAGCATCCATCCATCATCCATCCATCATCCATCCATCCATCCAGCATCCATCATCCATCCATCATCCATCCATCCATTATATTTACCCACTTCTTCCTTTTTGAGTCATGGGCACCACTGGTGTCCATATCCAGCACTTATTATGTGAAATGCAGGGGACACCTGGACAGGTCTCCAGTCCATCACAGAGACACCTGGACAAGTCTCCAGTCCATCACAGAGACACATAGAGACAAATGAGACAAACAACTATTCACTCTCTCACCTAGGGATAACTTAGTTACCATCAGTCTAACATGCATGTTTTTGATCTGTGGGAGGAAACTGGAGTACCCAGAGAAAATCCACGCAAGCACGAAGAGAACATGGTAACTCCACCCAGAAAGGTCCTTGGTTGGAATTTGAACCGGCAACCTTCACAAATTAGTAGTCAGGATTGAAATTTAAAGGCGTCTAAAATAAACAACAATAAAATAATAGAGTGTTTAAGAAAAAGCCCAACTGAATAAAACCAGGGCAGCACGGAGGTGCAGCTGGTAGAGCTGTTGTCTCTCAGTGAGAAGGTTGCTGGTTCAAATCCCAGCTGGGAACCTTTCTGGTTGGAGTTTGCATGTTCTCTCCGTGCTGCGTGGGTTTCCTCCACTCCAGTTTCCTCTCACAGACCAGAACCGTGCATATTAGACTAACTGGTAACTCTGAATTGTCCCTAAGTGTCCCTGTGATGGACTGGAGACATGTCCAGGTGTCCCCTGCCACTCCCACAGAGACTGCTGGACATGGACACCAATGACCCAAAAAGGAAAAAGCAGGTAAAACTGAAGGATGGATGGATGGATGGATGGATGGATGGATGGATGGAGGGATGGATGATGGATGGATGGATGGATGGATGGATGGATGGATGGATGGATGGATGGATGGATGGACTCTGTTGTGTGTTTTTGTTTAGGTTAGATTTGAACATTTTAGAACCTGCTAAAGACCAGATCAGTTCTTCATGTCTCTTTATATAAAACCCGTGGACCTTTTTTATGTTTTCCAAAAACCGTGTGGCTCATTCTACTCGTGCAGCATTAAAGTGAACAACTGCCTCCTCCAAACAGCTGGGATGGAGTAGCTCCACAGGTCAGAAACAGGCCTGCATCCCCTCCCCCAGCAGGCTCCTTCCTCTAATGAATCTAATTCATTAATGCATTACTGATGGCATGGTGAACATGGTTAGCCTGACAAGTTTCCTCCTAAACATATTAGTTAATGATGATTCCAAGGTTATTAATTGCGAAGGCACCAGCCCACCATAATTGAGTCATCATTTGCATATACCCGGTCATCAGCAGAAAATTAATTTCTTTTTTACTTTTTGCATATCTAATTTGGAGACCTGCGATTGGATTAGGCAGTGGAAATTGCGGATCCCAGGATTCTGCTGACCTCAAAGTATTCCAGGGTCCCAACAGGAACAGCAGACTTCCGTAACGCCACAAGGGGAAGAGGGGGAGAGCAAGACGACTTGGAAGTACCGATGAAATAACGCCGTAAACACCGAGAGTGGTTGAGTGTTTGACTCTTTAATTGCCCAGAGGTTCACAGCTGCACAGGACTTATTCTCTACTATCTAATAACAGAGTTGATAGTTTGTTCATGAACAGTTTTTATCAAGAAGAGGTGAGTTATTGAATTACGGAGTTTAAGCGCTTAGTCTTGAGGAAAATGAGTTCTCGGGCCTGATATTTATTAGGAACCTGAGCGCCAATGTAGAGTCGCTACGGGGATTTTGCTTCGCCCAAATGTGAAGTTGCAGTGCAACACACACGTTCAACCTCACCCCTATACTCATAAATCATGAAAACACATGGACAAGAGGTGAACCCATTTTTGCTCTGTGTTTCCAGCTGGTTTGCAGGCCTGGATAGACTGGTCAGTGTGGGAGGAGGACAATAGGAGTGGGAGGCCGAGGGCAGCGTTGGAGCCAGCGAACCTCAGCCCTCTGGAGACCTAACATTAAAAGCGCCGTTCCTGGAAAACACCGGATACAGTCGGCAGAGCCTTGGCACATCAAGAGAGGGTGCTGCTCAGGAGCCGCTGTGCTTCGAGTATCCTAATGAAACATATTAATGCATATATTCCTTGCGCTCCTACTCCACCTCCTTCTTTTTTTTTTTTTTTATTCTCATTCTCCTCCCTGAATGGACACAACGAGGGGAGGAAGCGCAGAGAAGCACATTTGAAAGAAAATCAGGAGTCCCCATGGGGATCCCCAGATAAAGAAACGAAAGGAAAGAAATGGAAAGGAGAGAGGATGGGTGTGGGTGTATGGGGGTATTCAGAATAAAGGTAGACAGTGAGCAAAACACAAGGACTGGTGGAATGAATATTAATAGTTTCTGTGCTGGAAAATAGTCACATTGGACATTATAGAGAGAGCTGTAGGCAGAGGGAAGGAGAAGCAGGTTGCATTCTTGGCCTCGCTCACTGAGTTTGTGTGCATTAGGTGCACACAAGTCACTTTTCTGCAAGTGTGCGTGCACAAACAGTAAGACAGGAAATATATCTGGGTCCAGGCACATCGAGGATTCGTGGTCTGCTCTCTCCCTTGTGTGGTCGTTTCCCACAATAATTATCCCGGTGACTGTGGGTGTCTGTCTATGATCTGTGTGGTACCTGTCAGAGGGAGCCTGGCGGTGCCCGTGCTTTATATTCCCAGTAATTGCTGCTGCTAATTTACTGTGCGTTGGCCTAATGAGTAAGGGAGGTGAGGGGCTGGGGTATGTAATGGATGTTGGAGAGATAGAGATAGGGAGATGCATTTCAACACTGCTTGCAGAGAGAGGGAAGAGGGGAGGAGGCCGGCGAACTGTGTGTGTTAGGCAAGCATGTAGAACACTTATCTTTATTGTTCTACTAAAATGAAAAAACAAAAGATAAGCGGGTTCCTCCACCCCCCCTTCCTTTTACATTCCCTCTTTCACTCCCCTTCCATCCTACCGTCAGCTGATGGCGACTGCAGCGTGCACATTAGCTTTTTGTTATGTTGATGAATGATAAAATCAAATCCATACATAATATAGATTATTTATTCCATTTATTCACATGCTAATTAGAGAAACCTCAGAGAGATGGCCTTTTTTTTTTTTTTTTCATCTGTCGCCAACTGACATTCACACACAGTCACATATTAATGTCATTCACACTTTGAAGAGCCGGTGCTGTCATGTGATGGAGCCACGTCCACCCTTCATTTCTCCCTAATGAGGTCATGATAGAGGCCAGTGGTTTCAGCAGGCGCACACGCCCCTGTCGTCATCCGCACACACACACACCACTCAGCACACTCTCAACGAGTGCTGGATTGACAGGGTCGTCTTTGATTGATGCGCCGCGGGTTCTTCCACATGTTCTACAGCTCAGTCATTTAATTATGTTTCCCAAGCATCATTAAGTACCATTATATTCTATCATATTCTAATGAGAGAGGTGGCCAGTCACAGGACAAGCTAATTGGTGATTAATGTTGTGTATCAGTGAGAGACAACGCAAGATTGGCCGTTTAATGGCACAACGCTGTATTTAAGTGCTGAATATGTAAAAACACAAACAAGAGGAAAGAAATTAGGGAGGGTGGTTGGAATCAGAACAGATATTATCGCATATTATCATAAAGCAGTAGATCCGATATTTTGAAGTAGGGTTGTGTGGAAAGGTTATGAACAGTCAATGTCTTACCTGTCAGCTATGGAACACCAAAATGCTCAAAATGAAATAAGTAAATAAAACATTACGAAATAAGAAAAATTTTCATTATTTTATTTCATAATTGTGCTTTTCTTGATAGCTTATTTATTTCATAATGACTCCTTTCAGCAGAATGGCTTGTCAGTGGGCTGGACCTACACGTCCACTGGTGGTACAGCTAGCATAGCAGCTAGCAGCAACTTGCTAGGTCAACAGTCATGAAGGATGGCAAAGTTGCATGAACTCAGTTCAGCTCAGGTAACTTTAGCAGATCAAATTGAAAGGATTGCATTCTCAGAAGATACAGGTGTTGTGACAAAAAGTGATGGGCTGCCAAAAATCGATCGGTGCCGCAGGAGTGCGTACGGGAGGACTCGCTGTTTTAGTTCTTCAAATTTAATGTGAACGTATTCCTCTCAATTTGATCTGCTGAACAAAGTTCAAGCAACTCTGCCGTCCTTCCTGACTGTTGACCTAGCAAGTTGCTACTAACTGCTATGCTAGCTGTACCTTTGAAGTGAGCAGGAAAACTAATGGATTTGAAGGATCAGCCAGTGGGTGTGCAGGTCCAACCCACTGACATTGATTGACAGCTGAATCATTCTGTTGAAGAGTCATTCTGAAATAAATAAGCCACCATGAAAAACACAATTATGAAATAAAATAATAAAAATGAAAAAAAAAATCAATAATGAGCTTAGATTCTTATATTACTTTATTCATTTATTTAATTTTGAACATGTTGGTGTTCCACAGTCATCAGTGGTGGGCACAGTTATTCTAACAGCTCATAGCGAAGCTTATTTTCAGTTTAACAAATTAGCGTTTCTGCTAACTTTAGAAACAGTTAGTTTAATTAGTTTCCGATAAGTTAGGTTTCACCAGCATTAAGTCCGCTAACAAAATTTGCAAGCTTGTTCTGGTCTGTTGTGGGCGTGTCTTGAAGAGTCCGTTAGGAAGGCTATGTGCGTGTGACGAGATGTGATTGGTCAATGCAGCTTCAACTGGAAGGAGACGAAGGCGTGTGGTGCATACTGAGTGAAAGTCGTATTTGTGGTTAGCGGTTTAGCGTTAGCTTCTGCTATTTTTTACGTTTAGCGTTAGCGAAGATCTTTTTGATTAGCTGTGCCCACCTCTGCCGATCATAGAACATGCTCATTTTTGAGAAGCATTTTCAGCACATTAGAGCTGAAACACAAACATCAGTCTAATTTGAAGTTTGTTGAGCTTAGCAAGCAGGCGAACAACTTGTAGCAACACAAGCCAATACACTTTTATTTATCTGTTACATACTTACACACTAGCTACTGTGTGTAAAGCTGATTTAATTGAATACAAATGGGAAAAAAATGAAAATAAAAAGGTTACTCCTGCAGCTATGAACATGTTTAATGTGTGGGGCAGCCATGTTGGTTTTTGAGGTTGTGATAAGTACAAATTCTAACTTTGATGGGCGGCTCAGACGGTTGTCTAACTTGGAATTTAAAAAATCCAAACTTTCAAATACATATGAGATGCACAAATAATTCTGACCCGACTGACGAGCTGTTAGGCTGAGCAGGCCAAAACCAAAAATGGATTGCTGCTGTCTTAAAACTCCATTATTTAAATTTTCTCAGTGGTTCATGTAAACACTGGTTCAAAAAAAAAAAAAAAACTTAATACAGGTAACCCCCGTTTTACGGCCGAGATCCGTTCCAACGGCCGAGCCGTAAACTGATACGGCCGTAAAGCGAT
>JARVGV010000630.1:16220961-16232421 GCA_031762435.1 Hypsolebias longignatus | reverse complement strand
TTCAGCTGTGTGGCATCAGAGAGACATCTAAAAGCTGCAGGACTCCGGCCCTCGAGGCCTGGAGTCTGACACCCCTGGTCTAACCATTGCGCCACCACTCCCCCATATATACACTAAACAGGAGTTCCCAAACAGCATTAGCTTCTGGCCGAGGCCCCCCTCGCAAACCCACAATGCTACAAAGTACTGTATGTATAGAAACATCAACATTTAGAATGTTTTAACTTTTATTCACTACATTAAATTGATTATTACAGCTGGTGAGCATAAAAATGTTATTAACCAACATGTTTTACACACTGTATTGTATTCCCACTGAAAAAACAAACAAAAACAAAAAAACAACACATTTTCAACAAATTGTTGACCAGAAGAACAAAACAAAATAAATCTAACCTCTCTCTTAAGCGTGTTTATCTGGAAATGACAGATATAGATTGCCCTAGTGGGCAATTATTATTATTACAGTATTATTATTATTATTACTACTATTTTTTTTATTTTTGCCTTTTTTATCTTCTCTCCAGCTTTCTGGGGCCCATACGCTAAACGAACCCCAAACTACAGTATACGCTAAAAGATCTAAGATATATGCTAAACACAACAATGTAAAATAATACGGTATATTAACTGCAGCCTGAACATGAGTCTGTGGTGAGCAGATGGGTATGAATACAGCAGCATGAGATCAGCAGCATGAGATCAGCAGAACAGATGAGTCACATATTGCCAATTAAAGTGGCATTACAGTGATTACATTTTACATTAATTACATATTCAATTAATCTCTTAAATAAAAATGTATAGGGCAGCACAGTGGCTCAGTTGGTAGAGCTGATGCCTCTCAGCGAGAAGGTCGCCGGTTCAAATCCTGGCCTTTGACCTTTCTGGGTGGAGTTTGTGTTCTCTCTGTGCGTTCATAGGTTTTATCCAGTTACTCCAGTTTCCTCCCACAGACAACAACATGCACATTAGGCTGATTGGTAACTGTAAATTGTCTCTAGTTGTGAGTGAGAGAGTGAACGGTTGTCTCGTTTGTCTCTATGTGTCCCTGTGATGGACTGGAGACCTGCCCTGGGTGTATCCACCTCTCGCACAATGACTGCTGGATATGGGCACCAGTGACCCCCCATGACACGAAAAGGAAGAAGCGGGTAAAGATGATAGATGGATAAAAATACATTTACTGCACAACAAGAACTGGAAACAACAAAACCAAAGCTGTTAGAAACACGTAGTTGTCGTCTTCATTGTCTCGTATCGACAGAACTGGTTGATGATCCTACTGGCAGGTTTTCCAAGTCAGGCTGGTCGGGAGCTCTCCACACGTCCATCGAACAGTTTGAGGACATCAAGAAAAAGGAGTTAAATAAATAATTTGTAGGAAAATTTGTTGACTCGGAATACTAAAAAAAAAAAACAAGTTGGCAGTTTTTGAACAACATTTTTATTCACATCCAGTGTATTAAATGTTTAAAGTCTGTATATTGTGGATAAAATCTATAAACAATACATCTGTAACTTTGCTTCCCATAAATGTTTTACTTGAGATTAGTTTGCTGTGGCGCTCACAACTAGCTAGTGAGAAACAAGTACGTTTTCCTGCTGTGTTAATTTCTCCTCATTACACAGGTCTGAGGCTGCTCGGTATTGGGAGGAACCAGTACATTGACCTCATGAACCAGTGCAGGTCCTCCAAAGTAAGAGTTGTTTAATAGTTTCTTTTCTGTCATTTTAGTTAGAATTGTTTTTACACTGCAAAATTATATTGAGGTTACAGCAAATCATATTTTTAAATAAAAGAAAATAAGTAGTAGTGACAACATTTGGGTGAAAACATGGTTTGAGAGTCAGTTTAAATAAATGTTAGATAATTAATAGCTATTTTTGTTTGTTGGCTCAAATGTCATTTGTTTAGTTAAGTGGACATCTTCAGTATAGGTTTTTAAAGTTTGGCATTAATGATTGTTTGGATGCAATAATTTCTTAAATAAGCACTTGATTATGTTTCAGGTTGTGAACGCACAGATTTTTAATCTCTTGTTTTTTTTTTTTTTTTTTTTTTTTTTTTTTTTTTTTTTTTTTTTTTTTTTTTTTTTCATTTTAAAGATATTTTACATGGTGATCTAGTTCCTTCTTCAGTTCCTCAATGAAAATATTTTTTAAATAATTATTGGTTGATAAACTTGTGGCTCCATGATGTGCCTTTTTCCTAAATATTGAGCTTACTTAGTTGTTACTAAAAGTATAAAAGGTAGATTTAATTAGAATTTTTTTATTTTGATACACCAATGCTGTCATATTTTTCATTAATAAAATAACTTGATATTTAAGATAAAAGCTCAATATTGAAAACAGCAACAGCATTTTAGCTCAGTCACTGGTTGGAAATCTGGAATCTGTAAAAAAACAGACTTCAAACACAAATATAAAATTTTAAAGTGTTAGAAAAGATATATGAGGATGTGTAGTTAAGATTTTAATCTACGCAATGACTGACATGTTCTTTTATTTGTTTCCTTACTCAGAAATTCTTTCGCAGGAAATCAGCACGTGACCTGCTACCAGCCAAACCAGTGGATATTTCTGTGGAGCCATGGTGGGTGGCACAAACGGGCTACATCACCGAGGACGACATAAGGGTACGGCAGACGGGTTCTCTTGTCCAGGTTTCTGTTTAATGTGTCTATACATCTCTAATCCTTTTACAGTTGAATATAAATTATCACAAATTTGTTTTAAGGGTTTTACATCCTTCAAGCAAGTATTCAAACAACAAATTCATTATTAGACAATTAAATAATAGAGTTTAATGAATATGGCCTGGAAATGTGCACTCATTTATGACCAATGAACTGAATGTGAGGAGGAGTGGAGTTTGACACGGAACTTTCAGTAACATTTATTCACAAATGTTCATGTTCATCCTATGCACCACTGTTCCATCCATCCATCCATCCATCCATCCATATATATATATATATATATATATATATATATATAAGTTCACATTTTTATTCCACCTCGTGTACCACATGTGATGCGAATGACCAAGAACTTTGAACCTTTAGACATTTTTTGAATAAACTTTATCCTCATTTGTTTTTCTTGATTGGATGCAGGTTTGTTCTCCATCAGAGAAGAAATCCATTGATAAGATGATTGACTCAGGTCCTCAGCTGGCGGGAATAATGGAGTACAATGTGGTATTAAGTGAGTATTTAATGTTAGATTTGCACAGTATTTCAACTTGTGAGGAGCTTTTGTCTCCCTCTACTGGCCAAGACCGTAGTTACACAAATACAATCTGCTCATGCTTGTGCTTAAATTGTAAGGTTTGTGGTTATCAATACTTTTATTATCATTATACTGTGCAGGTTTTGCTGTTTATCGTCATTATATTGTCTAAGTGTAGAGTTTTTATTCAAACAAGACAGTACAAAGCCTCTCTTGAATACTTCCTAGGTTTTTCTCTGTAGGCTTCACTTTCTACTTTGATCTGATAAAATTCAAAAAGTACTGTTCACACAGAGGATTTAAAGCCCAACTATACTGTCAAACAAGATTAAGTTAGGCTCTGTCACCTCTGAGTAAACTTGTTCCAGAAGGGTTTGAATAAAGTAGGTTTACATATAAGTCAGGCACTCCAAACTCACAATAAAACAGTAAATGTCTTTGACATCTCACTGAATTTCTGTAACAACGACCAAATTTGAGTCAAACCTGCTGAATTCAGGTCGTCCATCAGTGTCTGGATTGCTTTGAGGTTTTGTCCTCACAGTTTAAATTTTAATTAGAGAACAGTTTGAGAGCATATTGAATAGCTGCTGACTGATTAGGAACACAAGAACTGAATACATAAGGAAGAATGCTTCATTTATTTATTTTTTATTGAATCTCATTTGGCTGAGAGTTTTCCAGCCAAATCTTTTCAGAGAAGTTGAAGCATTCGTTCATGTTTTAAGATGAGTTTTTAGACCTCAGCAGCAGTGACAGTTTTTATTGTCTCAATGTTCGTGAAGCATTCACACTGTTGTGATCCATTTTTCTTCTGTATATACTTCGGCATCTTTCTTGTTCCACAATTTTTGTGCTGTTTCAACAAATTATACCAGAATGTTCAGCTGGTTCTGGAGAAGGGTGCTATGACTTTTGACGTTGTTGCAACTTTAGTTTTTTTTTTTTTGAAGTACAGTACTGTATTTAGCCTTTTCTGCCATTTTTTTCTCATATGAAATGAACTGAGCTCATTTTTCATCCTTCAAATCTTTAGATCCATTTACAACCTTTTACTGCTCTTTTCACATTTTGCTCAGCTTCTTTCAGCTTCTTTGTACAAATTTAAACTTTTTCAGCTAATTTCAGCTATTTTTTCAGCTGTTTTGTGCTCCGTTTAGATTTTTTTTGCTAACTACAACATTTTTGTGTTTCTTCTAACTTCTTTCTGCTAATTTCAGCTTGTTATGCTCCTTTCAGCTAATTTATGCAAGTTTCAGCTTTTTCTGCTATTTCAGCTACTACTGTATTTAGCGGTTATATACCATACTAATTTTAGCTTTTTCAGCTAATTACACATTTTTTGCAACAATTCAAACTTTCATCCTAATTCAACCAAAATGTGCTCTCTCCACTTCCTTCTAGTAAATTAAGCTTCTTTTTGCTGTATTTTTTTTTTTTTTTGTTATTGCTACTTTCAGCTTTTTTCAGATAATTTCCACTTTTTTGTGCTCATTTTTGCTTCTTTCAGCGTAATTGAGCAAACATGTTTTTTCTGCTAAATTTTAAACCTTTTCTACCTTTTCAGCTAGCTTTTTTAAAAATAATTTTTAAGCTAATTTCAGCTGTTTTCAGATAATTTCAAGTTTTCAAGTTAATATCTGCTACTTTCAGCCTCATTGACTTCTTTCTGCTAATTTCAGCTTACCATTATTCTCTTTTCAACTTTTTCTACTCTTTCAGAAACTGTTTAGCTTTTTTTATGCTAATTTTAGCTCTTTCAGCTAATTCCACATTTTTTTAGCTCATTTCAGTTATTTCTGCTTCCTTCTGGTAGTTTAAGCTTCTTTATGCCTTTTCAGCTACTTTTCAGCTTTTTTTGTTGTTGTTGCTTGTTTCAGCTTTTTTAAAGCTTATTTCCTAATGTTTTGTGCTAATTTCTGCTAATTTAAACCTAATTCAGCAAATACATGTTCTTTCTGCATTCTTCTGTTAATTGAGACTTGTGCTTCCATTTTAGCTACATTTCAGATTTTTTTTATTTAGCTAATTTCAGCTGTTTTTCAGCAAGTTATTCTGCAACAAGCATTCACACTGTATTTTCACAGGAAATGCAATTTCTCTAGTTATATTTACTATGCTAGCAGTGTTATTGTTCTTTTATTGCAGGCTTGTACAACCGGGGCTTCATCTACCTGGACGTTCCCATATCTGATGACAGCTGTATCTCAGGTAGATACAACACAGTGTGTGTGTGTTGACACATCCTGCATTGAGCCTTTAGGATGATTAAACATCATATGTACATAGATTAAGTGTGGAAACATAAACAAACATCACAGATAATACAGTTGCACTGATTTGGAAAGATGCCTAGGAGTACAATTATGGATATATGATGGATGTGCAGCACGCTGTGAAAACAACTCAGTGCAAAAACAAATATTTGCTCAGCTGTTTGTTTCTTTCAGTGCCCCCTCTCGAAGGCTTCGTCATGAACCGTGTCCAGGGCGATTACTTTGAAACGCTTCTCTACAAAATCTTTGTGTCCATTGACGAGCAGACAAATGTGGCGGAGGTGGGTGTAAGGAACGTCTCCGCGTCTGTGCTCCTTTTAATGTAACAGTGTCGGAGTGCGTCTGTGTTTATTGATCAGCTTGTCAACCATGTCTTGTTTGTTTTTTTGTCTTTCTCTCCCCTGATCCCTCCTCCGTCTGTCCCTCTCAGCTGGCAAATGTGTTGGAGATTGACTTGGACTTAGTGAAGGTGAGTTTACTGGGCAGTGCAAAGAGTCCTCAAGTACACAGTTTGATTTTTAATAAACAGCATCAAACCTAGGACTTTGGAAAAAATAATGAACTACAATATGTCCTATATGAGCTGGGAAATATTGTAGCACAATAGTTTTTTTTTTTTTTAATGATGGAAGCAGAAGCTACTCAAACAGACCTTTACAGTTAGTCTGTTACATCAACATTATTCTGCATTAGAGCCGCTGTGCCCTCTGACTCGCTTGAATAGGCTCTTATGTTTGACCCAGTTTTCCACTCGTTCTCTGTCAAAGAGCCAAACTCCTTCAATGCGTCTGACCCTCAGTTTGAAGGGTCGAACATCTTTGTCCTTCAGCTCCCGTCTCATTCGTGTCGCCACAAAGGAACATTGCGGAGGTACGACTGAAGCTGCATTAGTGGCACTTCTACAGGAGAAAACCTGTCATTTTAGGCATGATTGAGAGGAAAGAAAACTTTTGTGCAGAACTATTTCAACTTTCACTTTTGCTGAGGTTTGTCTTGTTAAATGATTAATTTGTAACTGGGTTCATTAATACAAATAAAGAAAAGTACATCTGAATTACTGCACAGCCTTTATAGGCCTGACTATAATTTGGGACGTAATCAACATTTAGGAACAGCCCAGTTATGCTTTACAGTTTGTGTGCTTAGCATTCTGACAGTTTGATGTCTTTAAGAATTCACACAAATCAAGGAAGAAGAATAAAAATACCAGGCTACTCTTAATGGAGAAGTGCAGTTTATTTCAGAAGCAGAAAGTTTTGTATTCATCAGTTTTGTTGTAACTTTTAAGATCTGCACAAGAAAAAAACCATGATCTGTGTTTTTGTCCTCGTCATAGCTAACCTATGCAGAGTAGCTTAAATTAATCTGTGTAAGCCCAATAAACAACACTTAACATAATCACCTTTTAAGATTAAACTGTTTATTTTAACTATCTTTATTGTAGTTGTTTATAATTGATAAACCAGTTTTCAGACAAGAAGAAATGAAACAGAAAAAGGAGACTAAAGTTAGACTTTTTGTGTAAATCATCATATTTTTGCAAATATTAAATGCACCCACTCATAATGTTGGACAAGGCCTGGATAAAAGATGTTTGGATGTACTGAAGCATCTGGTTTTATAACATTAGAAGATCCCTTTGTGGGGTGGGGGCTCAGTGGATTGGGCTTGCTTTTCACAGATGACATGATTGATTACCGTATTTGGAGTGTTTGGAGGCCCAGTGAACACCTGAGAGTGACTTTCTTTTAGCTCTGCCTTTTGTGCACGTCCCATTGTTTTGATCCTAAAATAAACTTGATTGTGAGGGAGTGCTGTTGCCATGTAGGCTTTGAAAGTATTCTTCAAAAACATTTAGTTAGGTGTCGTGTGGCAAAGTAACATCCAGTATGTGTTTCAGAGAAACTGATTTGTAACAAAACGAGCTGTGAACACACCTTCACCTCTCAGCGGTCGTATTGTTGGTTTTTATTGTTGTTCTCTTATTGTGTGCACGTTTATGAAGCATTCACACTATTGAGATCCACTTTTGTTCCATACGTTTTTCAGCATCTTTCTCATTCCACAACTGTTGTGCCATTTCAACGAATCATAAATCAAAACATTCAGCTCGTTCAGAAGGGTGCTATGACTTTTGGTATTAATGCAACTTTAGCTTTTTGAAATACTGTATTTAGCATTTTCTGCCATTTTTTCCTCATATGAAATGAATTGAGCTCATTTTACAGCCTTCAGATCTTTAGATCTGTTTACAACCTTTCACTTTCTTTCCTTTCACATTTTGTTCTGCTTCAGCATCTTTCTATAAATTTTAACTTTTTTTCAGCTACTTTCAGCTAAGTTCAGCTGTTTTGTGATCCTTTTAGATTCTTTTTGCTAACTACAACATTTTTATGTGCTTCTTCTAACTTCTTTCTGCTAATTTCAGCAAGTTTCAGCTTTGTCTGCTATTTCTGCTACTACAGTATTTTCATGCAACCATTATTTAGGCAGGTTAATCCCATTGAACCTCGAGCACTCATTTACAAGATACTTGACATTTAGCTGTTTTGTACTCATTTTAGCTTTTTCAGCTAATTCCACATTATTTGCGCTCATTTTAATGTTTTTCAGCCTAATTCAGCAAACATTTGCTCTCTCTACTTCCTTCCGGTAATTTGAGGTTTTTCTGCTTTTCAGCTACTTTTCAGCTGTTTTTATTTTTATTTTTTGTTGTTGCTAATTTCAGCTTTTTTCAAATAATTTCCCCTTCTTTGTGCTCATTCAAGTCTCTCTTGTAAATGAGTCCTTGAGGCTCAATAGGATTGTCTTCACAATTGTGTGTGAACCTGTCTAAATAAAGGTTGAATGAATGAGTGAATGAAAATTTCTGCTTCTTTAAGCCTAATTTGGCAAACATGTTCTTTCTGATTTCTTCTGGTGATTTAAACTATTTATACATTTTCAGCTTCATTTTTAACATTTATTAGCAAATTTCCACTGTTTTCAGATAAATTAAAGTGTTTTGTGTTCATATCTGCCACTTTCAGCCTAATATCCTTCTCTATGCAAATTTCAGCTTGTTATGCTCCTTTTCAGCTTTTTTTTTTCATTCAACCTTTATTTAAACAGATAAGTCACATTGAGCCTAGAAGACTCATTTACAAGTGAGGTCTGCTAAGACAGACAAAAAGTAATGAAACTGGACACATTAGGAAATGGAGGTGAAAACATTCCTATTAAAATCTTTCTTCTTGCCTGAGAAGAAAAATTCTAATATTAAAAATGCATGGGAATGGCCAAGGTCAACGCTAATGAGGATCCAAGAGTCCTGAAATGATGACAGAATGTTTATTCAGCTGGTTCACTCTGGTTATCAGTGGAATTCCTGGATGGGCGGGGGGTGAGAGCGTCAGATTACATGTCCTCCAGGCGTATTCAGATAAGGTGGCCTTCAAGGCCAGCCGGGGGAGCATAATTCAGATAAACACAGTTGTTTTGAGTACAGGCAGAACATAATGACATCTACCTTGAGTCTGTGTTGGTCCGAAAACGGTTCTGAAATGTCCAAATTACGTGGCCACACCGATGGAACGTGCCTGAGTAAAAATCCCCAAGATCTGATCCATTCTGCCCAAGGCAATTGAGTCTGGGTACACGAGCACAAACCAAGCCATCACAAAGGCAAGCAGCATGATCAGGTCCCAATTTGCTGCCGATGACTTCCTTGATTGTAGATAAAACCAACAACCAGCTGAATCCAAATAGCAGGAACCAGTTAGTGTAAATCCAATAAAATGTGCGTCCTTAAAATCCACAGATGACAGCTGAGATAGACACGTCATCAAGTCTTCCAAGTCGATGAGATACCCATCATATGATTAGTAAAATTGCACCAAAGCCAGAGACCAGCCCGGTCTGCACATTAAGCACAATATTATGGCCTGGCCCCGTCCGAATCCAAGTCAGGCTGGGCTGGGCTCCGGGTTCAGGTTAGAAATTACAGTTCTAGTGGTTAGAGCAGTTGTCCTCCAATGCAAGAGCTAGGGGTTCAATTCCACCAGCAGTCACATGCTGAAGTGTCCCTGGGCAAGACACTGAACCCCTCATTGCCTTCGATGTGTGTCCCATTGGTGAATGAATGTGATAAAGCACTGATTGGTCTCTGTATAGATATACAGTAGTAGAGTGCTGTATGAATGTGTAAATGAGGACACAGATTGTGTTGTAAAGAGCCTTCAGTATTTTTGATAGGATAGTATAAGTACACTCCATTTACTATTTACTGTATATTAATTAATTTACTGTATACTGTATTCATTCATTCAACCTTTATTTAAACAGGCTAGTCCCATTGAGCCATGAGGACTCATTTACAGGACAGACCTGGATATATAAAATTTGGAAAATAAATATATCAAATATAAACAGCTGTAACTCAGTCAGTTTTATAAATATTAAGCAACACATTGGTGTGATAGTAGCTGAGGGTGATTACATTACATACTTTAAGCTCTAAGATCTTTATTTAAACCTTGTCATGCAAAGCAGCGTGTGATGAGCAAGGAATGACTGATTTATAATAAAACTGAATTTTCTTTTATTTTCATCTTCTTTCTTTTGTCTTTGATATTTTTGTTTTATGTTTTGTTCTTGTAATTGATGCCACTCTGAACAGACAGAACACTAAACTTCCTGTAAACCCTCTCCTTCCTGCTCCTGTGCTGTATGTTGATTTCAGCTGGCTCCGGTCTTGTCTTTGCTCGATTCGGTACAGTATTTGAGTTTGTTTTTTTTATTTATTTTTTTCCCTCAGGTGCCTCGGGACATGCAGAAAACTGAGCTGTGCACATTTAGGTTGACAGATTAGTTTACATTCGCTTTGACACCATGAGAGAAGGGCTCGGCTCGCCTGCAGTAATGGCCGTGGCGTTCCGAGTTTGCTTCAGTGTGAAAGTGCAGCCTGCCAGCAGAAATATGGAGGTCCAAAGCCTGACGTGGTGGGACCTGCCCATGGGTTCACAGCCCCATGCCTTCAGAATACAAGGTGAATCATCTAGATGGGAGTCCATATATACCAAGCAAGGCAGAAAGAAGCCCTGGGGAGGATTCTGTTGCTAAATTAGTGCCCACTGAAGGCTGCATTACGGAAGAATGCATAATCAGGCTTCAAGTGCGCCTAATTCAGCACTGACCATCTGAGGGAGAAAACAAGTCAGTCAGTCATGAGCTGATTTGTAATATTGTTGATGATGATTATAGTACATGCATCACACAGTTAGTTATGGCATAAATCTTTTAATGGTCCATTGAGGAGGTGCATCCTTACTCTGGCTATTGCATGAGTTTATTAATTTAAAAGCTTTGGTTTTAGCTGAGACATGTAGCTTTTTACAGCCACTGTAATGAGCAATGTTTCTGCTGCTTATACCTCATTCATTAATCTCCATCTAGGTGAGGCCACCTTGCTAAAAGAGAAGTGCAGCTGCTTTGAGATGACTCAAGTCCCCTGGCTGTACCCCTAACCACACACATACAAACACACACCCACCCACACACACGGGTTTGTCTTTCTATCTTTTCAGGGACTTTATATTGGCTTTCATTCATTTCTATAGCCTAACACTGATCCTTACCCTAAACTTAACCCCTAACCTACCAACAGCACATCGTCTTAAGGGGCCCGGACTTTGGGCCCTGTACTGAGCAGCTGGTCCTCACAATGCTGTATTTGTTGGAAAAATACCTTTCTTTTTTTTTTATTTTCTTTTAAATATATATTTTGTATGTTATCATTTATGGGATTGCTTGGTATTGTATTTAAAAAAAGGAGCAAATAAAATAAACATAAACATAAACAAAATGGATCTTAAAAGGTAACAAATAAAAATAGAGAGAGGGAGAGAGAGAGAGAGAGAGAGAGAGAGAGAGAGAGAGAGAGAGAGAGAGAGAGAGAGAGAGAGAGAGA
>JARVGV010000630.1:16192540-16205927 GCA_031762435.1 Hypsolebias longignatus | reverse complement strand
CTTTACGGCCGTATCGGTTTACGGCTCGGCCGTTAGAACGGATCTCGGCCGTAAACCGGGGGTTACCTGTATATATAAATACGGTATATAAAATTAAGGCTTTATAAATCCTGACCACACTTTAAATATTCTAAACAATGTTTCTAAACTCTAAACATTTTAAAAGAGCACAGAATGTCATGATGTCTGATCTCTGCAATGCTGCAATCACACTCATCACCTCCCAATATCCCTCCTTCTGTGTGAAAAAAATAATTTAAATTTAAATACTGTAAATTTTAAATAAACAATTCATGCAGCATGGATTGTTTATTTAAAATATTACAGTATTTAAATTTATTGTAGGGAAGAGAAGTGCAGCAGGACAACAAAGGATTAACCCTTCACACAGCTCTGTAGCACGGAGCAGAAATGTACTTCTTGATCAGTTACACAGAAACAACTGAACGTAGAAGTTCTAAAATAATTAAAAATAACTTTTAACACTTTTATATTTTGTGATTATGATGATTTTATGATGTGACATACCGGTACTTTGAATTATAAGTTGGAAGGCATCAGCTCTGTGAGGAGCTGGCTGACATCTTTAACTCCTCCCTCAGCCTGGCAACTTACTGTTCCCACCTGCCTGAAGACCGCCACCATCATACCAGACCCAAAGAGCTCTACAGTGACTGGTCTGAATAACTACCAGCCAGTAGCCCTCACCCTGATAGTCGCTAAATGCTTTGAAAGACTGCTCATGACATCAAAACTAACATCGACATCAACGAGGACCCTCACCAGTATGATGCCCAAGACTCTGGAACGAGTTACCTCTGCTCGTCAGACAGGCCCCCTCCCTCTCGGTTTTCAAATCCTGTTTAAAGACCCACTACTGTTCCGTTGCTTTCAACACCAGATGATCTGTGTTTGGTCGTTATATTTATTATCTGCAACGATTTATGTCTTTATTCTGTTTTTTACTTCATTTTGTATGTTGCCTATGTGTTGCCTGTTTTTTGTCTGTTTGTACAGCACTTTGGTTGGCCTTGTCACTGATTTAAGTGCTCTATAAATAAAATGGTATGATATGGTAAGTATAAAAAGCTCAGAAAGCTTATTTGAAGACTACAGAATGAACACAATACAGCCCAACCATCTGCAGCTTGGTTCTTTCAACTGCTGGAT
The DNA here is from genome assembly GCA_031762435.1 of Hypsolebias longignatus. NCBI lineage: Eukaryota > Metazoa > Chordata > Actinopteri > Cyprinodontiformes > Rivulidae > Hypsolebias > Hypsolebias longignatus. The sequence continues at coordinate 16,204,757 of JARVGV010000630.1, read as the reverse complement.
GAATGAGATATAGGGCTGCCGTTCAGATGCCAACACCATTTTCCAGCTCCTTCATGCATTTTTAACCCATATGAGCTGTTTAATCTCTCCTGCGTGTTCTGGGTCCATCCCAGTGTCTTCTACCTGCCAGACGAGCCCAAAACATCTCCATAGAATGGCACCCAAGAGTAATTATGATCAAATGCACAAGCAGCCTCATCTGGCTTCTTCTGATGCCACGAAACCCGTTTTGGTTTCCAGATATCAGAGCTTCTTACCCGCTTCAAGGATGACTCAGAATGTAGTTCTTTATGTTGAAAGAGTTGAAAACACATTAGCTGGAAGATAAATAATCAAGTCTAGTCGGAAAGTCTTTAACTCGTTTACCTTTAGCACCAATATGTTGCGTAAACTTTGACACAAATAAAAATCTTTGTGTTTTAAAAAACACATATATATATAAAAAAAAAAAAGAATTCAAACATTTTGAAATAATTTAATTTATTTTTTAAACCTAACTCTTAATGAGATAGTTCAGATCTTCTAGAGCAAGGGTCTGCAACCTGTGGCTCTGGAGCCACATGCGTCACTTTGGTCCCTCTGTAGCGGCTCTTTCAAGCTTTGACCAAAACTGAAATAAAACTGAATTTTATTGGTTTTTATAATAACAATAAAAAGTTTTAGCAGTTTTCCTGTAATTTATTTAGCAAATACTGTATATGAATACTGGAATCATTACAAGGAGTAAAACATATTCACTTTAACTTTACACTTTATTTCTTCAAAGTAGGATATGTATTTTTTCTACAATAAAAAAAAAATCACTTAATAATGCATAATTTATTGTTTTAGTTTTTAGAAAATGGGCAAAAACTATTATTTTTTCCTTCTTTACAATAATCTCATATTTTATTTTGTCTTAGAGAGTGTAAAATACCAATAAATGTTAAAAATCATTAGTTTTTTTTGTTTTATATAATGAACCCCTACTGTCCATGAAAGCACCCTCCAAGAAACTTAAAGTGGTCTGTGGGCCACCAGTTGAGACTCTCAGTTGTAGCAGGTGTTGCGGCTCCGGACATGTTTAATTTTGTGAACACGGGCAGAAATGGCTCTTTCAATCATAAAGTTTGCAGACCCCTGTTCTAGAGTCTGGTTCTGTGGCGATGCTATGACGAGTTAACATCTTACCTGTCATAGATAGCCCTTTGAATAACCTCAGTTTGATTAAATCAAGCCTAATTCTGTCTGGATTGATGAACTAATGGCTAGTCTGAATTGGGCACACACACAAGTGGATCACTGATGTTTTAAAACAACTAATATTAGTTTATTGAAATGCTATCCTTCACTGTCAGTTTCACATTACCTGGTTATTCCCGCAGGATGCACAACAGCTATCTGCTGCTATCTGCACCAGCAAACAAGCATAAAAATCTTTGTAAATAATGAATTTGATTTCAGACGTAAACACACTTTGTAACAGCTTGCCTCTCTGTGTTGTTTTGCTTCCTGTGCAGAGTTCTCCTACTCCAACATGTGCATGCACAAGGCTCTGCAGAAGCTGAAGGGGTGCGTGGATCTGGAGCACCAGTGCGGCTACATCACCATGCTCAACTCCAACAACAGGCACCGCCGCAGGCCCAGCGACAGCGGGGAGTGTGGAGGTGAGACGGCTCACACAGAGTCCAAACAGAAGACCGTTAAATCAGCAGCCATGTTTTTTTTTTTTTGTTGTTTTTTTTGTCCGCTACATGGTCTGTTTGTTGACAATAATGGTACAAATTGGATAAATATTGCTCACAGTCCAGTTTAATTATGCTGTTTGTCTGCATAATTGTGCAGCTTTTTGTGATAACCTTTGTTAATGGAAGTGGATGCAACAGTCTAACAGCCTTAGGATTGAATCTTAGTGCAGCAGATTTCATTAACACAGATATTTATGCAAGAGGCTGTGAACGTTGGTCTAGCCTCCAATATTAGGCCAGCAAACCTCAATAAATTATGTAAAAAGCGGCACATTTCTGAGCCAAAGAACTGCTCTGTGACTTTCTGATCTAAATTTGTTGCTCCCGTTGAAGGAGAAACCCACCTTGGTGGAGGCCTGGACACCAACGGCAGCACAGAGTCCTTTGAGCTGGTGACGGAAGAAAATGGTGAAGGCAAAGGAAAGACGGACAGTGGGTGTTTTATATATTTTTTACAATAATTTCAAGTTCTATTTAATCAGAGCGTTGGTAAATAGATCATAGGGTTGAGGCTAACAAAACCAGCACTTCCATCTATGTGCAGTTTCATGTTCCACTTTGCTTTTTCAGCTCTTTCGTCTGAAGATGAGTGGGTTCCTCTTGAACTTTGCTTCGGCATGCCCCTCTTCAGCTCGGAGCTCAATCGCAGAGTGTGTCGAAAGATCGCCTCACACAAACTGTGCAGCAGCGAGAGGTAAAACACACAAACCCGCCAACAGTCTGTACCTTTGATTTTCCTGCAAATTGTTAAGAAGGGCAGCAATGTTGATTGTGTCAGTGTCAGACTGAGACTCTGTTGTTTCTTCAGCCTGCAGGAGCTTCTCCACTCCAGTCGAAAGCTTTCGCTCAAAGTGTTGAGCTTTGTTCAGTCATTCCAGGTGAGAATATGTAACGTAGGTTTCCATAATTCCATAAGGCTGGTAAAAACATCAGCAGAAAGGTTTAATTCTGAAGTAAAGTTAGCTTCAATTTATATGCATTGAAAGATGACAGTTCTGTGTTTTTCTGGCATAAATCATTCAAAACGGTTTAGTGTTGCATTATTTTGTGGTTTTCCTGATTTTATTTCCCATCAGGAAATAAATCTCAAGAAGATGGAATATAATATGAATATCGAAAAACAATTCAAATCTGTGGTCGGTTCAAGTTCAAGTCAGTTTTATTGTCGTTTCCATCACGTGGTGCATGAGGTGGAACCAAATTATGCACACAGGGTCCCAGTTACATCCAAAATTAGCAAAATATAAACTATCAAATGAAACAGTGTATAAGGATCTAAGATATCCGCTGAACAATAATAATGTAAATATGACCTAACAGCAGCCCAAACATGAGTCTGTGGTGAGCAGATGGTAATGAATGAATACAGCAGCATGAGATGATCAGCAGCACAGATAAGTCACATATCACCAGTTTAAGTGGCATTACAGTGATGGTCTTTTATTCTTACAGGGATTATCCTGGTTAGGGCTAGATAAGGTTAGATGAGGTTTCATGCAAAATAAAACATGATAACATATGCATCTGGTTATATAAGAGGTTAGTTAATATAACATATAGGTTTGGATTTTAAATGAATGTACCTAAAACAAAAATAAGAAGAAAAAAGTAAAAGAACTTTAGGGAAAAAATGTTTTTTGGAAAGAAGAGTCTAGGGAGCATGTTGATGTATTTTTTTTTTTTAATTTTTGATTCTAATGTTTTCTTTGAGAAAATGTCCTCCGTGTTGCTCATGTCGTCCTCTCTGCCTTCTGTGACCTTCGCCCCGTGTCGACAGGACGGCAGCCAGTCCTCAGACGTGGACAGCGGCGTATCGAACCCCCTCAGCCAGCCTCCGGCCGAGTCTGGCGTCCCCCTGCCCTCCATCAACCTCCTCTTCAAGGACGGGCAGCTGAAGGAATGGAGCGGGCGGGCCCCTCCCCCTCTGAACATCTCATCACTGCAGAAGGACCAGCCCTCATAAACCAACCTCCGGCTGTGGTTTCACCCACGGGAGGAGATAACGACTTTTTAGTGAAAAGGGGGCTGGCTTCTTTTTTTCGCTGCGTCACTGACGACGGTCGTTAATGAGGTCCTGCATCTTCACGTGGAAATCCCCTCGCTCATGCGCTCCACTTCTCTGTTTATCATTTAACCTGCTGTAAGAGGAACCATCCAACACTGGTACCCACCTTCATTGCTGTTTCTTCCTGTGATTCCTTGTGCTCCCAGCAAGGCGGTGTGATGTGCTGGAGTGGTGCTATTATCACATCACAGAACAGTGACGCAGGTGGTTCAGCACCCACACCCATCATCCATCAGTGGAGGGGTTTCCTTCCTGACAAAGTCATATTGTAGATGTTCGAAAAAGAAAAGCAGACGTTTTCAGGAGTGTGCACACAATATGCACGTTCTAGGACCAAGACTTTTGGACTTACCAGTTTTAAGTTCTGATCCAAACCCCCCACTGCCTCCCTGTATTGTTCAGTGATTCAATGCATGATGCTGTTGCACAACATTGTTTTTCTTTTCTCTTTACGTGCGATCAACAACAGGAGGGGACGTGTTATTTGCACTGTGCAGGATTTCTCCAAGCCCTGTGGACGAATCAGTCTTGTGTCATTTCTTTTTAAGGTTGGACCATTTGTAGTGTACACGTTTTTAGAGCTCACGTTTACCAGAAGGAAGTGTTTACCTATGAACACGCAAACACGTCAAAGGCTTCTCGGCCATTTTGGAAAAAGTAACTCCTTTTGTTTTTCAGTAGAGAGCACCAAAGACGATTCCACATTTTTCAAACTGCCTTTTGTTGTAGTCAGCCAATCAAAAGCGCTCAGGCCTAGGATCAAATCTGCTTTTTCTTTTTATTTTTTGCAACTTTTTTCATGATTTCTTTTGAGTGCATATTGCTAATAAAAGTACAACCATCCCCGTTTGAGCTGCAGTTTTAGTGCCACTCTAAGAATAGGAACGGTTCAAACAACGAGGTGGTTTCCTGCCTGGATGGACTCCAGTTTGTGTGTAGTGATCTGCTCTCTTGGCCAGCCCATCTCCAAATAATTCTGTTTACTTTGGAAGTAAAAACTAGTTTGTAGTCTAAAGAGAGAAGTCAACTTTTTCTGCGACAGCTCTCGCAGACCCAGGGGGCGGTTATGCAAATGCTTCTCCCGTTTTCTCAGAGATGTTGATAGCCTAAAGTGTTTTGTGAAAGTTCCCCGCTCTTTATTGCATTTAAAGTGAGAAACCCATTAAGCCCAGTTCGTTCTGACCCACTTGTGAAAGTTGTTTCTAAAAATGTGATGAAATAAAAAAACAAAAAAAGGACTTAACACGAGGTCCTGCTGAAGCATGATTGTGTAGAATCTGTTGTATGTGTGTGTGTATTGTGCAATGTGCACCTCACAGGTGTGTTTTAACACATGCCTAGTTTTAACAGTAAAGATAACCCCGCCCACCTCCCTCCCAGTCATGCCTGTCGTTATCTAGTAGCCGAACGGTCCCCAGATTTTCATCTTCACTGTGTTTAAAATGCTAGTTTTGTATGTCGGCATCAATTTTAGAACATCTTTGCTGTGGCTCGTTTAATGGGACTGTGAAAATGAAGAAAACACCCCCGTAATGAAGAGTTTTAGAAGAAATTAAAAAGAACATTCCTTCATTTTGCCCTGCCTACATTCTAGTCTAGTCTCCAGATACATATGATCACAAATAAATATGTAAAAAGTATATGAGAATATAAATAAATATGTAATGAGAGCAACCTGGATGGAAACGTCTGAGCTTCATTTACGCTGTCTTCTCTTGTTTCATGATTATTCTGAAGTAATTTGTTTCAATGTCTTGTATACAAAAATAATGTTACCTTGAAATTCTCATAACTAAATTAATAATTTGTGTTGACTGTAGAGGTCCATGAGGTTGGTGGAATACATATTATGTCACTAATTTTCTCTTGTCCTGTCTTTTCATTAAAAACATTTTTAAACTCATATCTAAGGTTAAGACGCCCTCGTACGTCTTTTTTTTTTTTTAATAGATTTGACAGTTTTTACATACAGCATGGGATTTTTTGAGGCAATAAATTAAAGTTCTGATTTGTCAAAAAGGCAATACAGTATATGTTGTAAAATTCTCTTTGGGTGACCTCAATTTAGTTTATTCAGACCAGATTGATGAGCTAATGGCTAGGCCAAGATAAAAGTGGATTTCCTCTGTCTCCAATCTCAAAACATTTCATAGTAATTCTTACAAACACCATTTTATAAATCTTTTTCAGTATTATCAGCTTTGCACCACATGGTTATGTACATAGCACTTGGTGTTTTTTGTATTATCAGACTGGCAGCAGCTAGCCTGTTGGGAGGAGAAGAACATTTCTGTCAGAATAACTATGGTATGCAAAACTATTAAATATTTTATAGTATGTAGTGTTTACTATTGGGTTGGTTGCTATGGGCTGTTCGGTTCAGTGCGAGAGTTTGGTTTGCATTGCCTGTGTAGTCGAAGCCCTTCAGAGTGGGAGTTGGACTCTGCCAGTGCTGATCGTTGTCACCGATTCTGTTCATAACTTTCATGGACTGAATTTTTCAGTGAGGCCAGCGGGTGGAGGGAGTCCATCACTGCTATTTGCAGATGATGTGGTCCTGTTGCCGTCATCATGTTGTGATCTTCAGCTCTCGCTGGAGCGGTTTGCAGCAGAGCGTGAATTGACTGGGATGAGAATCAGCACCTCCAAATCTGAGGCCATGGTCCTCAGTCAGAAAAGAGTGAATTGCCCTCTGTAGTGGGGTTTTACTGGTCGGTCTACATTCCTACCTTCGCCTATGGCCACGTGTAATTTGGGTAGTGACCGAAAGAACAAAGATGATGGATCATGTGTCAAAATGAGTTTCCTCCACAGGGTAGATGGACTCTCCCTTAGAAATGAGGTGAGAAGTTAAATTATCCAAAAGAGGGAGTTAGAACCACTGCTCCTCCACATCGAGAGGAGCCCGTTGAGGTGGTTCTGGCATCTGGTAAGGATATTCCCTGCACCTTCCAAGAGCTCGGGCATGTCTGACTGGGAGGAGACCCCGAGGAAGACCCAGGACACGGTGTCTAGGGAACACCTTGGGGTTTTCCCATGAGGTGGCTGGAGAAAGAGATGTCTGGGCCCCCTTAAGCTGCTGCCCCGTGATCTGACTGGAACAAACCGAAGATGAGGGATGGATGTTTTTTTAGAGTTTTATTATAGTGGCAATCCATTTTTAGACTTTCAGCCTAAACATCAACGCAACAATCTGTTCAGAAACAAACAATTTCTTCAAGCTGTGGTCATTTAAAAAAACTGTCCATGACAGGTAAGATATTCGTTAATCATAACCTGTCCACAGAACCCCACTTTGAAAGCGCTCCGCTGTCGCTTTTTTTCTTCTTCTTCATTTTTGACTGAACAGGTGTTGATTTCATTCACTGTACTAAGAGTTTGCAACATGTTGCAGTGGGCTTTAAGTTCAAAGTAACGACACTTCAGTTTAATTTGTTGTAAAATTGTATTCAAACGTGTAGATTCTTTTAATTAGGCTACAAGTTGATGGTGCACCTTTGAAAGCTTTTGCTTCCTCTTGCACGTTACATTATCATAGACTGTTGGATGTTTTCTAAGCATGGTGGAACAGATGGTGTGCAAGACGCAGCGGTCCGGATGCTGCGTCCATCTGCCTCTAGTACACGCTCGTTCCTCCCGTCCTTGTAAATATAAACAGACGCTGAGCTGGAAAACACAAAGTGCAGCTAAGAAGCTGCAGAAAAACAACAGCCCAGGTTTCTTGTGTGGAACAGAGGCGTGTGGGTTTGTTGGCTGTGCCCCCACTGGACAGGTGGAGCCCTGTCTAATTGGCCATGTCTCAGGTCTCATCCACAAATTCCCCATCTTTTATAAATTACAGTGTGAAACCAGGAGAGGCACCTGGGGGGCGTAAACTAGGTCACACCACCCGAGGATAAGCTCCATGAAGCAAGTGGTCAGAACGGGCTCGCATGTCACCGCTCTGAGAAGGATCTTTTGTTTTTCTGACACTAGTTTCAGCCATTGCTGGGGGGGCGGGGGACACACCGAGCAGATTTATAGTGCACGTTTCAACTTGAGCTGATCCAAATACAGAGAATGGTGAAATTATATCAACCAAGCATTGTGCATGCTGTGTCATTTGTTGTTCCAAGTAAGACCAGAAGCAGATCATCTTCCCTCGTATTGTGACGCTAAGAAAACCTGCTGCTAATGGGCCAACAGACTGGAGCAGACAATGTTGGGAAAACGGGCCTCAGGAGTTAGTGGTGCAGAGTCATCAGCATGACTTTGGTGAAACATCAAGGAGTCTCCAAAGCTTGGTTCTGCTGAGCAGCACTGGAACTTGGAGGAATCAGTGATCAGAAACATCCAAAGTGGTCAAGAAACATTTTACTCTGTCAGTTTGAACCTGAGTCCATCCCATGCTCTTCAGACAGAATCCAGACTGGAGGAAAGCCCTCCAAAGATTTGAAGATTGTGGAAGAGGACATGTCCAAACCACAAGAAGTGACTTTGTGATTAATGGCAAAGAAAAGGATTTGCTAACAAAAATGAATAATGTGAATTAACTGTTAACTTTCTCAGTAAGCTCTTGCTTTGTTCTTTTTTTTCCCAGAAGTGGATCGCTGCCTGACGTAGATTTGATCCCACTGGAGGTTCTTTGTCGTTCAGAACATGTTGGACTTCGTTTCTTGTTATAGTTGAAGCCATTTTATCATCGGAGGCGCTTTCTCAAATTAATTGTGAAATGTCCAGAGTTTCAAGCTTCTGATTTGATCTTGAGAAGTGCTGCACCAGTGTTTGTGTCTGAACCACACAAACCACAGCACTCTGTAGTTTAGAGCTTTTATTAAACCTCTGGGCTGAACTTCCTGTCTCTTTTCATCACCTAACTGAACAGTTCTTGTTTTTTTTTTTTTATCAGTGTGCTGAACATCATTTCCTGGACATTTTTTTTTGTTTTTGCAACACTGTTGTTGCAGCAAGCAGCACACTCGTTCTCCTTCTCTTGAAGGACAAAGAGGCCCTGCAGGCCAGGGGCCACTACAAGCATCATGGAGACCTTTTGCTCTCATGCAGCTTCAGCTGATCCAGACAGACAGTGAGAGTCAGCAGCTGATGTTGTGCTTCACTGAGTTTTTCTTCATGTCAAATTCAATGAAGGGGCATTAAAAAAAAGGAATCAAATAAAAAAGCACAAAAAAATTAATAAAAACACGTTTTGTTTTTAAGATAAGGAACAAACTATGACGTGACGCGTCTCTTTTCTTTGTACTTTCAACAGGAGCGGACTGGTTTAGAAACATGCTGTGGAAAAATGACGCGCACTTCCGCTTTAAAGCCGCGTCCTCCTGCTGACACGCACGGAGCCTCGGAGCAGAACCGCCTTCAGTCCAGTCGGGCGGCGGTGCGCACTCCGTCAGGAGGAGCCGGGTGGAGAAAACTCGACACTTCCAGCCGTCTTGGGGAAATTTACGCACGGAAACCGGAAGCGGCAGCTGCGCCTCCACCTGCGCTGTGATCTCCACCCCCACCAGCTCCACTTGTTGATGGAGGCTTCCTGAAACAGCCGCTACAACCCGAGCCGCTCTCATGCGTAATTTGGATGAAACCCTGCCGGACGGGCAGGACGCTGGATGGTGCTGACAGATGGTGACCGGTGACGGCGTCGGGTTACGCGCGCGTGCTGCTGCCAGGTACGCAGCGGGATGGGGAATCAGATGGACAGGCTGTCTCATCTAAGTTACGCAGAAGTTCCCACGGTGGACCCGAACGGCCTGGACACGGACGACGGTCCGAGGATCGGCGTCTCCTACATCTTCTCCAGCGACGACGAGGAGCTGGAGGACGGCTGCGCGGCGGACGGGAGGGGGAAGGAGCAGACGGAGGAGGAGAAACACCACGACCCGCGCGAGGAGGTCGAGTGCGCCGTCTACAACCGGGAGGAGTGCGTCTACGAGAAGAGCGCAACGTGCGCAAACCTGGAGGTCTACTCCCCGGAGAACCTGCTGAACAAGTGCAAAGCGGGGGACCTGGTGGAGTTCGTGGCGTCGGGCCAGTACCCGCACTGGGCCGTGTACGTGGGGGACTTCCAGGTGGTGCACCTGCACAGAGCCGAGGTGAAGAACAGCTTCCTGACTGACGCCAGCCAGGGGAGGAGGTGTCGCATCGTCAACGACCTGTACAGGTTCAAAGCCCTCGGTCCGGACATGGTGGTGCAGAACGCCATGGAGCAGGTGGGCCTGAAGGACCGGGAGCTGAGCTGGAGGAACTCCGAGAGCTTCGCAGCCTGGTGCAGGTTCGGCAAGAGGGAGTTCAAGATGGGAGGGGAGATTCGGATCGGCAAGCAGCCGTACAGGCTGAAGATCTTCCTGTCGGACAAACTCTCGCACCTGCTGGAGTTCCAGAGCCTGGAGGACGTGATCATGGAGAAGAGGAGGAACGATCACCTGGGGAGGACAGCAGTGATGCAGGAGCTGAGCTCCCATTTCAGGAGCGTGGAGGAGAGGAAGACTGACTCTGGACCTGGACCTGGACCTGGACCTGGACCTGAATGATGTCTGTCTTCAGATCCTCAGCAGGGTCTCTGCAGCTGTAGCCTTTACTCAACAAAATCTGTTACACTGTCCTCCTGAAAGGGGTAGTTCAGATCCGATCTGTGGGAATGATCAACAATCAATATCTTACCTGCTGCAGATATAGTTTGTTAAACAACCTGAAATTGGAGGATCGGCATTTAAAGATGCTCAATGTGAAGTCATAAAGTCAAAACAAAAACATAAAGTCAGAACAATATTTGTCTCACGTTGGGGGTGATGCTCAAATTAAAAACTTGAAATCAAAACCTGCAGAAAGAGCTGACCTGACTGAAAGTAGTTCAGCCATTAAAACGACCACACACAGGTCATGTGACAAGCCTTTTGGTGGATTCGTTTGGTTACATTGAATGCAGGCCCGCTTTTCAGAATTGCCTGTGCACATTTGGAGTAAACACTTTCAGTGCACCATTTGACATTCACATTTTTTGTGCTTGATTTCAAACTTTGCAAAGAGTAGCTTTAATTTTTTGAACAAGCTAACTAAGGGACCACAACCAAAACGAATGGCTGCCATCTTAAGACAACTCTCAAATCTAATTGCTCAAATGCTCTTTTATACTGTCGTTAATTTCACATCACACAGTTGTTTCGACAGATAGATTATAAAACTTACTGTGAAAGTGCCCCAGGCCGGACAGGAAGTGCTACAGTGCTCTTGCAAATAACCACAGAGCTCTGTGTAAATAGCTGTAATGTAAAACAGCATTAAGCAGCTGGATCAGGAGCCTCGCAGCTAAAGGAAAACAAACTTTCAAAATAAAAAAGGCTGGAGCTCACTTTCATTTTGTAACAGTCTGAGGAACGTTTCAACACCCATCGTCAATTTTTCCAAGTCAAGGTGGACACAGAACTGAGACGGGTCTCAGTAAACATTAATCTGGTTGTTTGCACTTCAAAAACTTAATTTAACGTTGAGCTTGTTTTATTTTGACATTTATGAAACAAGGTTTAAATAGCTGCTACTGATTGTTCCTAATTTTTTCCACATAAACCCATTTCAGAAGATCTGAACTATCCCTTTAATCTGTAGCAACCCTCATTTATTTTAGCTATAATTGGAATATTTGATTTTTTTATTTCAATTTCAACTTTATTGATTTTGATTTTTTGATTATGCGCTCATAATTTTATTGCCTTAAAGTCACACTCCTCATTCCTTATAATTAAACCATCTAAGATAAAGTCTGATTGTATCAGCTGTTTATTTTCAGTACGCATAATTTTTTTTTTTTTTAATTTATCTTTACAAATTTGTCAAACTGTAATGTTCCTGGGAGTGACATCCCTCTATTTATAGCGTGTCTCTTGAAATGATCCAGTTGAGATTTAATTTTTGCTCTCAGCTCACTCAGACATAAAAGTGTCGTCCCAGATTCTTTGTGCCTTTTTTGGGGTAATTGTCCCGACAGCACACGTGAAGAAAAAGCCGTCTGTGTTAAACTGATCAAAAAGTCTTTGTTCCCACGTTAAAGCGTTACCATTAACGATTGTCTCTTTTCTCAAGCAAGTCTCTGTGTCTGATGTATTTATTCACTGGGATGAGAATAAGCTGCTCGATTGCGCGACACCTTTTCAAGATTGCTGAAAAATTTTTGTTTTTCTTTTAGCGATTTGCTGAAACAGCTGAGCCTTTTATCATTCTGAACACTTTTGTAAACCTTGAGAAAAGGCAAAGGGCTTTTTAAAAGAAAGATTTATATGTAAAGTAAAGATGACGGTTTTAGGTTTTAGTTTATCGTCTGGGGAAGCAAATCGAGCAGCTTTTAGCATTTATCAGACTGTCAGGTTCATCCATCCATCCATCCATCCATCCATCCATCCATCCATCCATCCATCCATCCATCCATCCATCCATCCATCCA
>JARVGV010000630.1:16093161-16103469 GCA_031762435.1 Hypsolebias longignatus | reverse complement strand
ATACAGTATTTGCTTTATCGTTTCTTTGTGTCTCTCTTTCTACTGGAGACACTGGATGACAAAAAGCTAAACTCCAGTGCTCTTCACTGAACCCTCCCTTTCACTTTTCTCTTTAAAATCTGTTTTATCCATCCAAAACCGTGTTTTTGGATTGTTAAAAGCAGCTAAGCTGAGACACTAAGCTACGAGCTAAGCTAACAGGCCGACCTCGGGAAAAAAAACCTGTCTTGTTGAAGCTCCAAAAATTCACAGTTGAAACCCGTGCCTTTGTGTAAAAACTTGTTTTTCTCTGCAAAAAGAAGCTGAGAACTTGATCACTGATTTTTTTACATTAAAGCTTTGCGTGAAAAATGCCATGCTAAAGAGCTCAAGCCACACCGAGCGTCCGCCATTTTGAGAACCAAAGAGAGACAGCCCATGTCGTCAAGGGGCCTCCCTCCCATTTTTCTCAGAGAAGGCTGCTCACTCCCTCACTATCCATCCTTTTGTTCCAACATCTTATACTGCCATCCAGTGGTAAAAAAAAGGTACTACACACAAAAATATACCAACATTTTTTCTTAAATTTAACAATACTAATTATTGTAATATTTCAAACAATATTATTGTTTATCACAATAATTTCTGAGACAACTAATCGCCCAGCAAAATTTATGTGAGACTCCTAGAATGTTTGTATCGTACCTGGAAAGTCCCTGCTGTGCTCATGAAGGACCCAGTCTGATCAAGAGAAGTTTTGGAGTTGGCTCGCACTATGTCCAACCGTGAGTGGTAGTCAGGTGGGCGCAACGAACTCCTGAACACCTGCCAAAGACAGTAGGGTGCACTTAATTTGTCCACAAAAACAAAATAAAAATAATAACCCACCAACAAAGTTTTGTATGTATCATATCAAAGACACACCCTCAACATGAAATACTTCAGAGCTGTGAGTACGGTAGTTCAAATCAACAACTAGTCTGGTGATGTGCTGACATAGTAAAAACAACACAAAGGTTCTGACTCTGACATTTCAATGAGAACACTGGTTTTTACTGTACAGGAATAATCATTAAAAAAACAACAACTCTGGATCAGGATAGTCTTCATGCCTGTCATTGTGCCTGTTTCAGAAGGTTCAATCTCCCATGTCTCACAGATGAGTCATTGTAAAACAGCCTTGTCTCAGTGAGTTTTGTTTCAGTATGAATGAAAAGGAGATGATTCAGTGCATAAACACATAAAGGGTGCGGGAAATAGCACAAGGGCATCTGCAGGAGGAACCTCGCATTACTCAATATTGGTTTGATCCTTTTGTTTTCTTAACTTCACACTTTCTATTCCAAAAATAAAAGCGCTACCCTCTCAAAAGATGGTAAACATGGCAAAGTAGCGAGCGTGACTGAAGCCATTGTTAAGGATTCTCTTTAGGTAACTTTAAAGTTGAGTTAAAGGGTGTGGACTGATACTGGGAGCAAATTAAACAAAACCTTCAGGTTGATCAAATAAAAAAAAAAAAACAGAAGGTGTTCAAAAAGCCAGCGCAGCTTTTAGTGGGACAACAGTCTCACACACAATACATTACGTATGATGACACATTCAGTCCAGAGGCCTTGAGGGACATGTTTCTTAGTGTAAATGTTCCTCATGTGGACACGATGAAGGACCATTTATTTTATTTATTTACCCTTTATTAATCCAGGTAGTCTCATTGAGCCACGAGAACTCATTTTCAAAAGAGACCTGTTTTAGGGAGCAGATGGTGGGGGTTAAGGGCCTTGCTCAGGGTTCTAGAGTGGGACGAATGAGGGTGGAGGCAGGTGTGGGTGCTTCACCTTTTTCCACCCACATTTTGATGCTGTTGGTTCCGGGGCTTGAACCGGCGATCTTCCGATCACAGGCCACCGTCTCTAATCTCTTCACCACCACTCCCCCTTACTCTTATTGAGTAAACATGACTCTAAACAAGCAGCTGAGTTTCCACATTGAGATTCTCTGGGCCTTCCAGTTTCTGGAAATCGTGAGTTCTGCAAAAAAGCAGCACTTAAACTCTCAAAAATCTCCTGCTCATCTTTTAAGTACATTTCTACAGCGATGGTGCAAAGTATTTGCGAGCACAGAACCAAAACTCTGGATCTATGCTGTTAGAATTATTTTTTAATGCGAGTTACCCTGAACTTTTGGAGTCATGCTACAGATACAGTAGTCGCTCGCTACTTCGTGGTTCGACATTCGCAGACTCGCTCTTTCATGGTTTTTCAAAGATTGAACATGAGAAAAAAAATGTACACAACGCACGATTGTCAACTTTAATATTACTCACGTGATTGGGACAGTACTGGATACTGTACAGTAAAAAGTAAAAAAATAAAATAAAATACTTCGGACAGGCACCACCATTTTGTAGTTTTCTCTCAATAAGCCTACACTGTATCGCAGCTCATAAGGACTACATTTCCCAGAAGCCAAAAGTGCCCCGCCCAGAAGCCTCATTTCCTTCGTAAGATTAGGCTTAGGCTTCGTACTTAGAGGGAAATATTTGATCGGATCAGAAAAAGTTCAGTGCTTAATACAGTGACTTTGGCGCTCAGCGGATTCAGAGAGCCGCACAGAACCCACTGAACTGGACCAGAACTGGAGCAGAACTGGACCTCCAGAACCATTGGTGAAGCTTGAGAGCCAGAAGCTGGCCCACGAGGACTTCCGAGCAGGATGTGCGCCACCGAAAGTTCAACGCTCCATCTGGAGCCCAGAACCATTACCCCGAGCCAGAGAGCCGACCACAACCGGCAGGATAGGTCTGCAACAATGGAACCGAGTTGGACCGGAACCGAGCTACGGCTGTTCTGCAGAACTAGTGAGTAAAATTTTGTAGCTACATATATGTATGTTGTTATAATTAGTAGGTTTAAGAGTTTAGAACTTTTATTGTGGGCTTTGTCGCTGCAGGGTAGGTCTGCAGAAACGGAACCGAGTCGAACCGGAACCGAGCTGCTGCTGTTCTGCAGAACCTGGTAAGTAAAATTTAGTAGATACATATACAGTATTGTATTTATGTTGTTATGTAGGTTTAAGAGTTTAAAACATTGCAAGATTGTGGGAAGGGTTTCTAAAGCCTTAAAATATATATAAATACAGGTAGTCCTCCACTTACGAATGAGTTCCGTACCTATAAACCGTTTGTAACCCGATTTTAATGTAAGTCGGAACTCATTACACGTGGCGCCGCACCCGTTCGTAAGTCCGGATTTTTTGCCGTAAGTTGAGGAAATAGATGTAAAATGTATGCTAACGCTGCGCCGCACACCCGTTCGTAAGTCAGAGTCGCCGTAAGTCGAGGACTACCTGTACTAAAATAAATATAACATTGCTACTTTGCAGAACATAAACCTCGCAATAAATGACGGACTAATGTATTTTTAATTTTCAGTATAGATGTCTGAAATTAGAATTCATGTCCTGATTTTGGGCTCTACACGGTCACAAATATTATTTTATTTACTTTCATTACCAGTACTTATATTATTTTATTTACGTTGTCTTTTTATATATCCAAGCCTTTTGAAATGCAGAGAAAAAGTTTGTAATGAAAGCAAATCAAGTGACTGTGTTTATCACCCAGAACACATGTTAATGTAATTATGCTCAGTCTTTCAAATCAATGAATATATAACAGCTTGCATTATAATTTGTTTACCACATTAAAACTGGCTAACTAAATATGACTGAAGATCTAACCTCCAGGTCTGCATCTTCATCCACACTTTGAATGCTTTGGAAGGCCAAGGTGTAGATCTCCAAAGCCTTGGCATGGAATGCCATTTCTACTGTCACGAATTCGCCGAAGACTTTCTGTATGAGAAGGAGATAAAGGCAGTTTAACACTCAACTCAGAAAGAACGTCAATGAACTACAACTGTGTGATGATGGCAAGATGTAAAAATGTAAACAAGTAGTAAACAAGAGCAGTTTCAAACCGCTTAAAAGAAGTTGAAGAAAAATGTCAGAGAAGGTCCTCCATGTTTAATTCACTGTGGACAGAAAAGTGTGATGCAGCGAACCTTGATGTCCAGGATCTTCTGTCTCTCAAACTCATCAATGTTCTCCTCCAGTTGCTTGGTAGTCCTTGTGGCATCCAAGGTGGCTCTTTGAAGTTCACTTTCAGCCTAAAAATATCAACATTTATACAACACATGCTGCACTTTAAAACAAACTAAAACATTTCCATTCGTATACTTATGACTTAATTGTAATGAAGAAGAGAAGTGAAACAAAATTGATACTCGGACGAAAACAACACATTTTTGAAGAAGCTTCATTTTCAATGAACGAATGCAGAGATTACATGGAGCACACCTGAGACTGAAAGTTGTGGTTAAGGAAACACAAAGATCAGACTTCATTGTACTTCTACAGATACTGAACTACAACTGTGTTTGACAAACTAAACCAATTCTAATTTACCGGTACATAAAATTTAGCACTGATACACAGTGTTGCTATAGTATGAAGTTTCTCTGCCTGTTGGATAAAAGAGTTACATAACTAAAAAGAAACAATGTAAGGATACAATAATCTGTCTGTCTGAAGGGTTTCTCAGTCTGGTCCTCTCAACTCGAGCCATCTGTTTGGCTTCTCTGTCTCTGGCACTTTGAGTTGTCTTCAGATCCTCCTGCACGCACACACACACACACACACACAAAAGAACAGGGATCCTTATAAGAAACAACTAGAGTTGTTTTCTGTCATATTAAAGAAAGTTAGAGGCTTCATCGGTCTATTAAAGCAAACCTTGTGATTTTACCCTCATGGCTTTATTTAAATATAACTTTGAAAGTGACCCAGTGCACACACAATATCTGCCATTTGCACAAGACTGACATTATTTTTAAAGATTCATAATAAAACATCAATTAAAGTTGTATAAAAAGAATGCTAACCAACACAATATTGTGCTGCAGACCACAACTTATTTTAGTTTAATTTAATAACATGTAGGTAGCTATGATTAGTTGGTTATAATGCAGTGGCATGGTCGTACAGTCAGTAGAGCTGTTGCCTCTCAGCAAGAAGGTCGCCAGATCAAACCCCGGATGGGCGCCTTTCTGGTTGAGTATGCACATTCTCTCCGTGCACGCATGGGATTTCTCCGGATCCCTAGCTGTGAGTGAGAGAGTGAATGGTTATTTGTCTCATTCATCTCTATGTGGCCCTGTGATGGACTTGGACCTGTTCAGGGTGTACCCCACCTCACACACAGTGACTGCTGGATATAGGCACTAGAGACCCTCGCAACCCAAAAAGGAAGAAACGGATAAAGATGGATGGATGATTATAATGCAGTTCATGAACAATACTCTAACTGCAACAAAACTAATTAATGCAGATTGATGCTGGCAAAACTTAAACGCTACTGGGAGTTAAACATCGAGATAATACTGTCCTCTTGTGGTCATGCCGTAGCACTGACACAAACTGCTCAACACCCTCAATCTTCCTTTTAGTAAATAAATAAAATAATACACCATATTTCTTTTAGCTGCAGCTGTGTTTGGTTCATGTGTAAGTAAGTGTTGAGGTCAACACAGCTGCAGATGATGAGAACACTTACCCTTTTACGCTTCACCACAGCTCCATAGCTTTTTAATGGCTCGATGACTTTAGCTTCCAGTCTTTCCACCTGCAAATCAAATTCACACAACAGGTTTCAAAACAAATTCAGACGGTGTGAATATGAGCATCATCTGTAAAGTCCACCTCAGCTTGACGGTAGTCCTGAATCTTGGCCAGGTGTTCAGCAAACTGCTTCATCCCCCTCTTGAGCTCTGGGGTCTCCGTGTCGGCATAAGTGCCAATTTCTTGGACCAGGAGGTCTGCTTTGTCTCGCAGCCCGGCTGTTTTGCGAGCGTAGGCAGCGAACAGTTGGCACATATCTCCAAAGTGCTTCTCCACATTGGTGATGTTCTCCTGGATCCTCCTTGTCTGGTTATCTCTGGAAAGGATGAATTGCATCATGACAACAATAATCAGTTGAATAAAAGCTCATGTAAGTGCTTCTGTTATTGCTTGCCACCTAAACCCTTGTCTGTACTGTTAGCAAAATATCTCACAAATCACTGAAAGCATTTGAATAAAACATTCTGAAATTAATCATTAGATGAACATCTACAACTTCCAGACTTTTGGAGAAAACCCAGTTCAAGATAGCTGCCACAACAAAGTAATTTTAGCAAACATAAATAAGCTAATTCTGTCAATTTAACAGATATTGATCTAAAATTTTGTGAAGTAGTAGCTGAGACCACTAATCCCCAACTTACTTTGTATATCGTGAGTGTTACCTTATCAGAACTGTGCTCAAAACTTTGGCATACCTATTAGGGTCAATTCTGTCTATTAGCAAAATATCTTATGAACCATTAGACAGATTTGAATAGAAATTTCAAGAACTAGTTCATGTATTTATCTCTAATTATTAACTTTTGGAGTCAGTTCATGTTAAGAGACCACTGCCAACTGATCTTACAAAAACAAAAATGTCTACAATTCAGTCAGTTTGGAGTTGTGTTCAAATTTGCAGTGCATTAGTAGTGATTTATTCTCCACCGAATGTGCCAAAATTTGCACTCATTGATGTAGCTGCAGGACAAAAATTTTGTCTTTTTGTTCTTGCACTGCCTCCAAGGACCCGTTTTGTGCACAAGATTTTGGCAGAACACAAAAACTTCCATCCATCCATCCAGTCAGCCATCACTGTAAGAGAGGTGGGGGACACCCTGGACGGGTCCAGTCCATCACAGGGACATGAGCCAAACAACCACAATTCACTCTCTCACTCACATCTAGGGACAATTTAGAGTTACCAGTCAACCTAACATGCATGTTTTTGAACATTCAAACCCCACCCAGAAAGCTTCCCGGCCGGGATTCGATCCAGCGACTTTCTCACTGAGAGGCGGCTGCACTACAAACTGTTCCACCGTGCTGCCCCCCAAAACTGCTATAAATCAGTAAAGGCATTGACTGCTATAAATCAGTAAAGGCATTGATTGCTATAAATCAGTAAAGGCATTGAGGTAAACGTTGCCGTGGTAACAGATGAGTCATTCACATCACATTATGAGCCTGACATCTTCTGATATTTCACGGGATCATCAGTGATGTTGTATTAAAAGTTTAATCAAAATGGCTCCAACTCATCATGAAATGATTTTAATTTAAAACTCTGGCATGAAAGGCGGCGGGCGATATGCATTATTTTTGAAGTGTTCTAGGCCTTGAAATTTATATTGGGAAAGGCATGATAAATTATGTTTAAAATAAAATAAAATAAAACACAACAAGTTTGACATTTTTTCAACTTTGAGTCATTTACAGTTATAGTTCAACCCGTTGTATCCATCCAACATATTGCTGATTTAATGCACACATATTCATAATCCCTCAGATGACAGAGTTAAATTATGCTATTTCTTCGGTTTCTTCTTACGTTTAGTCGTTTTTAAAGAGTAATTAAAAATAATGGCCAACATACAGTTCATAAATGTAAAAAAAAAGTAGTAAAAGCTCTTAACAATTTTGGCTCTGCCTGTGAAAAAAAAAACACAAAAAACATGTTACCTCATCCAACGATGTCCTTGTTGGCCGTTTTGCGTGAATTATTGTTTTTTTAAATGTTTGAGCGTGTTAAATATATGTTTACCTGGCTCTGGCATCAGGAGTACGACTCATATCCGCCGACAAACAGTGAATGAAATGTTTTCTATGAACAACGACGTCTTTTAGCGCCTTGCTATCTAGCTAGCAGCTATTAGCAAGCCATTCTGCCGTTTCCATGGAGTTCACGGCATTTCCGCTTATGAGATTGCATTATGGGAGATTGAGTTTTGTTTGCTTTCACGCTTTTCCTTGTTTCCTCGAAAGAGCATGCAGAGGAAAGTTAACATATTTTTTTTATAATTAGTTTTTACAGCCTAAAAGTAAACATTTGAATCGATCTCAGGGAATGTTTCATAGCTTTTTTTTTTTTAATTTTAGTTAAAAAAAAATACATTTTAATTGTAATTTCATGGCTTTATTTTTTTATTTTTATTTTAAAAACAATATGAGTACTGTATATGATATTACAGTATAGCTTTGTTTGGTTCCACAGTTGGACCCCCTGGCAGGTTACGTAATTTATTAAACCCTATTATTTCATTTATAAATTAATCAATTCTTTAAATGCCATAACTAGTTTAAATAAAGTAAAAAACATGTACAGTATATATTTTAACATGTTATAGCCATTGCATTAATATCTCAGAGTGTTTAAGGAACCATCATATAAAATTTCATATTAATGCCTAAACCCCATCTGTTTCTGCTTTACAATCAAAATGTCAATTAATTGATCTTTTTTTTGGCTTTTGAATGTCTAAAAAAAAAAAAAAAAAAAAAAAAAAAAAAAAAAAAAATTAAAAAAAAAAAAAATTAAAAAAAATATTTTTTTATAATTATAAGATAAAAGAACAAAAAAAAAAAAAAATCCAGTTAAAGATAAAAACTATTATAGAAAATATTTTTTGATAAGTATCAGATAAATGAGCCAATTACTAAATAAGAATTCAAAAAGGGTTTCTGAAAAATTCACATCCAAATACTGTATATACCCCTGCTTTTTTTGGTTTCTTTAATTCTAAAAATAGATTAAGGTTCTGTGCAACAAAGAGGGTTACAAATGCTCTGTTTCTGAACTTGTGCCACCAGCAGACTCTGTGATCACTGAAATGAATGGAGGCCTTATTGTAATTCCCTCCTCTGTGTTTAGGAATGCATGAATGTCACCAGCTGCCGCGTCTGCTCCTCTGTGGAAAATGTCCAAAATTCTTAATTATCACGCTTAATCATCCGTGGAATTGAAGCAGGGGAGATTCCACTGTAACAGACTGGAGATGTAAAACACAGCCGTTGCATTGAGTTTTGTGCCTGGGATCCCCGGAGAACTTGGTTTGTACAGTCTGGTAGGGCTGATATGAGCATAAATGACTTTAGAAAAATAAGCCTGTGGTAGAATCTTAGCATTGCATTAGCTTATCAATAATTAAAGATGAAGGTTTAAATTGTTTAGTGTTTTAATCAAAAGCTAATACGTATCCTGTATGTTTTGAGGCATATAACTTTTTTAATCAAGCATTATGAATTATTACTAAATTAAACTGACCTTGATGTGCCTTGATATAACGAGATGTTACAAAAATATGCAGTATTTGGAAACGTTTTTGGCCTCTCTTATGTCTTTATACAGTTTTTTTCAAATAAAAACAAACAAGCAAACAAACAAACAAACAAGCAAACAAACAAACAAACACAAAAAGAAAAGCCAGACTTTCTTGCAGCTTTTTTAAAAGATTTTGAGCAATATATTTCCAACGTTTCAGAAAATATTTGAAAGTTTTCATTTTGGTGGTCACACAGTATCTGAGAAATGCATCACTTAGTTGAGCCATATAGACTATAGAGTTTGAAATTATAGTCTGAATGGAAAAACAAACAGTGGCAATCTATCTGTCATAAATTGGCCTTTTAAGACCTGAACCTGAGCAATATAACATGTATAAATAAAGGTTAAACGAATGAATGACTATGGATAAACATAACAGGAAGGCAGTTCACATCCAAAGAAGAACATCCGAATGTCAATTTAATTTAATTTAATACCACTTTGTACACTGGTGCACAATGATTATATATGATGGTCTTTCAAATACGTATTCATTGATGCTGACTGATTTACAAAGCAACACCAGCAAGACATTTTTTTGGTTTCGTGTAGATGCATAGTCTAACCACATGGGGGCAGTGCAGCTTAATTTTTGGCTTGCACATGTTTGCACGGTTACAAGTGGGTTCTCCTCATTTTCATGCATAAAAAATATCCATCTGACTCAATTTTTAACATAACGTGTTTACAATATTCAGCATTCCCTAGTAACCCAAAACAACATTTTAAATCTCTAAACACGACAACACACACGGTGGAACAGTTGCCTGTCAGTCTGGTTTTTTTTTAAAGAATCCCATGGCTGTTAAGTAATTTGCCTTGGCTGCTTGTAATCAGTGGTGGAGAAGGTACTCAAACACTGTACTTAAGTAAAAGTACAAAAAACAGTCAAAAATGTACTCTAGTAAAAGTAGAAGTACCATATTAATGTTTTTACTTAAGTAAAAGTTATGTACAGTACTTGCTTTTAAAAATACTTAAAGCATTAACGTAAAAGTACTTGCTGAATGTATTACCTAATGCAATGGTCTACAATATCATTAAGTGTGTGTACTGTATGTATATTT
>JARVGV010000630.1:16001409-16012140 GCA_031762435.1 Hypsolebias longignatus | reverse complement strand
CGCACCCCCCCCCCCCCCCCCCCCCCCCCCACACACACACACACAAAAACACCTCAAAGCTATCATGGATGGTTTTTTTTTTACACAACGTGGTCACTAAGATTAGTCTCTGTGGTGGGTAAAATGGCTGGCTTCAAGCATTTCTAAGAAAATGAAAGTTACTCTTTTAAAAAACTTTAGGTGTACAGTTGGGCTCACAGTGACAAATCACACAAGTGAGGTGGTGCTTTGCGCTCAGAGAGTCTGCTAACGTGGTTTAGCATGCTAGCATTTGGCCTATTTTAGCAAGTAGGGCCTACAAAAATTAAGTGTTGAGATTCTTATGCAGGGTAGATGGACTGTCTCTGACATAGAGTGAGAAGTTCATTTCTCCAGGAGAGACTCGGAGTAGAACCACTTCTCCTCCATTTCCAGAGGTGCAATTGAGGAGGTTTGGACATCTGGTAAAGATGAATCCTGGGCACTCAAATGGGGGGTGTTCCAGACATGTCTGACTAGCAGGAGAAGACACAGGACACGTTGGAGGGACTATGTCTCTCAGCTGGTCTGGGAACACCTTGGTGTCCTCCCAGAAAAACTGGAAGAGGTGGCTGTGGAGAGAAATATCTGAGCCTCAAGATCAAGCTGTTGCCCCGAGACCTGAGTCCAGAACAAGAGGATGGATGGAAGATATAAAAATTCTCCTTGATTAATTATTGTAATTATTTGATGTTATTACATATTTAAAATAAGTCACCTAGCAGAAATAGTTGGAGATTTTATATAAATGGACAATTTCTGTACAAAATATCCTCCCAAGTCTTAAAATAAAAACGGATGCAGAGCCTCTAAACCAGTGGTTCTCAAACTGGGGCCCCCAGACCCCCGGGGGTCTGTGAGCCAATGCTTGGGGGTCCGCAAAAAAATAAAAATAAATAAATAAATAAATAAAATATAAAAAAAACAGCTCTTACTTTTTTTTTTTTTTTACTTGCACATAGATGTTTAACAACACATTAAAATACACCAAAATTCAGGAAATCACATCTACTTTATTCAAAATTTTATGGGGGAGGAACCCCCCCCACCTCAGACCCCTCCACCAGCCCACCCTCTATTTGCATTCCAGCATGGATCAGTTTACAAATGAAGTCCTGTTACTTGTTCTGACTCCTGCTGTTGTGATTCTGTTCAGTTTTATGTAAAGAGTTTTCTGTAATAATTTGAAGAAGTCTCTATATACAGTACTGTATTTATTATGCTCATTAGGTGAATAGGAAAAGTTTTAAAGTGGTTTTTGATCCTGTTAATTTTCTCAAAACTGTGATTTTTGGAAGTTGAAATTAAAAATTGTGTTAATTAATTGTGTCTTGAATGAAAAATACCCCATGTTTAAAAGTATAAAAATTGTATTAACACTATTAAAGAACAGGTCTTAAGTATTTATGTGAGACAAATATTTCCATTGCATTAAAGAGACAAATTGAAGAAAATTATTTATTGAACATGAGGGGAAAAAGTTTGAGAACCCCTGGTTTAGATGGCAGCAATCTTCTCTGTCAACACGTTCGCTTGTTTAGTATTAAAGTACTGTAATTCTCCAAACTCTTTATCTTCTATTTTGTTCTGAAGCATACCACTTTAAAACATCTGAACGATGTGCTCAAATCTTGAGGTTTTTATTACCTGTACATTTTTAAGAACCTGCAGCATTTTTCCTGTTAGCCAGAAACCTGTTGTGTTCCCTCTATGTGATAGCTATTTAACCAAACCATGAGAGCGTACCAGATAATGTCCAATGAACGTTGGAAACATTATTACGACTGACTTAATTTACCATTTCCCCCACTTTCTCCACCATCAGAAGGCAATAAGCACAACAATGCATGTTATCCATTGCCAGCTGGAGCAAAACTGATCTGACATCCTAAAATTGCTTGGCGATGAAACCATATAAGATTTCAATTCTGCTCCTTGGGGAAATATTGTTTCAAGCCATTACTCTTCATCAAGGGGATGTCATAGCCACTCTATCAAGCTATTGTCCTCCACAGCCCATATTTTCAGCTGTGCCCCTGAGACAATAGTATATGTGGAGCGCAGGCTGCTAAATTCCTATCATACAGCTACAAAGGACCACATACGGATGATCAAAACTCCTTCAATGGTGCTTGCATGGAAATTTCATCATTATTTTGCAAGTGAAATGTATCAAACACAGCTCTCTTAATGAGATGATTATATGCTGAAATGGAGTAGCTTACAAAGTCTTCCTACTGTGTTCTATCCCACTGTTGGTGTTGAATATTCTCAGTTGCACTGCGACTGGCATGGCATCAATGAGCTGTGCCCGTTTCCCCTTCATCTTTCGTGAACAGAATGCCACAAATTGCAACCCTGGCAGATTCACGCGGCTCTAATCCTCGACATAACTGCAAGGGGTAATGTGGGAAACCCTGCCAGTTACCTCGGGGGACGAATGATCTCTCCTACCTACCCCTACTGGCCCCAGCAGTTGCACCGCAACAGGAACTGCTTATTATTACTTGTGCCTCCCACCGGCAGCACAGAAGATGAATCATACCTGTCAATCCTTATCCCTGGTGCGGGGAGGCCATGTTTGTTTATATTGATCAGCAGCATATGTGGCACATCTGTTGCTGGAGGAGGCTGATGCTGGCGGAGTCTTGCTCACGCTTTCCCTTGGCAACAGTACAGTTGGCTGGCAAGATGCCAAACGGCGCACACTTGACTAATCAATACAAACAATGAAACAGCAAATACCAATAACGTTGGAGCAGACAGAAATTAACCATATGAGCGAATAGAACTTTTATTTATTTGTACTGGGGTCTGGTAAAACATTTTTTTGAAGTTTCCCATTTTTCTTGTGTTTCAGCGAGTTCAATACGCACATGCTCCAGAATTACTCGTAAACAAAAATCTGGACATGTCTTCAATTAATAAGTCTGCATTGTTTAGGTCGCAGAGGCCCTTTAGTTTTGTTACCACCTGAAATTAATAACCTTTAATATTTATCTTTTGACAATATGCTAGAAAGTACAAAATGCTACAGGTACCCTGCGGTGCACACATCTTCGTTGTTAATTGTTTGTATGAAGTTATAACAAAACCATCCAGAATCACATCCATGTGTGAAACAGTTAACGCAAGTGTAGAAAAATTACCTAAGAAGCAGCATCTGGCAATGATTAGTGGCCATTAATTGGTGTTAACTGGTGCTACTAGTGTTTACAGAGTTGAAGGATAATTAGCTGGGGGTCAGCTCAAGGCTGAAATTAACATGTCAGAACTCTGCAGCTGTCTTGTGACGACAAGGTAAAGCAAAGAAGGGGTGTAACAAATTTTGTTGGCAAGGCAGCGAAGGATTACGCCTACGGTTGAGTGTGTGAGCGCAAAATGTGGGTTACTATGAGTTTTTTTTCACAGGCAAGTCAGTTTGTTCTTGTGTGTTTGTCTATGTTCATGCTTTGGGACAATAAATGAGGGGAAACCCAATGTTTACGTGTCTGTGCTGGAGTGGATCACTGCAGAGTCAAAGTGACAAAAAAATGAAGCACCTCAAGAATAGTTCTCAGCAGGACCCAGACTTGGTTTGCCAAAGTAAACAGGGAAAAGGAATACTCAGGCTTAACTAGAGCTCCAGCTGCAGCACCTGTACAAACAGCAGAACTGAACTCAGAGTGGGCAGTCACCATGCACAGCTGGGAACCTTGGTAATCACTGCTCGGGAGAGAATGGAGTGGACGCTGCTTTCTGATTGGAGTCAGGAGATTCTGACACATTCTCAAAAGGGCAGCGTTGTCATTTAACAAAGTGGATGCAGAGACAAGAATAGCAGGTGCATCGCTGGTGGCAGAAGAGTTCAGCACAGCCCATGTGGCACCCTGCAGAGACACTTTATGGAAACCTGTGAGATTCAGAATAAAGCATTAAAGAATAAAATTCAATGTTAAGTTTGATATCAAAGCGGCTCAGTATGTAATTCTTTAACGTAGCGGATGCTAGTTCAAAAATGACTCAACTGTCCACAGCCAA
Organism: Hypsolebias longignatus; assembly: GCA_031762435.1. NCBI lineage: Eukaryota > Metazoa > Chordata > Actinopteri > Cyprinodontiformes > Rivulidae > Hypsolebias > Hypsolebias longignatus. Next base: position 16,008,102 of record JARVGV010000630.1, on the reverse strand, counting down.
TGAAAGAACCCAGTTTTCTTTCTGCTGTAGTTGAAGCATTTTGTCATTCATCCAAAGGGCTTCGTCAGTCTGGTGGAGCCACAACAAATTCTGTCTCACAAGCAGCACATTCACATAGTAGGCCAACCAGTTTGATGGCGATAAGATGGGGGCCCACTCTCTCCTATCGACTCCTATGAGGCAGCCATAGCCAGTCTGATGAAGTCCTTTAGATGAAGGATGAAACTTTTTTTAACTGTCACTCTAGATGATCTGACTTAATTTTGTTGGATTTTTTTACCTGGATTATGGACTTTGATGTTTTGAACCATTTTGGCTATGGCTGCCTCAGAGGAGTCAACAGGGGTGAGGCAAACCAGCTTGTCACCAACAAACTGGTTGGCCCACTATATGAGTGTGCTGCTTGTGGGACAGAGTTTGTGTGGCTCCTCGGGCTGGTGAAGTCCTTTGGATGAAGGATAAAGAAACCGTCCAGATGACCTGACTTAACTTTGTTGGATTTTTTTTACCTGGATTATTGAGCATGAACTGTGATGTAGCCATTGAACTTCATCTGACAGCAACATTAGTGTATTTCTAATACAAGACATAAACACCGCTGGTCCCCTCAGGGTTATGGAGCTAAACAATGCCCTAAAGTTCATTACATCTAATAGCTGGCAAGATACGACTCATCTTATTGCAAAAACACAGTAAGTCAAGCTGTATTGTAATGTAATGAACTTTATATTTTATTGTACCACATTGTAGTGTTTTATCATACTGTGTCATGTATTGAATTTTATTTTATTGAACTGCACAGCAAAATGGAATTCTGTGGTTGACAATACGGTGTTGATTACGGATACAGAAAGTAGATATCTGGCTAATAATAAATATTTTACTTTGTTGCAACACATCAGCTGATTGGCTCTCATTAATTAGGGAAATAGGAAATGATGAAATTTGAAAAAAAAAATATTGGAAACAATAAATATTTTCAATGAACTTGAATGAATTTATTTGATTAAAAACGTTTGATTCTTTAACACCAGAATTTCGTGATCCAGGTTCAAAGAAAATGTGAAACAGGAGCACAGAAGTTCAGAAATTATATTTTATGATGTGAATTGCTTTGCTTTGAATGCTTTAATTCATCTTTATTAAGCAGAACAACCTGTCTTATGAGCCATAGAGGATGGGTTGTCAAAATTGCAGAGTAAGTAGTTTGGTGACTTAAAGTAATGTATTACTTAAGCAATCATTTATGTTTCTATTTTAACAAGTGATAAAATATTTGTACTTTGTACAAATTTGTAAATTTAATGTGAAAATAAAGAAAAAAGAGTGGAAAAATCTCAGTCAAGTATCTATGGGGTGCCATTTGTAAAGATGCACAGTCAAAAACCAACATCAATATTTTTGGTTCATTTAGCTTTAAAAAAAAAAAAAAAAAAAAATTCTCCCAAAGTCATATTTTCACTATGTTATTCATACATTTATAAATGTCATAGTTCCCAACTAAATATTTAATTTACAAGATAAATATTTAGTTTACAAACTAAATACATAACTTGCAAGTTAAATATTTAGTTTACTAACTAAATATTTAATTTCCAAACTAAACATTTAATTTGCTAACTAAATATTTAGCTTGGACCTAAATATATATTTAACAAACTAAACATTAAATTTCCCCCCCTTTTCCCCCCTCAGACCTAAATATTTAACTTGCTAGCTAAATATTTAACTTGGCAGTTAAATATTTATGTTCAAACTAAATATTTAGCTAGCAAATTAAATATTTAGTTTAGAAATGAAATATTTAGCTTAGAAATTAAATATGTAGTTAGTAAACTAAATACAGTATTTAATTTACACCTATACTGTATTTAGTTCACTAACTAAATTTTTAACTTGCAAATTAATTATTTTATTTCTAAACTAAATATTTATCTTGTAAATTAAATATTTAGTTGGAAACTATGACCTTTATAAATACATTTGTATGACTAACATGGTGAAAATATGACTTGTTTTTTTTTTTTTTTTTTTTTACTGTGCAACTTTACGAACAATACCCCCATAAAATTCACCTTGAAGATTTTCTATTAAGGTAATGTAACTACAACACCTCAGTACAGTTACTTCAATAATCTGGGGTAAATTCTACTCTCTACCTTACCATCATGTTAGTCTAAAGTTTTTGCTAAGTGCTGCACACAACAAAGGCAGTCTGCTGCGTTGTCATCCCAACCCTCCCCACACAAGAGGATAACTCCCAGCCATCAGAGTCACTCGGCTTCGATACAGGATAATGACTGGAGCGAATCCTTTGTGCGATAACTTATCTCTCAGGGTCTGTGGGACTTTTTTTTTTTCCCTATACAAGTTCTTGCGTTTCATAAACCCAAAATTCATTTCACTCTGTATCTCTGCAGATAGTTTCTTTGTCAGTGAGGAGGAACTCTGTGGCTGAGAGATAGAGAGGGGGAGAGAAGTCACCCCACACTGCAGACGCTGCGGGAAAACCAAGATAAGAATATTAAACAGGGGGGGGAATTTTGTCTTCTCCCTCAAACCAATAACATGACAGAGGGTGGAAATGAAACGAGGAATTCATTTGGATGGCAAGTTTTGAGTCCATGTGTTGAAGTGTAACACATTTTCTTAGAATTTCCTGTTTTTATAATAAATTCCCCCAAGATCCAAAAAAGTACAAATGAACTGAACCAATCCTAACCTGAACATTTGATTTCAATGTTACATTTGAAGAAAAAAAAAAAAAAAAAGATATTTTCATTTCTACGTGACTAATATGTCACCTTTTTTGACCAAACCCACCTGAGCAGTTTTCCCTTGAGATATAAGGGAACATAATGGAAACATTAGAACAGCTCAGATAAAGATGAATTGTTATTTATAAGGATTTTATTCCTCAAGAACTGATTCTGTAAATCAAAGGCCCACAACTGAAATTTTATGGATTTATCTACAGCAGTTTGACAAAACAATAAATCTATAAATTATCTATAATCATAAAGCGTGGCCTCAGAGCCTCTAAATGACTGCATCTTAAACAGGTGAATTATAGTCAGCATGAATGCGTTTGGTTTATTGTGCATAATTAAAACGCCTCTGAAACATGAAAATGTAGATGGCGATTTTGCTGTTCAAGGCTGGGACAGTCAGATTGTTAATCAGGACCGCTGATGATGACTGCAAATTGCCCAAGATTATGTTGACACATCTTCATTGCTGCCTGTGGGAGGAGGCGACCGCGCTAGGGCTGCTATTTATCCCCGCTAGTGGCCCCGGGGGATTCTTTTTTGGCAGTATTCTTTTTAACGTCTGGCAATTAAAAGGCCGTCGAATTGCCGACAAGGAGACTGAGGAATGGAGAAGCCTGGCGCAAACGAGCGAGGCTTAAAAAGAAAGTCAGAAGCACTAAAAAGGGGGAAAACAAACTTAGGGAAAAACTCAATAAGGAGCAATTTGCAGAACAGTGGTGAAAGTTCATGCTTACCAGTATATCCTTTCAAACATCAACTAATCTATGCTACAGTGTCATTTGTGCATTTGGGTGATGTGCCGAGGCCATGGCTGAGCTATTCGACAGGCAAATCCATCGCGCCTGGTTTCCATTCACAGTCGCAGTTGATGCTAATGCTTTACATATCTATCAGAGTGACAGGCACAGCGTGTTGATTTGTTTCACTCAACAGGAGAAATTAATCACAAGCATTTAGTACAACAAGAGAACATTTGAGCTCTGCATTAACTGCACTCATGCTGCTTTTGATGGCCGTATTAAAACAATAGTTTCTGGCTTCTTATTGAGGGTATTTGTTAACAGCTCTAACTCAGCTGTCAGAGCAGCCTTTGAGCTTATATGTGGCTATGTGCATTTATGAAACCGTAAAAGTCACTGTTCAGAGCTCATGTTATACAGATGATTTCGGTAAAGACCGTATTCCTTTTCCATAGTCTGTTTTTCTGTGGATAAAAAATTACGAAGCAGTGTTACTTGGCTTATTTTTTCATGAAAGGACAGTGTTAAAGTGCTCGCCACAAAAGGCAGCTTCATGCAAAGTGAATCATAATACAGGCACATTATAGACCGATTACATCTATTAGTTACTGCTGTGCTGCATGCAAATGGCATGCCCATGGGAGAGCGGAAAATCATTTTAAACTTCAATAAGTTACAAGCGGTGGTAAGCCTACCCATAATCTGTACAAAGCCCCAGGCAGCAGCGAGGCTGGATGCAATTAGGGGGGAAATAAAAGTCTACACTGTAAACAAAGAGGAAAATGTTAAAAAATAAATAAATAAAACAACTAATAAAAGTAAAATGAACATTACAGAAGGAGATAATCTCCTCTTTGATAACTTTGGCTATTGTTTTCTTGTAACTTTTAATACAGATGCCCTTCATGTAGTGATCTGACAGACAAATTACAGCTTACATCTCAAAGGAATGTGGCTATTTATTTATTTAATTGTAAATAAATAGCCACAAAAATGTGGCTAAATGTGCATTGCTTAATATTCGGAAAGATGAACATTCAATGCATGTAATGACTTGACTAAGAACCTAATGTTTGTGTTTAAATCCAACAAAGTTAAGTCAGGTCCTCTGGACGGTTTCTTTGTGTGACAGGTTTCGTCCTTCATACAAAGGACTTCATCAGTCCGAGGAGCCACAACAAATTCGGTCCCGTAAGTAGCACATTCACATAGTGGACCAACCCATTTGATGGTGATAAACTTGGGATTTTTAAAAAAAAACCTGGATTATTGAGAATGAACTTTGATGTTTTGAACGACTTTAGCAATGGCTGCCTCATTGGAATCGACGGGGGAGAGGGCGAACTCCAGAAACCATCAAATCACCATCAGACTGGTTGACCCTGTGTGCTGCTTGTGGGACTGAGTTTGTTGTGGCTCCTCGGACTGATGAAGTCCTTTGGATGGAGGATGAAATGTTTCAACACAAAGAAACCGTTCAGAGGACCTGACTTAACTTTGTTGTATTTTTTTAACCTGGATTATTGAGCATGAACTTTGATTTGTGTTTAAATGTTTTGCTTTAATTTATCCACTTTGATAAAATATTAAAATCCTTGCAAACCTCACATATACGTCATACAGATGTTAGGTAAGAGCAGTACAGCTGCAAAGGGTTGTGCCCAAGACAAAACTCAATTTCACAAGAAAATAGAATTGTGGGTTTCAAAATACTGTATTAACTAGTGATCTTCCAATAATCAGAGATTTGTTTGATAAAATATGCATTTGTGCATGTTGTCTAAATATTTGCTGTCTATGAAATAGACATTATTTTGTCTAATAACTGAAAGAAATGGATTGTTTAAAAGAGAGACTATAGAAAACTTTTACCTGTGGGTTTTAATAAAGTTGACCCATCAAAAATGGTTTCCTAAAATGCTTCAAGCTGAGTTACAACCATCCTGAATGAGCAAAATATCTAATTAACAACAAAAAGAAACAATTTTTCAGTTCAGTATATGAAAATGTATTAACTATTGTTTTTCTTATTGTGCACTATTTACTATATTTTGAAAAATAAGAACTTTTAATTGTGAGGCCTGTAATTTGACTGTTAAATGTTCTGTATTTATTATTCCACACATAAGACAATTACAGTTAAAGTTTCTAGATTTTCGTGCTTTGTTCCACTCTGTGATTGTTTACATCCCATAATGTTGCAAGAAAGGTCAGTGAACCCATCCTTTGAGAATTGTGCAGCAGTTTGTTGATCCATTTCCATGCGAGGAGAAAAAAGTTGCAAACCTTCTTTTCAGGTAAAAATAACGGGTATTAGTCAACTATAAGACAAGGCAACTCTAGATCTTATCTAAGGAAAATATTCCCTGTCAGTGTTGGACTAATGTAGGGACGTTGTTGAGTACTTTGCTATTATTCTTTCAATATTTTTACTTCCTGCCACCTGAAAGCAAAGGTGAAATGCAAATGTTTTTGCCTGTGTCCTCAACATATTCGGAGCACTAACATATTAGGCAACTCCTTGTTCAAAAGTCTTCAAATAACTAATTGGGGTCAACCTTCCTTTATTGCAAAATACCTGATGGACTACTGGACAGATTTTTAATCAGACTTCAGAAAATAATCATTGGGTTTATCTTTCCAAGCTGTTTAGCTAATCACTTCAAGACGACAGCCATTAGCAGACACAACACTGGCTAAAACTCAGGCAGTTTTACAGATAATGAGCTAAAATAGGATGAGGTAGTAGCTGAGAGGCAATAACAACACATGCCGGTAATCTGAGTGCATCATTGCATGGGCTTGCAAAAAATATACTGTATAGTATAATTTTTTTAATGATTTGATAAACATAACTAGAACTATGTTTTCTTAAATGATCTTTGTCTAAATATTGGCATGAAAAGAGGTAGACTAGGCCTTTTATCATTCTTGTTGTTACTTAAAAAAACATCACATGCATGTGGAGGCATGGTGAATCAGTGGTTAGAGCTGCATTGCACAGTGAGAAGGTTGCAGGATTTCATCCAGGCCTTGAACCTTTCTGGATGGAGTTTGCATGCATGACCTGTGCTCTCTTGGTTTTTCTCCGGCTCCTGCAGACCAAAAACCATACCATACCATACCATACCATACCATACCATACCATACCATACCATACCATACCATACCATACCATACCA
>JARVGV010000630.1:15926641-15941807 GCA_031762435.1 Hypsolebias longignatus | reverse complement strand
GGGTTTGAGGGCCCCCCCCCCCCCCTTTCTGTGTAAGGTTGGCGTAATTACCGGTATGTGCTTGTGTGCGAGATTTATTTTCATTACCACATTTTTGACCTTCAGAGGTAAAAAAATGTGTTAGGATTTTTTTTGTCTCCAAACCCTGTGTCATTTTTCACCACTTTTATTGTCTGTCCAACAGATCTCACTTGTAAAAGATACTTCAAGGTTCAATGTGACTTATCTGTTTGAATAAAGTTGAATGAAAAGGGGACCAAAATTAATTTTTTTTTCAAATTAAGGGCCAATTTCAGAAACTACAATAACTCAAATCAGATACCTGACATATCTTGGTCACAGGTTCCTCAACAAGAGTTGGATTGGTCTCATTTGATGTTCTCTGTTGTGCTTTTGACATCATGATCAAAGATTACTGAAACAGTTCAAGAGACAGTAGTATTTTATGTTTCACATATCATCGTGGGGGACAGATAAGATGTCAACAAGGACCACATTTGGCCCCCGGGCCTTGAGTTTGACACATATGATCTAGAGGGAAAGTTGTGATCTGATCAGAAAAAGTTTGGTGCCCGGCGATTCAGAGAGCTGCACAGAAGCCACAGAACCAGAGCAAAACTGGACCTCCATACCCATCTGTGAATATGGAGAGCTGGTAGCCAGCCCATGAGGATTTTCGAGTGGGGATGCACACCGCCGAAGGTCTGGCACTCCATCCGGAGCTCACCAGGACTTCGGCGATGAGCCTCCCACTTGGAATTCCTCATGGGCTGGCCACCAGATCTCCAGACACATCGGTGAATCTTGAGAGCTCCGGGCCATCCCACGATAACTTCCAAGTTGGACGCGCCGCTGAAGGTCCGGCGCTGCTTCCGGAGCTCATCCAGATTTTTTTCATCCAGACATGGACTCAATCAACCACATCTGGTCCACGCCAGTCAAATGAAGATTTGCCCCCAACCCACCCTTCAAAAAATATGCTTCGGCGCTCAAGGACCGCACTGAACTGGACCCCCAGACTCAGTCGTGAACCCGAGAGCTCCTGGCTGGCCCATGAGGGCTTCCAAGCAGCGCAGCGTGCCGCCGACGGTCTGGCGCTCCATCTGGGGCCCATCGGGACTGTTTTCATCTCTGGCCGACGAGGACCTCCAAGTGGGGAATGCGCTGGTAAGTAAAAATTTTTAGCTACATATAAGCATGTTGTTAAAATTTGTATGTTTAAGAGTTTTGTTTTAGAAGATTGACTGTGGGCTTCATCGCGGCAGGGCACCCAGTCGGACAGAACAGCATCGGAGCGGAATGAGAGCCGTTCCCATTCTGCAGAGCTGGTGAGTAAAATTTAGTAGCTACATATACAGTACTGTACATATGTTGTTAAAATGATGTAGGTTTAAGAGTGTAGAACATTGCAAGAGTGTGGGAAGGGTTTATAAAGCCTTTATATGGGGGTGGTGGTGTCTGAAACCCAACACGTGCAATAAACAAGAGACTACTGTGAACTCACAGTTCCATTCCTTTATTCATTAACAGTACAACTTTTCAACACTGAGTTTAATTTTCACTTACATCTTACAGCCAAAAACTGTGAAACGTGTTTGAATGAATTTGTCAATGTCGCAATATGACTTGAACACTTCATTAAGCTTTATTTTATTACATTTTACTCCTATCCTCATTTTGGTTGTAAAATGACTATTACATTATAAGTGGTTTTAGTGCAAACACCTCTGCTATTTTTTTCTCTGTAACTATTCTCAAACCTTAATGCATTTATTTGTCAAATTTCTCACCTTTTATATATACAGTATATATATATATATATATATATATATTTGTTTTATTTATTTTTTGCTATTTGTTATTTAACATGTTAAATTTAAGAGACGAGTCATGCCACACATTTGAAAGATTATATTATTTTGTCTAAAACGCATCTATTGTTCAGATATCTTGGATTAAACAGATCAGGATGCTGATCTTTGTTGAATAACCCCATGGATAAAAATTCGACGTGTTCCTTAAAGACCACCAACAAAGTAAAGAAAAGTGCAGTGCGTTGTGTTACATGATTTATTTCTGATGGACGGAGCATTTGTGACGTTGGTGTACTTCTCACCATACGTGCGCCTTCAAACTTTAATCAAGTGCATGCAATAATTAAGTATTTGGTATTGGTAGTGCAAAGCAAAACCACAGCACATAAATGAAAAATTAAAATTAAAAAGAAAGAACACAAGTTGTTTTAAAGGACTATTGAGTCCCTCAACTCTTGAGCCTTAAAAAAAAAGTATCTTCATGAATACTGAAGTTTATGTTAAGCCAACTTTGCAATTTGCGCTCATATTCTGGTGACTTTAAAAAGCACTTGAGTTCAAATAACTAGACTTCTGAGTGATAGCATGGTTAAATATCACAGCCGGCTGTTGTCAAAGGGGTCAAATCCTTGAGGGAGGGGAACAAATTACTTAGAGACATGTGTGTGTGTGTGTGTGTGGGGGTGGGGGGGAAGAGATGCCCAGCCACAGTGCACAGCACTTCTGGTGAAAACAAATGTAACGCTGCACACGAGAGCCATTGAGGCAGAGTTTTAATTATTGTCAGTGTCAAACTTGAGCCTAGCCAGTAGGGGAGGTGAAAGCAGAATGGGAATTAGCCTCTTTCACTATCCCTGACAGCTAATTACACATAAAACGGCTAACCCTACCAAACAAAAGCAGCCCGAAAATAACAGTTTTGCCTCAGCTTGAGTTGAGCTGTAAAAACCGAAACATTTTCTCGAGAACTCAGCCTTTCGTTGACGTCTTCGGAGGGTTTGCATATTATATATTTCTTTAAAAAAATCAATAGAAACCTGTTCTGTCTGGCTGCAAATGCGGTGTATGCTCACTTTAGATTTGGCCTTGCTTCATGATGCAGCCTTGAGCGCACGCCAACAGTGCGTACGCGCTGCTGAAAAGTCAAACGCAATGAATGTCGAATATAACTTCAAGCCAGGAGGACTGTTTTATTGGCCTCTTCTTAAATGAACATTGACTTCTTTATTTATTTGGTACATTTTGTAGCTCGGCCGAGCGCGCCATGAGGAACACTCACGATCCAAAGGACGTCCTAAAGGAATGATTTGTCTTACGTGTCTTACTGATGCTTTTTTAAAATTTTTATTACCAGTAGTCATATTTAAAATTGTAAATTGGTCTAATTTGCTGTCAGTTGTTTCTCCTTTCTGATTCTTCCTTGGCAGGTTTATGCCTAAATGAGGCATGCATGGAAATGTAGCTCCTCTTTGTATCGTTTTACAGCTTGAGGGGAAAAAAAAAAATCAGCAAAAGCAATAGGTTTTTAGGATTTTTCCGAGACACATTTTGATGCATTGTGTGTGTGTTTGCCAGCTTTTTCACCTCTGATGTGTCCCACTGTAATCTGATAGCCCATATCCTTGCTGTGGGCTGAGTTTGCAATATGATAGTGTAGGTGGGTTATCCCTCTACACGCCTATTTGAGAGGAAGCAGCAGCTGTATTTGTTAATGCGTATGTGTGTATGTGTGTGTGTCTCCGCTCCATTCAGTCGCCTGTTCCTGGCATAAACAAGCAGGATCCGATCTGCAACATCCACACATGGTGGCTTAACAAAAAAGGGTACACAAATTATATGTCAGCCTCGGTGAGCTGGCTCCATCAATGTTTTTCCTCTCAGGGCAGCAGGACAATGTGGAGCTCCATGACTGTTTTGATGCTCCACAGCGTGTTTAGTCTGACCAGCGATGTTGTTTCAGATAACATCTTGGGAGTCAGCTGGCCTCCAAACAGCCTTTGTTATTCCAGTCTTTGTTCTCACTTGGCTATTTACTCAAGTAAACTTAGAATTTACGCATTGACATTTGTGGCAGAGCTGAAACCTTAATAGCAGGATCACGAGCAGTAACAGGTTAGATGTTTGGACCTATCTGACTTAATAGAACAGCTTTAAAGCTGCAACATATTGCATGATTTGACAGCCTGCTTTCTACTTCATGAAATGCCTCAAGCAGTTTCTCTTGCTTTTCTGAACCAAAGAAAACACATGGCAGCACTTTTAATAAACATGATTATTCAGTTGCCGAACAGCCAGACTCCCTTTCTGCACACAGGGAACCTTGGCGATTTCTCTTTTACTTGAGTTATAAGTGGTGGGCTGGCGACTCATTTCAAAGTGTTTCTGGATGGAGCCGTAATTACTAACATCAATTCCTCAGAGCTAATTTAACTTTACTGTGTTAGCACTTGGAATGGGATACAGACATAATCATAAACTTTGTGTAAGTACCTCTGTCTGAGCCATTTTTTTTTTTTAAACTTCTTTTCTTTCCTTTTCAAGTGTTCTGACTTCTGGGTAAAAATCGTAATGCAGTTAATGCACAGAGTGAATGTTTCTAACTGATGCAAAGCAGGGAAATTATACTGCTTGAAAGCATTGGCAGTGATTGAGGCACAGTAAAGCACTGCTAAATGTGTTCAGCTGACAGACGTTTAGGGCCCATTAGTTTGAGAAGAAGTAGTTATGAAGGAGGGGAAATGAATTAAAGTAAAAGCTCTTTAAAAGTACAGCTCTAGGTGACATAAAAACCCCTGAGGAAAAAAATAAATAAAAAAACGGAATAATGTTTCTTTTCATGTCTCCAGGGGGAACTCCAGGTACACGGGCAGCAAAACAAGTCCTAACGCGCAGTTGTGTTTTCTCATTTGGTTCGGAGATGAAATGCAGCCCTGTCACATCTGGATGAACAAGCAAAAACTGGCGATAAGCCTCATTTCAAATATCAGTATTCCTGTCTGCTTTACACTCCACTTCCTCTATTCAAATGTTCCTTGCAGGGCGTGCAGCTCTGATTCACTGGTGAAAGATTTACCTCCTGCAGCGAAACTCTATATTAGTTGTCACTGCTTCCAAAAACATAAAAAAAGTGAACTGGCAGATCTTTAATATACTCACCTTCAGCCACAACATGACTGTGGTACACTATTGTTTTTTCCACACTGCTTTAGGCCATCCTAAATTTCTAGACCCCTGGAAATTTACCATTAAATAACCTATACTGAAACTCCAGCTATGTTATATAAATCAACCCTTTCCCTAGCTGCCAAAACCCATTAGTTTTCCTCCAAGTTATGAATAATTTGTTATCATTAAACCATTTATTCAGTGTAGACAGTGCTATAAATTTCTTTTAATTTATTGCTTGAACAAAAAAGGTGTGCCATTTTCTAACAAAATTACTTGTAGTAATCTAAACACTTTCCAAATATGAACAAGATAAAATGTTAAAATCTATAGGGACCAAGCACAGAAGCTTGTGGTACTCCACATTTAATCTCTTTAAATTCGTATTTTTGCTGATAAACCGTACAAACTATTCTCTGTTAGTCAGATACCTGAAAGCAATCCACCGTGTCCTATAATTCTGTAAATGTTCGAGGAATCAAAGATGATTTGCATTTTTAAAATACTTTATGAATAAAGAAATAACCCCAATGATTATTGCTTTTTCTGGTAATGCTGTAACTACTTCAAACATTTCAAATAATCCAGGGGATGAACTTAATGTCAAGAATCTGTAACTAACATTCTTGTTTCATCAGAATTATCTTAATGTTGAGCAAATCACTTTTTAATGTACAGTATTTTAGAGAATTGAGAAAGCAATGATAAAGATGTGTACTGAAAATGTAAAAACTATATACAGGTAGTCCTCGACTTACGAACGGGTTCCGGACCTAAGGACCGTTCGTAGGTCGATTTTGCCGTAACTCTGAACCGAACGCACATGGCGCCGTAAGTCCGGATTTTCGGCCGTAAATCGAAACCGAAACTAAATGGCGATTGGTAACGTCTTTTTAAACACGTTTTTTCAATGTAAAACAACTTAGAACAGCCGTTTTAATGTGTTTTAATGTGTTTTAATGTGTTTCCAAGCAGTTAGCTAACAAAATACCCTAAAAAAAAACCCCAAAAATGCTGCATAAAAAGTCCATGAGGTGTGATGACATCACTGGGGGGGTGGCGGCCGTAAACGCGAAACGCCTTAAACCGATGACGCCGTAAACCGATGACGCCGTAAACCGGGTACTACCTGTATAAGACTGAGCCAAATGAGATCTTGCACAGTGGCACAGTGGTGCAGTTGGTAGAGCTGCCACCTCTTAACAAGCAGGTCACTGGTTCAAATCCTGACCAAGGGCCTTTCTGGACGGAGTTTGCATGTTCTGTCCGTGGATGCGTGGGTTTTCTCCAGGTACTCCAGTTTCCTCTCACATATCAAAAACATGCATGTTAGGCTGATTGGTAACTCTAAAGGGCCTTCTCCTACTCTGCTCCCGTTTCCTGGAATATCTTACAAAAAGATCTGAAGCTCTTGACCTTGACCTCCCTAAGTGACTTTAAACATCTGCCAGGTTCCTGGCAAAAACCAATGCAGACATGTTCCTGTTTTTAGTTTTCTACATCACCTTATAATCCAGTTGTTTTTAATGCTACTTTTTCTCTTGCTTGCCCTTTTGTTTGCTATTTTGTCTTGATTTGTAAACAAACAAAAAAAATGTATATCTATGTCTATGCAAGAAAGTTCATGCTCAATAATCCAGGTATCAAATCCAGTAATTCTCAGTAACTGGTTTGGCCACTTAAGGTGTTCACTGCTTGGTGGGGAAACAGTTTGCTGGAACTCTTGACTGATGATGCCCTCCGGATGGAGGGTGAAACGTTTCTATAAAAAATAAACTGTCCAGATGACCTGACTGAGAATTATTGGACCTATGTCTATTGTTGTCGATGTTATCCACTGTTGTCATCGCTCTTTGTTAAGAAACCAGGTCTCTCTTGTAAATGAGTCCCCAAGGCTCAATGGGATTAACCTGTCTAAATAAAGGTTGAATGGAAATGGTCTCTGTGTGAGTGAGGGAGTGAATGGTCGTTTGTCTCATTTGTCTCTGTGTCCCTGTGATGGACTGGAGACCTGGCACAGTGACTGCTGGATATGGGCGCTAGTGACCCCCGTGACCCAAAAACAAAGAAGCGGGTAAAGATGATGGAGGGGATCTTGCACAGACAGAGAGTCAAGCAGGTGAGTGATGAGGAGCAGGCGAGGCTGGAGAGAGTGAGCAGGGAGGCACGAGTCGAGGCCGGAGCTGAATTTCCAACCTTGACTCTTTTATAGAGTTGAAGGTTCCAACTGAGACGACGTCAGTCAGAACACGGGAAAGACAGACCAGGAGACGACTCGTCATGGACCGGAGGACCAACAGAACTGTGGATTCATCAGTTGTGAGTAAATGGATCACTCCTAAATGTTGGATCACCTGGTGGTAATCAGCTCCAACAGGACCTGCACTACTGTCCCAGCTCGCCTGAAAAACAAAGGGGAAAATTAAAGAGCAAAACCTGAATCCTCACATGGAGTTACGCAAAAAGGACAATAATATTCACAATTATTATAAATTATTATCTATCGATATTAACAATTAATATTCAAACTCTTGACCTGTCCCTTTATTGTGTTTATTTAATTTAATAGACACAACACTTGCACACTCATTATTGCCTGCTACTGAAAACTTTAATGTTTTTCATCTGTCTGTGTGTGTTCGTCTTCAGTGTTAGCAAAATATCTCATGAACCAGTTAACAGATTTTAATGAAACTCTCAGGAAGCAATCAATGAATCAAGTACGTTTACCAAATTACTACTATTAAAGTCAACCAATGGTTGCTACAGCAACCTTAGCAAGCACGAAAAAATTGACTCAGTGGCTAAAAATGAACCCCAACACACACTCTGGGCAGTCGTCTGTTAGCAAAATATATCATGAACCTCTAAGAAGATTTGAATGAAAATCTTAAACTACATCTGTAAGTCATTAAGTTTCCAAATCAATCCAATTCAAAGTGGCTGCCCCAGCCAGCAAAGACACCATAATAATGGCTATGACTCAGCCAGTTGTACAGATGAGCTAAAACTTGGTGTGTCAGTAGCTGAGAATCATCCATAACACATTCTCTGAGCACAAAGCGATCACACAAGATTAAATGTTTGCCATTAACTCTTGGGGTCAACCCACATTTCCCATTAGCAAAATCTCCCATGAACCACTGAACAGGTTGCAGTTAAACTCTTGACATGTATTGACTGGATACAACTCATTCATATCTGGAGTGAACCCAAACTTAGCAGAATAAAAATGGTCATAGTTAAGCTAATTTGACAGAATTCGAGCTAAATTCTGTGTGGTCGCAGTTGAGTCATACACACATCTGGTGAGATCTCACAGCGGTGCATGAAATTGTGCATAATGTCATTTACAAGGCTGAATCAAACAGCTTTATGTAACTCTATCTTTTCTTATTTTAACATGATATCTAACCTCTGAAAAGCTTGTCTAAATCCTCCTCTTTCACACACATCTTGTACACACACAACTCTAAGCGATGTGTTAAAGCAGCTGCTAACGTCCGGATCTCTAGACTCAGCGCTGGACTCTCTTCCTCCCTCCCAGCCAGCTGTGAGCTCCTGACCCCCCGATGCAGCTTCCTCCACATGGCTCACACAGCTGGCTCCGAGCCGACGCAATGTAGGCCGAGCTCTCACTTTCACCAACGCACACACTCACACACACACACGCGTTCATGTGTGGGCACTTGCACACACGCTAAAATGTAAACATCCATTCTTCTCAACAAATAACACACAGATTAGCTTTCCCTCCCGCCCACATGCAGATGCAGGATCCTCTTACACCCCTGTCTCAAGCCTTCATGCTTCTCTCCTTTATAGATTTGACAGTAGACGTGTTTAAGGGCTATGAGCAGCTTCTTGCACAGCCCGTTATTGTTCTACTGACTCTGTAAAGGTACTCACACTTCCTGTCTTCTATTCTGATGTGTCTCCACTGTTTTATGGTGTAGGGTTTTACTTTTTTTATTTGCATGGAAGAATGACAAATGGCCTCAGGGTTGATGGGAAAAGCACAAGAGGGTGTTTTCAGGATTATGATTGATTTTAAAAAGGAGCTCGGTGGTGAAAAAGTGCTTTGGGTGTATTATGGTGCCAGTTGTGTTTAGGACTGAAATAAGCTATCAGTTTCTTGCGGTTCATTAATTACTTCAGTAAACAGTTAGGAAGAGAACACCATCAGATCATAGTTTAACCGGTTCAAATGCTGTTGTAATTTGTACAACACTGGATGTGTTGCTTACATTCTAAGAAGCATTAAAGTCTGATATTGGAAGATATTTCTTCTATATTGGATAAACTGTCCTGGATCTGAACAAGGAGAAAATTTCTCATGTGATTTCTTAAACATATTCTTTCAATAAAGTAATTAAATAAAAATAAATTATGGGTGGGGGTGTGTGGTGGTGGTAAAGTGTGTGTGTGTGTGTCCCCCCAAATTTTTGAATAAACTAGATGCGATTTCCTGCATTTTGGTGTATTTTAAAGGGTTGTTAAGCATCTACGTTTACCTACACTTGTAAACACTCCGCTTCAGTCAAGCATCCCACCCCACACTTATTTGATGGTTCTGAGCCTGACTCTTTTCTGCTGAATTCATTGTCCTGTTCAACTCCACATGTGAAACCTTCAGGCACCTCCTCTGTCTGTTCATGGCGGCTGCCTGTGGGCTCCTGCCCTTGTGCGACTGGTTTGGCCTGGTTAGTTCATTCGGCACTCACCCTCACCACTCTTTTAGGGACGGAGATTTTTTTAAGGGTAGATGTGTGAAGGGGCAGCTGGTATGCGACATTAAGAAGCTCGTAAGTTGCTGTTATGTTTACAATGAGTGTTTATGTAATTAATAATAGTAATAATAAATTTTATTTGTAAAGCACTTTTCTAAATACTCAAAGATGCTTAATTGTTTTCAGTAATATGTTTTATTCATTCAAGGCAGACATATTTGTTCATAACTTTATTATTAGTAAGTCTGAGAGTTACAAGATCCAAACAGTTACTGGAGCGCACCCTGTAAAGAGTTCCCGGATCCTGTTCCAGCAGGATCTGGCTCAAATGAAGCCCTGATTAATAGAAAAGTTTTTGCGATCAACCATGCATGATCTGTTAATACTCAGAGTGTGTGTTTGGATTGCATTTCAACTACCAGCACTCCAAACGTTAACTTAATATATAAGAAATATTCTGATTTATAATATACTGTATACTGTATATATATATATTTTTTTTTGTGTTTGCTAATATTGATTAGCTGTGGCAGCCATTTTAAATGAAGTTAACTTGAAAAGTTAAACAGTTAATAATTTTTAGATGTGCATTTAGCTAAGTACTTTCTGATTTTCATGAAAATCTGTCATGTAGTTTATAAGATATTTTGCTAAAAATACAGACAAGCACACCACAACATATGGGGATGGCAGGAAGTTGAACCTGTCACTTTCAGTCCCAAGTCAGATACTCTACCTCTACACCACAGCCACCCCTGTCTAGTCTGAGCAGGACCAAGAACAAAATAAACTCCTTTAAATAGATATGCATAAGGAAACAAATCTTTGCAGTCTCTTTTTTTTTAAACTTCTTCAGTGCAATACACTGAAATTACTTTTGAGTTAAAATCTTATGAAAACGAAAAGAAAATTATCTGAAACTTTCACTGATTCCCAGTAACTCATTCAGGAGCTCATTTCTGAGGAACTATGACTTGTAATTTAAAACTATAATTTCTGAAAATCAGAAAGGATTGTGGTCATTAGTGATCTTCTTGTTTCCAAGACAATATTTCATAAGTTGGCAAAAGGTGAGATAAAGCCTTGCAAGAAGCAGCATAATTGTTTAAATTCAGTTAAAAGCTTGCACTGATAATTACCTGGCACTGGAGGCACCTACACAGATAATGAAACAGAGGTAACAAGGCTGTTAACGTGTCACATTGCATCATATCACAGGATGTGTTTAATGAGATGATTTTCTCTGTTCCACATTCAACAGTAAGTTGAGCAGGCTAAAACTTGTCTCCTATGTATTTTACACCAACGTAACTTGCAGTGAGAAAATTAATGCTACAATAAAAAGACACTTGAATTGTTTCATAATTTTATATTATTCAAGTTTAATGATACAATCCTGCTACCTTTTTTTGTAAGCGGTAAATTTATAGTTTCTTCAGTATGTATTTTTTTGCAATCAAGCAATTTTTGAAAACTGTTTTCAATGTCACTATTCATAAATCAAAACATCTGGCTCGATTGGACATAGTTCACATTGTTCTAACCATGCACATTTTGTCGCCATATACTCATTTTTAGCTTTAAGCTATTGTCTTATTAATTTTAGTTTTTATTTAGAGTAGTCCAACAAAGTTAAGTCAGGTCATCTGGACCATATGTGCCAAACTCAAGGCCCGGGGACCAAATGTGGCTCTTGTTGACATCTTTTCTGGTCCCCAAGATGATATGTGAAACGTAAAATACTTATAGCTCTTGCTTTATTTCAGTAATCTTTGATTATAATGTGGAAAGCACAACAGAGAAGATCAAACGAGACCAATCAAACTTTTGTTGAGGAAGCTGTGACCAAGAAAAGTTGATGGGTATCTGATTTGAGTTAATGTAGTTTCTGAAATTGGCCCTTAGTTTGAGAAAGGTTTTAATATTGGCCCACTTTTGAAAGTGAGTTTGACACCGCTGATGTGGATGGTTTCTTTTTGTTGTTGTTGAGACGTTTCGTCCTTCATCCAAAGGACTTCAGCAATTCGATGAGCCACAATAAACTCAGTCCCACAAGCAGCATAGTGGTCCAACCAGTTTGCTGGTGATAAGATGGTTTCTGGGGCACGCCCTCTCCCACGTCGACTCCTCTGAGGCAGCCATAGTCAAAATGGTTCAAAACATCAGTTCATGCTCAATAATCCAGATAAAAAAATCCATCAAAGTTAAGTCATGTCATCTGGACAGTTTCTTTCTTTATTTATTTTTTTTTATTTTTTTTTAGATGTTTCATCCTTTATCCAAAGGACTTCATCAGTCCAAGGAGCCACAACAAACACAGAAAAGGGGAGAGGGCAGGCCCCAGAAACCATCTTACCACCAGCAAACTGGTTGGTCCACTATGTGAGTGTGCTGCATGTGGGACTGAGTTTGATGGGGCTTCTCGGACTGATGAAGTCCTCTTAAAAAAAAAATAAAAAAAAAAAAAAAATAAATAAATAAATAAATAAATAAATAAATAAATAAATAAATAAAATAAAAAAACTGTCCAGAGGACCTGACTTAACTTGGTTGGATTTTTTTAACCTGGATTATTGAGCATGAAGGAGAGTGGTCGTGCAGAGGTTAGAGAAAGTGAGCTTGTTATTGGAAGATCGCCGGGTCAAGCCCTAACCCTACCCCTAACATTGTCCAAAGTTATCGAAAACACTTATCCGCTAAACAAAAATGAGTTCTGTTATTAACTGTTAGTGAAGTAGCTTAACTGAGCCCAGCTCTGTTTTTCTGTTTTTACTTCTCCACAGCTGAGTCTCCACTCACAACAGAGAGACATGCGGCTTGGCTTAATTGTCCAATTTGTTTCTACAGAACGTTGACATTTGTGGCAACGCTCGTCAGAAAATGACTGGCTGTGTCTGCATTCAGCTGACTGTATTTGCACGTTAACAGGAAAAAAAAGTTAAAATGTGAATAGGACTGGCTTTTTCTTCTAAAATAAAACAACAAGAACCTAAAAATAGTTTGATCAAAAACACCTAAAACCACAAATAAGAGCTTATATATTTTGAAGTGGAGTTTTGTGGAAAGGTTGCAAACAAATATCTTGCCTGTCAGAGATAGCTCTTTAAACAGCCTCAGTTTGGAGAAGTAGTTTAATTCTGACCAGACTGGTAAGTTAAAGACTAATTAGGATTCAAAGAGCTATCCATAGCAGGTAATATTTTACTGTTCACTAAACCCACTGAGTTATTGAGAAATTCAGTTCAAGATTCAAGGTTCTTTACTGTCATTCACATCACCTCTGGTACATGAGGTGGAACAAAATTGTGTACACAGGGTCCCAGTTACATCCAATAAAAGTATAAAATATAAAGAGTAAAAATAAACAATAAATAAGGATATATGATATACACTGATTTACGCTAAACGGACGCCCGTATGCTAAAAGATCTAAGATATTCACTAGTCAAAAGTGTATCCTGAAACAATGGCATGTCACTGTGAGGAGAGGAAAGTAGCTGCAGTTTGACAAACTGCATATTTCAACAGCTGCTGGCAATCAGGCGACGTGGTTCAGACACACAGCACAGACAGAGAGGCAGGGCCAACAAAGTGCTGTTGATAAGGAGCGGAGACAGCGGATTTTAGAAGGGGAGGATGGATTAAAGCCTGCTTAACTGAATAAACACACAGCTGAGACAAACGCATACACATAAACTCACACATGGTCATGATTCCATGACTTCTGAGAGCATTTCTCTGATTTACATTAATGTAAAGGAAACTTAGCAATAAATTTAAACCATCAAAATGTTTGTATTACCAAAATAATATATTTATTCTAGCTGCCAACAGTGGGGGGAAAAAGCTATCTGTTAACAATGGTGTACCACAAGGTTCAGTCTTAGGACACAACCTTTTCACAATCTACATAATAAATGTAGTTATTTAATTCCTGACGCATCCTTACATCGCTATGCCAACGATACAGATGTTTATTGTCCAGCTAAAACAATTGCTAAGGTTTTCCAGTTTTTACAGTCTGCTTTTGACTTCATCCACTCAGATTTGTTCCATCTCAAACTGGTGATGAAGTGGTTACCATCAGTCCTTCCTTCTATTTTATCTATGAATTGTGTTTGTCATTTGTCAATTCTTATAAATACTTGGGAACTGTGGTCGATGAACAACTCTCTTTTAAGACTCGTGTTGAAAGCTTAATAAAAAAATTTAAAGTTAAACTGGGTTTCTTCTTCAGAAACAGATCCTGTCTAACTCTTAATGCTAGGAAACATCTTGTAACTGTTACTTTCCTTCCCTCTATTGACTATGGTGACATTATTTGCATGAATGCTCCTAGAAGCACCTTGCAGATGTTGGACACTGTCTATCATTGTGCATTAAGATTCATAACTGGCAATAACTACCGTACCCACCATTGCACCCTGTATTCAATGGTTAACTGGTCATCATTAACTTCACGTAGACTCTCACTGGTACATTTTCATCTTTAAAACACTTCTTGGTCTATTGCCTTCATACATCTCCTCCTACATGTCTCTGCGTGAGTGCAGCTACAGTGTGCGCTCTCAGGACATTACATGTATTACAGTGTTACCTCAGTGAGGACTGAACAAGACAAAAGGGCCTTCTCTGCTCTAGTATCCTGGAGCACCTTGAAAAGATCCGAAGCTCTTGACCTTGACCTCTCTAAGGAGCTTTAAACATTTGCCAAGTTCATGGCAAAAACCAACGCAGACATGTTCCTATATTTAATATTTTACATCACTTTATAATGTAGCAGTTTTGGGTTAATTTTTTTTATATTCTTTTTTTTTTTTTTTTTTTCATTTATAATTCCCAATTTATAAGCTTTATTTTATGGTTTTCTACTGTTGTCATCATTCTTTGTTTAAAACAGGTCTCTCTTGTAGAAGAGTCCTTGAGGCTCAATGAGACTAACCTGCATAAACAAAGGTTGAATTAATTAATATTTCTTATACTTCTGTCCCTTACATGGCAGAGTTTCAGTCTAAAATCATAGTATAATGAGACGGTTGTTGAAGCCATTTTGACCGACATAGACTGTAAGAGGTCCTGCGAGGTGTGTTAGTGCTTGGAGTATGTGTTGAGGATTAATCTCAGCTGTTACCACAACAAATTCAGCTCAGTATCTGTAAAAGTTTTTATTTTTATGACTGAGGTTGATAGCTGTGGAAGCCATCTTAATTTAGGTAGTCTCTAAAACTTAACTAGGTGTGGAGCTATATCCAGTCGTCATTTTCTGGGAGTTTTATTCAAATCCCAGTGGTTCCTGGGATATTTTTAGATATTTTAAATATTTTATATATACAGGTGGTCCCCGACTTACGGCGCCATCGACTTACGGCGCTCCGTACTCACGGCGCTGCCCCCAGTGACGTCATCGCGCCGTTCGTTGCCTTTTTTATGCAGCATTTTATAATTTTTTTCGTTTTT
>JARVGV010000630.1:15878104-15889117 GCA_031762435.1 Hypsolebias longignatus | reverse complement strand
GGTAATGCTTCTTTTGGCTAAAATTAACAAGTATTTGAATTCGGCCTAATTGACAAGTTTGAAAATGGACTGAACAGGTGGATGGATGGTGGCGCACTCGTACGGTGATTGCCTCTGTCAGAATCAACCTTTTTTTGTGTGTGAAGAGGCACTTTACTTGACGCTTCTTTTTTTTTTTTGTCAAAAGGCTCAAATGAGGCAATTTGTAGGCTGAGAAGACTTGAATGGTAAACGAACTGTGTAGCCACTGCAAAAGGAACATCTATAAGCACAAGTAATGTAAAAATAAAAGCATCAAGAGGTTTATAGGTTTTTAGGTTAAAGGTCACACTAACAAATCTGGGTGCATCTGCTTGTTTTGAAGTTATTGTTGAGGACATGTCAGACAGATTTTTATTAACATGTGAGGTCAAATACTCATAAAAATAATTTATTTTGAGTCTTATACAAGAACAGCACCAGTAAATGACATTCTGGCTGTTATGAAACCTGCAGCAGAGTTTCACTCAATGCATAGAAAGCAAATGTATGTACAGTATTCTGTAGACGTGATTTGGAAAATCTTTGAATCAATAAAGATGACAGTATTTTGGTGAAAGTATGTTTGTGTCTCTCTTTGTGGAAAACAAAAAATATTTTGTTTTCGCCCAATATCTTTATTTTTCCTTCTAAAACCGTTCTAAAATGAGTGAAAAAACACAAACGATAGGAATATTTTTAACAGTGGTTTTTACTAAGATGTACCTGTGGTGTAGTCTACTTTTTTGTAGTAGTGCTTCAAAACCAAAGTACACAAGCAAGTACAATGTAATCATCAATTTATTTTTGATTTTTAAGCATCTTGAACATTTTCAAATGTCTTTGATGCTTAAATTTGAATAAATGTGCAACAAACTTTGTACAATTGGCTTTTTATTAAAAATTATATAGAATTCATAAAACAGTATCAAAGCAAAACCTGTTCAAGCATTAAGCAGTAATAATTTGCTGGATAAGCAAATGTAATAAACAAGCGTTTCATACACATAGATTGTTATGGAAGCATTTAACTGCCGTTTGACATATCCATGACACGTGCCTTGATATTTCATGTATAATTGGACACTTTTAAATGGGTATACTGAAATTCTTAAGCTTTTCTAGTGGGGATTCGCCATATGCCCATGTATCGCATAAACTACACTGGTGTGTAGGTATAATCTGTGAATTTCAAGCAGGGAGGTGGCTGAGTGACAGCAATGTTTGTGATGTGCTGAAGATGGAAAATTGTGTTGAAAAGAAATGAAAATGTTTGTCCTGGAACATTAAAGTGAGCAACTAATACACTTTGCAGTCCACATAAGCACACACATTAGAGAAAAAGTTCTATCTGAAGTGGAGTTCAGTTGAAACGTTCAAACAATCAGTATCTTACCTGTTGTAGAAAACACTTTGAACAACCTCAGTTTGGAAAAAAAAAGACCTTAATTCTGATCAAATTGATGAGCAAAGCTAATCAGAGTGAGACAATGATAAAGTGATTTATTGTTGTGTTAAAACTAAAATCAAAGATCTCAAAACATATCAGACAACTTTATGAACCTTAGAAGCCACCACTAGATTACATTACATGATTAATCAGCTAATAATATGATATTTTTGCAGGTAGCAGCCCAAGCTACATTAAAAATGCTACAGCTAGCTGCTGTTGTGTCTGTTTGGGCTTGCCATATAATTCTTCATGAACAAGCATGTAAAACAAACTTTACAGTAAAGTAAAATACTGTATGAACTATTGTGACATTTTTGACATACCTACATACATTTTTTTCTTGGCTCTGTTTGGACTAACCTTTAGATTGCCAATCCAGTCCGAATCTTATTTATATCTTATAATTATCTAAACTGAGGTAATTTCCATCTGCAACAGGTTAGGCATTATTTGTTCATAATGTTTGTAGTGTTCAAATGTTCCGAACTAACCCATGTATGTTTTGTTTTTCTTTAAAACTCCATTTTGCCTGCCTCATCACTGTTGTTTATTTATTTATTTATTTATTTTTACTTTCATTCCCTTACTTATGCGCACTCGTGCCAGTCCTTCCACATGCACTTTTCCATCACATTCAATCTCCTGTTTCCTTTTCAGGCTACTAACATGTCTGCTTTGTGCAGAATCTCTATAATTTGGCCATCAGTTTCTAAAATTCTCCCTGTTGGAGCAAAGCGTGGGATAGGTCACCATTCTGGACTCCAAAGGGTCTGACTAACGCAGGGACATGCAGAGCACTGCTGCAGGTTTGACGCTGGACCCAACGCACTGAGTCGATAATTGTATATGGTATGAGAGGGGTGGGTGAGATGAAGGGGTTTGACTGCTTAACAGTATGAACTGTGTAATCATAAGCTAATAAAACAGCAACGAGTTGTGTGATTTATCTGAAGAAGTACTTTATGTATTGAGCAGATTTTATGGCTTTTCATATCTCCATTTGGACTGAGAAACAATCATAGAGAAATAAAACACTGAAGGTAAAATTACAGCCAACACGAGATGTGCTAACTCTAATCAAGTTAACCATTTTCTTAATATAATTGTGAAATTCTGTTCAAATACTAGGATCTTGAAGATTTTCCTCGTATGCATTTGAATCCATTATTTTATTTATTATATAATACAGTTTACTGTATATTTTTTTTTTGTAGTTGCACAGTTTTGCCACTATATTCTGCATGGCTGTTATTTGATTTCACCAGGTTCTATTTGAATTTGCACAGATTTATATGCATTCAAGAAGATCAAGTTAATTTACAGCTAAACAGTGATTGTTGTGAATTTTACAGATATGCAGCAACTCTGTGACAAGAACAAAACAATGTTCAGAAAATGTCCATAATATGAGAAAAAGTGTAGTTTCACAGACCTTTTCAGGCTCATATTGAAGCTTGTTGATGGATCTGGATGCAATGGCAACATTTTTGGACACATTTAACATTTGATTGATTTGATATAGAAACACATTAAACTTTTTTTTCATTTATTGTCTGAAATAAATAAACTTGGCTCTGTAGCATTATCTGAAAGTGGCAAAGTATTTGGTTCAACATAAAAAAAAAACATATCTGGAAGATGCTGTAGCATCAAAAAAAAAATCTAATTGAATGTTTAAATTCCATCAGCCTTTTCTAATGCACATCTTAATGTATATTAAAATATAATTTATACAAACTATTGTCGCACAGAACAATTTAATTATTGGAAAGTGTTTTCTTAAAATATTTGGGGATTAGATGAACCATGTGGTGCTCTCAGGCTAGCTTTGACCATTCCTTCGTGAAAATGTTTAAACATTTTTTTTGTGCTCAGATTTCTGAATAGTTTTCTGTAGTTGCAGAACCTCTCCTCCTACTGAACATGAACGAGGATAAAGAGTTCACTCTTCTCTTTTCAGGCTAATGTGAACCATACACTCTTGCTACAGCAGCTCGCCAAGAACAAAACATTAATGGTGGCACATTGAGGGGATACTCTTGATTATTTATTTGCGTTTCAACCGCGGAAACCTGAGCTCCATCGCCAATATGAAGCCATGACTCATAAAAGCCTGTTTGTTTTGAAACCAGAGTCTGCAGCTCAACAGGCCATTACAGCTGGTGGCAATTATATCATTCAGCTCTCCAAATGCTGAATTTAAGTCATATGCGAGAGGGTGATGTGCTGTTTGTGTGTGCAGATGTTCCACATGCCCTGCTGCATGGCTTTACTTGTAATACAGGAACACACTGTGTTAAGTTCAGGCCCAGTTTTTCATTTGCACGAGAATTATGTTCAAGTTTTAATATTTTACATTTGTAAAATGTGCCTTTTAATCTTGTCATTGAGATGATTGAAGATGTCACTGTTTATTCTTGTCTGGATCAAAAAGGTATCAGCAAACAGGGTGTACACTGATTTTTAGAGGATTCTTGAGCGTTCTATTGTTTCTTTTTGCATATGGCTTCCATTACAGCCTCTACTTTTCTAAAGTAGAGTTCGGCCCTTTAAAGGAAAAAACATCTTGTTTCGTTTTGTTGTTAAAGGACGCAGACGACTTGTTCTCTCATCTCATGGACTCACTCCCCTTGTCCCCATTTTCCTCACCTCTGGGTCAGACTTGTCACAGTGGTATGAACGCAGCCTCATGCCGTGGTGTGAGGTTTAAGTACCATATTGTTGGGACTATAAGGTGCATCAGATTATTAAGCCAAACAAAACAGTCAGATGAGTCAAACTTTATTCAACTCATTCACAATAAACACATAAAATTGGTTCGAGATCAGTAAGTACAACCAGAGTTAACCAGTGGTGTAGTCTATGTGATACGCGGGTATACTAAGTATACCCACTAGAAAGAATTTCAGTACCCACTTAAAAGTGCCTAATGATACATGACATGTCATTGGGCACGTATCATTGATACGTTAAATGGCAGTTAAATGCTTCTGTAACAATCTATTGTTATGCAGAGCTTGTTTATTACCCTTGATTATCCAGCAAATCATTGTATAATTAATACTTCTGTACTCACTACTTAATACTTGAACACGTTTTGCTTTGAGACTATTTTATAAATTCCATAACACATTTTTAATACAAACTATTGTACAAAGTTTGTTGCACATTTATTAAAATAGAAGCATCAAAGAAATTTGGAAATGTTCATTATGCTTAAAAATCAAAATAAATTGAAGATTACATTGTACTAACCTGTGTACTTTGGTTTCTAAGCACAGTATACGGACCACTTGTGGTAAAGTTAGTTTTATGTTGGACTTTGGACATTTGCACTCCATTGGCTTTGGCAATGTCCAACGTAAAACTACCTTTACCGTGGTATACCCACTACAAAAAATGTAGACTACACCACTGGAGTTAATCCATAAGGAGCAACTAATTATAAGACTCACTGTCGATTTTTAAGAAAATTAAGAGTTTACAGTCCAAAAAATATGGCGTTTCCTCATGCATGCTTCTTTCAAAGTTCAGCTCTCATTAACATGCACGAGTCTTGATACGATTCAGCGTGCACTCCCTGCCTTTGAAACCTTACAAGGCTCCCCATGTGTATAATTGGTGACCCATTACCTTTAGCTCATTGCGTTCGACAGTTATGAATTGCCGTGCAGACACGCTTATTAATAACAACAATAATCTGTACCGCTTAATTGCAAACGACGAGAAGCCAGACTCTGCAGAGAGAAGCTGATTAATGCGCACGTGTGCGAGCACGGTGTTGGTGTGAGGAGCGTGTTTTGTCTCTGCACATATCAATCGTTTATAGGCTATAGGAAGGGGTGCATTAATCAGCCGGTGGTGGAGCATGAAGGTGCCAGTTGTTTTGCCAACTTGTGTGTTTTCTCATGTATGTGATCGCTGTCTGAAAGGGGGAGGAACGAGGTGGGGGGGTTGCATTATGTATGTGATTTAGCACATATCTTGTAATCTGCAGCCCGCATATAGAAGCAATATATTAGCACACGGTGCACACACTCGAGCAAACCTGCACACCCTAATTAACCTGGCGCTTCTCACAGCTGCCGGCCGCGACTTTGCCCCTGCCAAGACAGACGTGGGTGGTTCCTCACCTAAATCAATCTGCACTAATTGCTGGTCTTGGCTCCCCCTGCGTCTTTACCTTGCCGCCTGTCAGCATCCTTTCTACCTGTCTGGTTTGACAAGTAATTCCCACATCTTTGAGCAACTCTGATGGCAAATCAAAGGTCTCTGTGTTTGATTTTGCCTCAGTGTCGAGACAATGTAGAGCAAAATCTGGCTGCACACTGGTCCGGGATTGATTCTACTTTAAAGACGGTCCGGATCAGGATTTATGTTATTTTTCTTCTCTTTTTATATCACTAATTCCATTAGTTCGTGTACATTGTGCAAGCAAACAAGGAGTGTCCTAGCCATCAAAAAGCATGTTGCCGGGATTCCTGACCAAGAATGGAATGAATTCATACATACCCACATCGCTCCCGAGTTTCCAGAACCTTAAAAGGAAATATGAGGCGAAAGTAACTGTTCTGTGTTGTTTCCTCAAAAGCAGACATCTGTTTCAATTTGGCACTTCTCCCCACGCTGACAGGGATCGTGACTTTGTGTTGCGCAACTGAGAGGTTAACGGCGAGTAAGTCAGACTCAGTGGTATGATATGAATGTGACAGAGGGGGAAAATAGCCCGAGCAACAAGAGAAACATGGAAGATCAGAGAACAGATGTCTATTTATACACGGTGCCTCAGAGAAGGCTTTTCTGTTTGTGTAACGCTAAAAAAAAAAAATCATAAAAATAAAGCTAAAATACAAATACATTGAGACAAAGGAGTCTTTACAAACACTTAGGTTTCCAAACTTCTCAGCTAAGAGATGGCCCTCACACGCCTACATGATTCACACGTTCATTAAACATCTGGACAACAATCACAAAGTGAAAATATTTTGTAACGCCTCAAACTCATTGACCACAGTTTAATGAATCTGTCGCCACTAAAAAAATGTATTTAATTATTTTCATTAACTTTTATGATGATTTGTTACTGGAAGGTTTGAGAGAAGTGTGAGAGAAATATGTGAATGAACACAACAAGGACCATCCCTTCCCTTTTTTAATGTTGCGGTGGATCACTACATGGGAATTTAAATTAACTGGCCAAATGTGCGCATGCGTGGGTGTGGGTGCAGGGTGGGGGGATGGACGTGGTGTTTTTATGGAAATAATACCAACAATTAAACATAGCTGCAATATTAACAACTGTTTACTAAAATGGACCTGTGATGCTCTTTCATAAACATTTCTTTGTTCCGCTGACAGCAGAGGTCAGAAAGAACTTATTATCATTATTAGTATTATTTATCATTTTTTGTTTATTCTTTTTTTATTTTTTTTTTTATTTTTTTTTTTTTTGTTAAGGTGCAGTCTAGCAGTGCGATCTACAGTGACTTCTTGTTTAGGGGAGAGAATACAAATCATCTGACCAATAATTGCACCCAGACAGGCATTGATAACAATGGATCACAGTGTAAAATGAATAACTACAATCCACACAAAACTAACTAAAAGACAATATTAGTCGATGTGCATTCATGCCGAGCACTTCAGCACAGTATGAAGAAGAGAAAAACTCCCAGTAATTCAGATGCAGACAAAAGAAGTGTGTTTAAATTCATCACTGATTGTTCCAATAAAATGACAAAGTATGTAAGGCACCTTGTCTGAAACAACACTCAACACATTAAATTGATTTAATATAATACCCACATTGATGTAGGATGATCATGCATGAAGGTCACAAAGGAAGCGTAATGATCTGCATGTATCGTGTTTGTGGAAAAACCGTTACGACTCCGGGCTCTGCCTCATAGATCTGCAGATACTGTCTTCAATTTGTCACCACTCTTACAAGATCCCATCTATATGAACGTGAACTCACAATACAGAAAGATTTTCACTAAGAACGTTGATCATTTGTGAATGACATTTACTGCACATGTGAAATCCTGCAGGGATGTTCGAGTGTGTCCCAGTGTTTGGTTTTTCCATAGGACATGTAGTGTGTGCTTGTACTTGTGTGAATGTTAATGAAGCACACACACTATTGTGATCCATTTTTCGTCCATACATTTTTCAGCGTGATTCTCGTCCCTTCGTTTTCAAGCTCTTTCAACAAATCATAAATCAACACCTTCAGGACAATCCTGCTATGACTTTTGGTATTGGTGCAACTTTAGCTTTTTAAAATATTTAGCCTTTTCTGCCATTTTCTCTCATAGAAAATGAACTGAGCTAATTTTACATCCTTCGAATCCTTAGATCTGTTGACAACCTTTCATTGCTCCTTTCACATTTTGTTCTGGTTCAGCTTCTTTCAGCTTCTTTGAGTAAATTTAAACTTTTTTCCAGCTATTTTCAGCATTTTTTATTTATTTTTTAGTTGTTTTGTACTCCTTTCAGGGTCTTTCTACTAACTACAACATTTTGTGCTTCTTCTAACTTCTCTGTTTATTTCTGCAAGTTTCAGCTTTTCCTAATATTTCAGCTACTATTTGGTTGCTTTATGCACATTTCATTGTTTTCCAGATCATTTTCACCTTTTTGTGCTCATTCCTTCTTCTTTTAGCCTAATTGGGCAAATGTGTCCTTTCTGCTTTCTTTTGCTAATTTAAGCTTGTTCTACTTTTCAGCTACCTTTTTAGTATTTTAGCTAATTTCAGCTATTTTCAGATAAATTTAAGTTTTTAATGTTACTTTCAGCGTAAATAACATACAGTATTTACGGTAATTTCAACTTGTTATAATCATTTCTGCTTTCTGCTAATTTCACTTTTTTTTCTGCTATTTCAGCTACTATTTAGCTGTTTTATGTAAATTTTAGCCTTCTCAGCTAACTACACATTTCCCTGCTCTTTCAGCCTCCTTCTGGTAGTTTAAGCTTCTTTCAGCCTTTTCAACTACTTTTCAGCTTTTTCTGTTTAATTTCGTCCTAATTTTTAGTTAATTTTGTATTTTTTTTTTTTTTGCTCATTTCTGCTAATTGATACCTACTTAGGCAAATATGTTTTTTTTTCTGATTTCTTCTGTTAATTAAGGCTTGTCCTTTCATTTCAGCTATTTCAACTTGTTTTTATTAGCTAATTTCAGCTGTTTTTCAGCAAGTTCTTCAGCAATAAGCATGCACATTGTATTTTCACAGGAAATGAAATTTCTGCAGTTACAGCTGATATTATGGCAGAACATAAAGAAAACAAACTCAAACTGCATCCACTCTTGTTTTTTTGTGTGTGTGAACATGTGAGAGTGTGTTATTAGTAGTGGAATATGAAGTCCACCAGCCTGAAGTCAGGTCATGCTCTGTCTAACCACCTTGAAGCTGTCACAGTCCCAGAAACCATCCTAAGTCAAGGACACTGTGCACTGGATGCTGTGCACGGACTCTAGAGGATGACTGGAAGTCAGAAGAAGACAGAAGGGCTTTGATGTGAACTCTGAAACAGTCCCTTGTCATCTAATAGAGATGGTGGGAAGAGAAAAATGGAGGAGGGCAAGAGGGTAAAAGGAGAAGGGGGGAGGGGGGGTGATAGAGAAGACCTGAGGTATTTTAAAAATAAATGTTTCAAGAGCAATGACATGCAGTGGGAATGACATGAAAGAAAAAAAAATCTGAATTAAATATCAAGCATTCCTTTAAAAAATGCATTTCACCTATACTTTTCATGTTATGGTTTTCAACTAGATCATCTTGTGTTGACAAATGGACTTACTGTAGTTATTTAGGTAAAAAAAAAAAAAAAGAAAAAAAAAGAAAATATGTTTATGATGATGTGAAATAAGATCTTGCACAATCTGTTAGTGCTCAGAGTATGTGTTGTGAACAACTCTCAGCTGTTACTGTATCAAACTTTAGGTGAGTATCTGTAAGACTAACTGGTTTATAGCAATTTATGGGTTTGTTAGTGCTGTCAGCTGTGAAAGCCATCTTGAAATGGGTTGACTTCAAAAGTTATTCAGCTGCAGATGTGTGTCCACTAATTACTTTCTGAAAGTTTTATTCAAATCCATTCAGTGGTTCATGCAATATTTTGCTGACAGACAAACAGATTTGATTCCAGAAGTTAATGACACACTTTTCAACAAAGATTTCTCATCATCCATTAGTGCTCAGCGTATGTGTTGGGTTTGACTCACTTCTACTACCACACCACATTTTTAACAAACATCTGTGAATTTCACTGTGTTATCATAATTATTGTGTTTGCAAAGCTCAAAGTATAGTGGGCATCTTAAATCAAGATAACTTGGAATGTTGTTAGTTGTAGCTGGATGTCCAATAACTATTGTCTGAAAGTTTGACAAAAATCCATTCAGTGGTTCACGAGATATTTTGCTAACACAACAGACAAACGAACACAGACAAACATTGGTTCTCAACTTTTGATGACAGATGGTAATAACTTCATGCACTTTTTTTCACATGAATTCTTTAATGCGCATGTAAAAGTGATGGTTCAGAGGTGGTAAAACAAACTGTTTGATACAAAATAGAATAATAGGTAGAAAGTGGTCATAATGTTCTCTCTCCATCGGAATAGGGTTTATTTCTTATTTGACCCATCTCTTTGTGTGTGTGTGTCAGAGCAGCAGCAGTGGCGGGAGAAAATGTGACATCCAGATGTTGAGCGCTGGCTGCAAATGTGCTCATGCACGAGAGGAAAATGGAGCTTGCACAGTTTATATGAGATTGTAACTTCAAACTTGAAGCACGGACACACTGACTGAGAGGACGAGGCTGTTCCTGACTCCAAAGTAGACCCCGACAAACAAAATGACCTGAAAGCACTATACGCTCCCTCTACGTCAATGTATTTTTTTTTCACAATTACTCCATGCTGCACTTTATTCACTTAACAGTCGTCAGCTTCTTACTCCATCTTCTAGCAAGAATAAAACGTGCATGACACACAAATACAAGACAAGCCTAATGGTTTTCAAAATGGCTTAAAATATTAACGTTTCCTCTTCACTTCCTTTCCACTTGCACGTCTTGAAGCCCATTATTTTTGAAACAAGCTGCATTTGGGGGACCTTGGCTATCCTCGTTCAAGGACTTGATGCATATGAAATAAGTGGCAAACGGCAGCACTGAACCACTCACAAGTCCATTAGAGAAATAAAAGACGGAAACAAACAAGCACCGGAATCTAATTTCCACTTGAAATAAAATAAGAAAGAAAATGGGTGAATAAACATTTTTTTCAGGAAGAAATATATATATATATATTTTTACTTTTATTAGATTTTAACCAAGATAATAAACAATAAAATAAAAAATAAAAAGCATTACAGGTTCTTAAAGCAATAATTCCTTGTTTGGGTGTCCTCAGGTGGAGAATAGAGTCTAATACTGACTGTACTGACACACTAACAGCATATCAAAAGCTGCTATTTTAAAATAATTTATAAAACTGCAACGTGGACATCAGATCCTGGCCTTAGCCACA
>JARVGV010000630.1:15859137-15871834 GCA_031762435.1 Hypsolebias longignatus | reverse complement strand
AAAGGTTGTAAACAGATCTAAAGATTTGAAGGATGTAAAATGAGCTCAATTCATTTTCTATAAGAAAAAAAAAAAAAGTGGCCGAAAAGGCTAAATATTTCAAAGAGCTAAAGTTGCACCAATACCATTAGGATTGTCCTGAACGAGCTGAACGTTTTGATATTTTGTTGAAATGTGTAGGGGGTGGAGAAATGGCTTGAAAACTACAATAATTGCACTGAAAAACAAATGAGAAAAATAATAATAATAATAAAAAAAGGATCACAGTAGTGGGAATGCTTCATAAACATTCACACAATAAAATATAATTTTATGAATTATTTTAGGCTGGAGCTAAAGACAGTCTTTGTTGGCTCCAGAACAACTAGATGTTTGTCAAGACTTTCATAATTAAATTCAAGCAAACTATTTGCAAGAAGCAGGAAGGACATTGTTCCTTAACCTTGAGATAAATGCAAGTCAAAGAAGGTTCTGCTGCTCAGACATTAATTGTGGTTTTCAAAACACTGAATCAGCTTGATTAACAATACCCAAAATCATATTCCAGATCGCAGAAGAGCATAAAGTGATTATTTAAACACTTACACACAAATCTGTCAGATTTAACATCACTTTAGCATATGAATTCAATAAAAATGTATTTTAACATCTACAGTATAATACCCTTCGGTGGTACTATAATCGATGTGCTTCAGGTTTTATTCAGTAAACTATACGCTTGCCATCGGCATTGTTTAAAGCACGTCCTCTCATTACACTTTGATACAGAATCAAAGAAGAAGGAGAAACTGTTTCTGTCTCTTTTTCTGTTCTTCTGAAAGAAAATTAGTGTTCTTGTGAGGCCACTGAATTGGTATAATTACATGGGTTTAAATGCAAATTTACAATGTGCCTATTAATTCTATTCTGTTCATTTCAAATGACTGACTGCACTTAATTAAATCAGATTGATTAGACCTTTTCAAGACTTTCCCTTTACAACCACATAATTATGACAAATAGAGGCACTTGACACCAAATGCAGAGGACTAGGCTTTCTGTTTCTCCACCATTCAGGGCCTTTCAAGTTCTGCATGGGGTGGGTGGCCAGAAAGTCAAAATGGGTCACCACATCACTCTGAAGCCCTACTGTTTATTTGTACTGCGATTAAAAGCATCTGACCTTTGTCGGGTTTTTTTGGCGACCCTCAAGCATTTTCCAGAGACTCCCAGCGTCAAGGCTTGATTTCAGGGACAGAATGTTCCTGATCTTATGGGGTCCTTTGGACAGATTTATTTGAATATATCTGCAAGAATAGAAAAATAATAATGGGGATTTATAAATCATTAAATGTTGTGGCGGGGAGGGGTGTTCTACATCAACTGCTCAGCTTGAATATCACTAATTTTGTTGTAATTAGATAAACAATGGTGACTTGAAGACAAAGAGAAATGGGATTAGCAGTCGAGAGGGCAGAAAGGAGAAACAATAAGCAAAATAATAATAATAATTTAAATAACAAAACTCTTTCAAAGAAACATAAAAAAAATGTAGATAACAGCGCCCCGGGACCCGGTGAGTTAATGGCTAGAAGGGCTCGTGCTCCTTGAGTGTTTTTCTGAGCTTTGATTGCAATTTGGAGAAAGAATTATCTCATCGGGGTGTGTGGGTGGAGGGAGGTCGGAGCTGGCTGTGAAGTGCTTGTCATTACCAAGATTTCTCCCTTTCTATTTTCTCTTGTTCCCCCTCCACCACCACCATTACAACCACCACCGTCTCCTCTTTGTTAAACTCGTGCTCAGCATATGCATTTAAAAAATAAAAAAACAGAAAACTAATAAATATTTGTTGCAAAGTCAACTGCACTAACTTTGATGTCTTGACACACCTCCCACTTTTTTCATATTTTGCTTCAGTGGAGCCTGACAGATTTCTTGGGATGTTCCGAGGGGATAAGCTGCTTACTACTAACCTGCAAATCCTTCAAGAAAAAAGTAAATAAATAAATAACACCTCAAGAGATGAGCCAGGCTGCAACTAGTTGGCGAATGGCGTTCATGAGAGTCTCCAGAGGGTCCTGAGACTTTTGAAGAGTTTTCAACTCTTTTGTATGAGTTGCAGCAGCGCTCAGTTCTGTCCAGCTCAGTCCAAAGAATCCAAAGAAATTTTGGTTTAAAAACCACATTGATGATGAATATTAGTTACTGTATACATGTATATAAAATAAAAATTAAAAAAAACTAGTCTGCATCTGCCTGTCTTCATTTAACATGTCTACAGCAGCAGGAAGTGGAAGTGGCTTTAAAAATAATAATGTGCATGGCCAAGACTGCAGTTTTACACGTTGTACATAAAATAGATTTTCAAAAACTAGACACCAAATGTGCACGTTGCACATGTGAGAGTTTGCTTTTTCTGCAAACTGAAGTCCCAAGATGAAGCCAATCAACCATGCTCTATTCCCTGATGAGTGCCAGGAGCATATAAGGCTGCAGAAGCTCTCTATCCCCCGCTGGAGCATTACATGCCTATAGCTTCTACGTATGATTTACAGAAATGGTTTTCCTTGTGCTCTCTTCGTGTTTTGTGAGATGTGTGCATGTGAGATCGTCAACTCCTCTGAGAAATACCCCGAGATCCTTGTGGACTTCCTCAACTGTCTCCTCTGCCTTCCAACCACTTGCCAGCCTGATTAATGGCTTCTCCTCCTCTTGTCCTGGAACCCCTTTGGACCCTCATCCTCACTATGTTCCATTACACCAGCTGTAAGGAGCACCATCACTGCTCATCTTCTGAGTCCAACAACCTGACCTCTCTACTTGTCCTCCAGGGTTCCAGATCTTCCCTTGTGCATTTTGGTATATTACCACTGCAAAGTCTCGCTTCAGTCCATACTCTCTGGGTTCCTAGTGTTATTTACAGCACAGCTTTCTGTTGGCAAACATTCAGAATTCAGTGAGGCTGCAACACAAAATTCATTGATTTTCTTGCAATTTCCCAACAATTTAGAATTGCCAACTAGTCCCCCAAGAAGCAAAAATCCATTTTAAACTATAGCTTATGGCAATTTGTGTAAAAATGTTCTCATATCTGTACATTTACAATAACAAGAAAGTAAATCAAAAGAAAAAAAACAAATGCAACCCTACTATACTGTACTATTTTTTTTTCTTAAACTACTCCTTTTCATTCAATACTTTTGTTTATGTTAATGTGACATATTTATTTTAAACTGTAAATGAATGAAATAAAAATTAAACAAATAACAGTCTGACGTGGATCAAATCACCAATTTGATTCCAAAAGATATATATAAAGCTGCATTTCATTTGCCTGCAGAGTTGTAACTTGATGTGGGAATGATTTCACGTTCAAATTAACTTTGTGTTCCAGTGCAGCTGGAAAAAAACTGTAGATTTTCATGACTGCTGGGTGCAGAAACCAGACTAATTTGGCATTTTAAGCCAATAACAATAGGTTTCCCAGCATTTCATTATTTAAACACCAATAGAGAGTGTATATTACTGTGTCTGACATCTGACATACATCTGTCTTATTTGTCTATTTTAGCAACTTTTTGACATCTTGCTTTAATTTGTTAAAAAAAAAAAAAAACGGTACTTCTCTCTTGTGATTGTCTATTGTTGATTGTTCAAGGTAAATCTATTGCTGTATTGTTAATGTTGTCATCATCCTTAGTTTGTAGCCAGGTCTCTCTTGTAAATGAGTCCTCGCGGAACTACTGAAGGAAACTACACGAAAACCTCTGAAGAAGACACTGAGCACAACTTACTTCTGGAAATAAAACCAAAAATGGAGTGACGTCAAATTTTTGCGATTTTCGGATTTCTGTTTTGTCTGTGGCTCATGTGACAAACTAACATTTTTCAACAAAGGACTCAGTATGAGCTGAAGATGAGGCAGAAGACCATGGAGAATGTTGTTTTTCACACAAGGCAGCTGAAACAGCTCCATACGAGGTATGAAATGCACATTTGTTTTGGCTGTATTTACCCAGAATGCCCTGTGCTGTTCCACTTCCTGGCTTTGAAGTGGTTTCTGGTCCGTTTTTCACACTGCATTCGAGCCGAGCTAGAGTTCACTTCAACCGAACTGAGACCTAGGTATTTAGGTGGACCAGAGTTCACTTTTTTGGTCCAAATCAGAGTTCGATTGCACATTCATCCCCTCCCTCCCCCAACAAACCAGACTTTCTAGGCAAACGGACTAGAGTTTGATTAAAGTGGACTAAACAGGGCTGGTGTGATTACACCTCTATAAGTCAGAAATTCTGACTTCCAAGAACTGTTTGATCTCACAGTTAACTTGTTGTGCAGCAGGTGATGCCTCGGTGATATAACTTCTCTCAGGTATCTACATTTTCTCTTACGTCAGGCATGACTTCCTAATTTGATTTGTTTGTCTTCATTAATTGTTTGTCATGTAACAATACCATTAATGATTTAAACAAATCCAACAAGGTCAGGTACAAGGACTGATAATGGTTAAAAAGATGTCAATGTCTAAAAACAGCTTTGAAACACCGGCATAAAATCTGATTGTTTTTGTCACTTTAAAATAAATTTCTACAGCTGTAAGATGGTGTGGCTCATTGGAAACAAAATGAGAAGTGGTTCAAGACAGATTCATTGTCCATATTTTCTCCTGTGTCGTCATCTCCATTTATTTGACTGTTTCTGTAATTTGGGACTTCAGTGGCATTCTATGGGTCATGATGCATCCTCTTAATTGCTGTGCCACATCATCAGCACAAAGTACCTCCGTCACACTTCTAGCTACACCGCCTTGATTGCTCGGACACATCATTTCATTTGCTGATGTACCTTCAAGCTTATTCAAGCGTGAACAGAAAAGGGAAAGAGAAGGAGCGAAAAAATGAAAAACACAGTAACATGTGTGGATGAATTTACATGGAGCTGAATTAGTAGTGAAGCAATATCTGTGCACATTCGTATTACCATGTCAATTTACCTTCAAAATGTTATATTTTTAAAATGCTTATTTCCTGGTTTTTGCTGCATTTATCAGTAGATCAAACACACAAAAGAGCAGATCTTAAAAACTGCATTTTTTAATATTTAACCATGTGCAATATAATCATCCATTCAGCATCATCTGAATTTACATGTGAGGAATCCACAGCTAAACACTCCTAATATAAAGCAGTAAACATAAACTCGGTTACGCATGGATATAAGAATTAAAGGTAGTGCAGCTTCGCAGTATAAGAGTGAGTGGGGTTTTGCAGTCTGGTGACTTTTGCATGTGATTTAATAACAGTAAACACAGTTGGAGGTCTTGCTGACTTCAGATGGCTGTAGAGATTTAATTATGCAGAAGAGAAGCTTTGAACGTGCTATAAAGCAGCTGTGCACAACAGGTACTATAAGGAAGTCTTTATATGCCACTGCACAGAGCTTCAGCAGCTTCAAATACAATAAACATTTGAGTTTTTATGCCAGTTCAACACATCTGTTCCTTCATTTGAAGCCTTCAGATGTGACTGTTTAAAAGTAATTTTAGTGCTGAACTACGGGTAAGCTGTTTCATTCATTTTAACATAAATCATCCAACATATTAAACAGTTTATTATATCATGAAGTGTATTTATCTTACCTAAAATGTTGAATTGATCCAAAAATTTTTTTAAGTTTTCTTTTAGTGATTTGTCTGCTCAGTCTAAAAAATTTTTAAAAAAAATCAGTGCAATCCATGCAAATGCTTTATAAACATGCACAGAACAACCCATTCCACATCATTTATTATCTATAAGAAGTGTCCTGGGTTGCATGTTACAGCTGGTGGTGCTTGTTGCACTTAATGTGCAAATTACCACCAATGCAAAACTGACAGCAATGCAAGATAGCATTCACATGAGCGCTATGACATTTACAGTATAAGCTGGGAGTATTGTTTTAAGGCGACAGCAATTCCCTTTAGTCTTGGATCCTCTTGAACTGTCTGTTAGGTCACGCACAAATTGAATTCAACTTGTTGCATTCATCAGGCAAACTTATCGTGAATCAGCGAGGCGTTACAGCCAAAGCAGGAGAAAAGAGGTGCTGCAACTTCCAACAGCTGATTGATCTAAAAAATCTAACCCAGAGGTGGATCTGCTTCAGTCACTGTGTCCATTTGCTCACAGCATTGACAAGTCAAAACTGCATCTTAAAATAACAAGCAATGACTACAACCATGCTACCACAATCAATGGATCCACCCATCTTATAAGACTTTTACTTCACGAGATCTCTGCTTCCTGCCAAATCAAATGGTAAATGGAGCTTACTTATATAGCGCTTTCCAGCACCCTATGAGGGGCCCCAAAGTGCTTCACAGCACCAGCCATCCACCCATTCACACACACATTCATGCACCAGTGGTGGTAGGCTGCCATGCAAGGCGCCAGCCAGTCCCACCGGGAGCAACTCAGGGTTAAGTGTCTTGCCCAGGGACACAACGACACATGGTGTGGGAACTCGGAATTCGAACCTCCAACCTTCCAATCGGGGGTCGGCTGCCACTACCACTGCACCATGGCTGCCCTGTGGTTTTATGTTTTTAAGATATGCTTGTATAGTCTAAGTAGCTGATTGGATTTCTTGGGTACCCAAGTAGTTTTTATTTTTTTATTTTTTTATTATTTTTCATTATTAGATTAAAATTACCGTAGTGAGAATTTTTTTAAATTCAAGATTATGAAAACAAGCTCCTTTAATGAAAATTTTTATCTTTCCAAACAATTTTCATTTTTTATCTTTCCAAACACTTTTCATCTCCTACAACTTGCAGACCAGTTAGCTCTTAGGTTGTGGGTTGAGGATAACTCTCAGCCACTAACAGTCACAATCTGTAGAAGGTTTGGACCCAGGAATCCAGACTGACATGAGGAGCTTCCATAAAACATAAATAAACTTTATTTAAACAAAACAAAAGGCTGACGTGGCGACAAAACTCAGAGCAAAGAGCAAACTGAGGGAAGCACGAGGAGACTAGGAAACAAACCAGGACTCAGACTCAGTGTGAAAACACACATAATGCTCCACTGACTTCTGGACTAAACACTAAGGTTAAATGAGCTGACAAGGAGATGAGGAGCACCTGAGCTAATGAGACATGAGGGGGCGTGGCCGGACCAAGGAGCAGGACTGAACTAAAAAAGATACTGACCAAGGGTCAGTACTGGTGGTATTGACAAAAAACTGATCAAATGAAACCATAAGTACCAGAACTACACCCAGTAATGAGAAAATAAAACATGATGCCCAAAAGGGAATAAACCGGCAATAAACTGTGAACTGACATGGGATGAATAGAAATGAAACAGTAAATCTGTATCTTTGTAAATGTTTTTTTTTTTTTTTTTTTTAAGATCCAAACAGAAACAATCAGCAGGGACAAGTGTATCGACAATAAACTGAGGAAGAACAAAGGAAACCAGCAAAAGTTTAAATAAGTAAAAGAATAGTTTGCAAAATTTAAGCATAAAGCAAAGATAACAGAATAAAAATGCAAAGAAACAGGGAAAAGAGTCAAAAGAAAGATCAAATAAACCATGACTGCACTATTTAACCAAAGTTTAAAGCAAAATAAATTTGCAAAAGTTAAAACTTGTTGTTATAATTAATAGCTAATAAATGCCATAAATAAGCACAGCTCTTGATTTTATTTTTAGTTTAATTATTTTGTTCATTTTTGTACATCAGTTGCAATAATGTAGCTGTTTAAATACAACCCGAACACTAAGCTGTGCAGGTTTTACAAATTCAAGTCTTATTTTAGGTGATTAACTGTGGCAGAGAGAGATCAGGGCAAAATTAAGATAATACCCCACAGCAGAGGGCGGCACGGTGGATCAGTGGGTAGAGTGTTGCCTCTCATTGAGATGGTTGCCAGATTGAATCATAATCTTTCTGGGTGGAGTTTTCATGTTCTCTCCGTCCATGCTTGGGTTTTCTCTGGTTTCCTCCAACAGATGAAGAACCTGCATGTAGCCTAACTGCTACCTCTAAGTGTCCCTCAGTGAGAGGGACACCAGTGACCCCTGCGACCTGAAGAGGAAGAAGTGGATGAAGATAATGGATGGTTGGTCACCACTGCACGGCACCATTTATTACCACAATTACCTGAGATGACGCTCACCACCTCACTCAGATATTAGCAAACAAACTGCTTTGTGTGTCATAGAGTCATGGGTCTTTCCTTCAAACAAATGTCCACAGTAAAACAATAACCATAAGGGACTTTCATAACTCTTCTGCTTCTCAAACACATTTGAATGGATGAAATGTTAAACTATACAAACATGAGGCTCATTTACACAAATACTATTAGGATGGAAGCTCCATATGTTCAACGCTCTGTATTTATTAGTTTAAAAGGACACTTCAGTCCACCATGTAAAAAAGACAGATTTAACTACATACAATTTTCATCTGCACTTAAATTAAAAATTGTGAAAATTGGGGGTGGGGGGAATTATATTTGGAAATTTATGATGGCAGCACATCTTATAATAATTGGGACAGGCATGAAAAAGCTGAAAAAGTAAGTGGCGTGAACAAGAAACAGCAGAAGGAGCACTTGGCAACTAATTATGTTTTGTAAATGGTTCAGTAAGGGGACTGTGTAAAAAATAGTATTTTAAGAGGCTGAATCATTCAGAAGTAAAGATGGGCACAGGTTCAACAGTCTAACTACATCAAAAAATAGTAGAACAATTTCAGAATAATGTTCCTCAATGGAAAATTGGAGAGACTGTAAATATCCTATACAGTTCATAATATCATCAAAAGGTTTCAAGAATCTGAACAAGTCTCTGCTCAAAGGACACGACTGAAGGTCGCCATCAGATGATTGTGATCTTTGGGCCTTCAGGCAGCAGTGGGGCCCAAAGAAAGCTCAGGAACACTTACATCCTCGTCTGCAATCACAGTTCACTGTGCCATCCACAAACACTGGTGGAAGCTTTCTCAAGGGAGGAGTCATGTGTAAACACGACCTGAAGGTGCTGTCTTCTCTGGGCCAAAGCTCTTTTAAGATGAACTGAGGCAAAGTGGAAAACTGCTCTGTGCTCAGACACACAGAAATCTGAGACACTTCTATTAAACCACAGACACCATGTCCCATGAAATGCAGACAGTAAACATGCAGACTGTTAGCACACAGTTCAAAAGCTTGCCTCTCTGATGGTATAGGGGTGCATTAGTGTGTGTACAAGGACAGCTTACTGTAGCATGAAGATGTGCTCTCCTGACCATGACCTCTGACCCTGAGTTCACCTTTCACAATCTCCCTGAACTGGTTTTATTTAAAGTTACTTTAGATCTGAACAATGTCTGATGTTTTCACACATTCTCTGTCCTGGAACTATTTATCACTTACAGTTTGATCATTATTACATGTTTCTTTTAAGCTGTTAAGGAAGAAAAACGTATTCATAAAGTTAAGCTTAGCTTATATGATATTGACATGTGTGAACATTAATAATGTTGATTATTATTGTAAAATTATGTGAAATGTTTTAATATGTTTTAACATATTTCCACTGCTTTGTTTACAAAAATAACTCATACGTCATAACTCTGCATAGAGTTCTGTGGCAGAAAAGATCATTAAACATCAGACGGTGGTCAAAACAGTCTGGAAGTGCCAGCACTGTCCTCGGCGCTGAAGTCATTAAAAAACTGCACTTTTGTGCAACGTGTTCAGTTCTGTTCATCTGTTTTCCACATTTCCTGATGTGTTTCTGTGTTGTCCATCATATTTGTTATTTCTGACAAAAGATAAACAAGTTTTGTTCAGGAATGTTTTCATAGAAGATAAATTGTTTGTTTTTCCCACTGCAAAGCTTCACAGCTTTAATCTTTGGACTGCTTATCACCCGCCCACTATCCTCATCAGCTGCCTTCCTGCTGACCCTGTTAACATCTCACCTCGATGATGACAACAGACAAGTACCTGGCACAAGCCTACAAGGACCCCCTGCACTGTACATATGTTTCCCACATGGAGTTTCGGAGGCTCGATCAGCCTCCAAAGTCCTGGAAGAACAGAGCAACCATCAACTGCACTTCCAGACTCGATCTGGAAAGAGGACGAGAATCTGGTGAGGACTACAATGCAACATTAGGTCAGGTTATGATAAATAAACTGATGTAATTTAATAAAATATTATTTCCTTGCTTGCAGTGCTAAATAACTCTATCTGATTAAATCTAAAAAATATTTCAAAAAGTTTAACTTTATTTAAATTGTTGAACATTTAAACAAAAATAAATTCTGTCCAAATAATTATTTTATTTAAGATAAAGGAGAATTAATCCTTGATTAATCCTTGTTGTTTGATCAAGTCCAGGTGTTAATTCAACAACTACTTCTTAAAACTATTTCTACCCAAAATCGTATGCTTTATTTATTATTGTTTTATTATTGATATTTTTTGTTATAAAACGTCAAAAACTAATTTGGTCTCCTCATTTGGAAGAATATTCATGTATTATATAGGTGATTGCATATACAATATATATAGTATTCACAGCAGCATTCTCTGTAATTAATGGATTATATTACTGGTCACTGGTATCCATATTCAGTGACTGAGTTCTTCTTATTAAATGTGAATACATTAATGAAGCTGCTGCTGGTCAGCACTTGGTGCCCTGGTTGAAAGAGTGCAAAAATAAGAGTGAGGAGCAAGTGTCACCCTTCTTCCTCCATCCTGCATACGACATTTAATGGTACCTATTTATTACTCCTCTGGAAAGCACTGTCAATGCAGAAACACAGGTTTTAGAACAAGATCTCCAATCCAAAGAGCGTCTTTTCAGGGAAGGTTTTGCATATTTCATCAAGACCATGCTAAACCCCTTACAGCATCCATTCCGTCCTGGCTCCATAGTAGAAGACTCTTGGTGAAGTGTCCTTCTGCAGTCCAGTCTGCTCTTACTGACTGAACACATTTGATGCCTCATGAAACAAAAATTATGACGAACAAGATTTAAGACTGCTGACAATGTAGCACCCCCCACCAAAACCTCCAGCAGCTGTTCTCCTCATTCTCAGACATGTGACCGTGGTTAAAAGAAGAGGAGGATGATGATGCTTCACAGTGTGGTACACTCAAAGAAATGAATCATTGACGTAACATATTTTTTTTCTTTTCAACAGTTTCCACATAATTGTATTTTGTTAGTTAAAAGCAAAAATATATAGTAATCTGATTTTATGACCTTAT
The DNA here is from genome assembly GCA_031762435.1 of Hypsolebias longignatus. NCBI lineage: Eukaryota > Metazoa > Chordata > Actinopteri > Cyprinodontiformes > Rivulidae > Hypsolebias > Hypsolebias longignatus. The sequence goes on along the minus strand of JARVGV010000630.1, from coordinate 15,860,597 downwards.
TTGTATAAAAGTAACGAGTTAACTGAACTACTTCAAATTACTTCAGATTGACAAAAGATAAGTTAGTTGAACTAACCATACTTTTTTGTGTTAGTTTGACAAAGCAGACATTCCTTCTGTGAACTTATTTTGTGTTTCTTCACTCAACATAAATAAATTATGTTACCTTAACAACCAAATTTGCTTTCCATCAACTGATAAGTTTTCTAATACAACTATTTTTTTCTAGTTACTTTAAATAAATTCAAGTTTGTCAACAGTTTCCACACAAATGAATAAAGTAGGCTTAATGTAATTTTGTTATCTTCTTTATTTAACACCAGAGATCTTAAACACAGCATTATTTTAACAAACTGCCACAAGACCATTGACAAATAATAAACTTTTACTCTCAAATGTCTCATATTTGAACAAGCAAGGCCAAATAAATTCAACCTGAGAGGACAATTCATGTAGTTTACACTGAAAATTGTCCTTTTGTATTTATTTGACCTTGCATAATATAGAACTGTAATAAGATTGATTCACACTCACAGCTTGGATATCTTGTATCTGTCTAATCATCTATAAATACAACATTCAAATAATAATTTTAATAAATCAAATGAACTTTTTGTGTGTGTGTGTGCTTTGATTGAACAAACAAATTTTCTGAATATGAAATTTCACTGTGAAATTTCATATTCAGGTATGCTCAGGTATACAAACATTAATTGTAAGACCATGTGTGTGCCAATGACTGAGTCTGTTGGTGTTTGTTTATTGTGATTTGTAAGCACTTTATAGTGTTATATTTTCTGCTTTATTTTATTATTGCATTGTATAGTCATTGTTTGTTTTGTTTTTTTAATTGTCAAGGGACTGCAGATGTGAATTAGCTTAATAATCTGACACAGCACATCAAATGGTGATGTTTATGTTTGAGTTGTGCATTGTCCCTTTTTAAATAAAGTTCATTCATTCATTCATAGCATATTCTGGTTTTATTTACATATCACAATTGTAACTTTTCAGAATTGGGATACCATTTTCTTTTAGATAAAAATAAAGATAAAAATCCTGATGATGTCATACCATCTTTTAATCTAGTTTTCTTAGGAGTTGCTCCTGTACGGATGACCTCATAATGTTTGCCTTTTAAAACCTGTCTTGATTTACGCATTGCATAAGTATTAGTTGTAGTTTTATGATGTAATGGTCTTCCCATCTGCTATGTCCCATTCCATCCTTCAGTGATGAAGCTTCAAGGAGCTGTCCGCGGTGCTGAAACACCTCCTCTCTGATGGGAGGAGAGACTTCATCAGTGTCTTCAAACTGAAAAGAAAGACAAGATCATCTTTCTGTGGCTAAATAAACATCATATTACTGCGCTTCTTTCTCACGTCTCCTCCTCCATCATCATCATCATCATAATAACCATCAGGGATAAACAGTGGTGAGATATTTTTAGACTGACCCTC
>JARVGV010000630.1:15832717-15850599 GCA_031762435.1 Hypsolebias longignatus | reverse complement strand
ATTTGATCGCCATCATTTCTGGGTTGGCGGTATATTTATTATTAGCTTAGTCTTGTGATTCCACCTCCCCCTCCTTTTGCCTGTGTCTCTCGGCACGCCCACCTTGCAGTTTTTGCATCTCGTCTTGGGGCGGAGCTACCGTTTCACCGTGGGTTTAGTTCCTCTTTAAAACCCATCTCTTCTCCCTGGCCTTTGGCACCATCTTAGATGTTGACTTAATAATTTTAATTGCTTGTATTATCTGATTGTATGATTACTCAACTTTAATTATGTGACTTAATCATTTTAATCATTTTTATTACCTGATTGTATGATTGTTTTGTTGTGTACAGCACTTTGGTCCTGTGGGTGCTTAAAGTGCTCTATAAATAAAGTTGGTATGGTATGGTATATCAACATGTTAAATCGGCTGCAGCCTGGCAGTCCCCGTCAAAGTTTCTCCAGGAACTTTCTAGTTTATTATTAAACTGTCAGATTACAGATTGAAGTTTGCAGTCCTGTAAACCACAGATAAGTCTGAGCCAGTGTGCTGCCAGCTCAGAATGTGGACTGAGCTGGTCCCGGACTGAGCTGGTCCTGACCTGAACTTGACAGTGGAGGGAACAAGTGACGAGCAGCGGCCAGAACAATCTCAACGTTGTGTTTGCTCATGGTGAAATACTGACTCTGCTTTAAATTAATCTTTCACAAAGATAGAAAGCCTTTACCAAAACCAGATCCCAACTCTCACCCCCTACCAAAAGCCAAAAGGAGAAAACAGGCAATCATGTTTTTTGCATGTGTGAATTAATTTGTCTGTTAGCAAAATATCTCATGAATCAAATGATGAATTTTAATAACATTTTCAGTAAGTATTGGTTGGATGCATTTTTACAACTGAACAACTTTTGGAGTCAAGTCAATTAAAGTGGCTACCAAAGCTAACTGGCTTTATATAACACAAAAATGCTAATAATTTAGTCACTTTGACAGTTATTGAGCTCAAATCTGGTGTAAGTATAGAAGCTGTGATTCACTCTCAATAAATAGGTTAAATGCTTCTCATTGCATTAAACTTTGCTTAAAACTTTAGCATCATCACTTGAAATCAACCCTGTTTGTTAGTAGTATAATAAAATATGACTAACTAGATTTAAATGTAAATTAATTCTTCATAAAACGAATAACTGACTATACATTGTAATGGCTTTTTGAAAGGCTTCTTTGGATGGTGAACTCAAGAACTTTAAGTGAAATATCTTCTCTGCTGCTTAAATGTAAGTTATAGTTCAACAGTGTAAAATGTGTCTTGAGCAGTTGTAGCGTAAATGAAATTCAAAAAAACACTGTGTGTAAATCTACATGGAGCTTTGTAATATGTGCATATTGGAGCACCTGAGTCAGCTTCCAGGAAGCACCTGTGGTCCAAACATTCAACAATTCCCGAATCACTCAGCTGAAGAGAGATTTGTTGATTGTCGTGGATTGTCTGAGATAAAGGTAGACTCAAAAATAAATGTCACTTGTCTTTTGTCACATTTATTATATAAAATAAATAAAAAAGATGAAGACAAAACAATAATTATGCAATTGCAGGTAACCCATTCCTCAGTTTACAGTAATCTGAGAAAGTCACGGCCTGATGGCTGACAAAAACAAGTTTATTTCTGCTAAAGGCCCCCGATTCTCCTAAACCTCACTGCACAAGTCGATCAGGTTCCAGCAACCCTCTGTGACTATCAGGAGCCAATGGCTGAGTCTGCCTACTGCCTAGATCCAGAGTAGATGTCATGGAAAAAAGGGATTCTCAAACCAACCAGGTGTAGGCTTCATCAGATTTACTTGCAAAGCTTTGGAGAAGAGTGGACCGGCGTTTAGCTGAGATCGGCCGTAAAGCGTGTCATTCTGGCTGACATAACTCATCTACCCAAGATAACTCCCTTCCTCTTCCTTCTTCTTTGTCTTAACTTACTCTCCTTGCCAGTAACATTAAGAAAATGCCTTCAGATAAGTGATTTACCATCTCATAACTTTATTCTGTTGTTCCTTAAATGTTCGTCAGTTTGTGAAATTACGAACGTGTAATTTTCATCAGTAGATGTTCACTTATAGGAAAATGAATCAGAGCCAATCAATGTGTATATGCTATGATGTTAATTTGATGATCTGTTAAATAAATGATCTCATTGCTTGATGGGTCAAATATAATTAACGTCTCATGTCACATATATATTCTCATTTGATCACCAAGATGTATAATTAATCCAAAAAGAAGAGAATATGTGATAAATAAACAATTAAATATTCTTGGCCTTGAACTAGTCTTGAATAATTAATCGGGGATGTAATAGGTATCCCTGTATGCAAAATACTATACAGGTATTCCCCGGTTTACGGCGTCATCGGTTTACGGCGTCATTGGTTTACGGCATTTCACTTTTATGGCCGTCACCCCCCAGTGACGTCATCAAACCTTGCCACACTCGTGGACTTTTTTAATGTTTTTTGGTTTTTTTTTTTTAGGGTATTTTGTTTGCTAACTGCTTGGAAACACATTTAAAAACATCAATACGGCCGTTCTAAGTTGTTTTACATTGAAAAACATTGAAAAAAAACGTGTTTAAAAAGCCGTTACCGATCGCCGTTTAGTTTCAGTTTCGAGTTATGGCTCTAAATCCGGACTTACGGCGCCATGTGCGTTCAGTTCCGAGTTACAGCAGAATCGACCTACGAACCGTTCTTAAGTCCGGAACCCGTTCGTAAGTCGAGGACTACCTGTATACCATAGCCTTGCATATCATGGTATAGTATAGTGTAGCATAACATAGACAAGTTTAACATAGTATAACATAGTTTGGTATAATAGTGGCATGGTGTAAAATATTAGCTTTTAATGTGCATACAATAGTACAGTTCAGCATGCAGGGCATTCTACATGGATTAAAAAAAAAAAATCCACATGCTGTGCAGGAAGATGGAGGATCACACAGACAGTTGCCATTGCAGGCCGGAGCTTGAGCCCGAAGCTGGAGTGGGGGGTCAGGAACTGAAGCAGGATGGGAGGATGGCAAGTCAGTGACACAGAAGACTCCACAAGTGTGTCGCGGTTGTAGCAATAAGAAGCGTGGGTGTGGAGCGTAGGCGCCAAAAAAAAAAAGTTAAAACAAGAACAACAGGAACAAAAAAAGATGGAGTCGAAGCAGAGCTCCCATCAATGCGGCCATGCTGCGGCGCTCGTGATGTCACTCTCATAACACTTTAAGATAAGCGTCAGTTCTTCTCAGTCTAGTTTATTTATTAAAGTACTATGTATGTATGTTCAAATATGTCTAATGACTGAAATATTAATATTTCCACCTCTCTTCTTTTTTTTTTCTCATGTTTACGTAAAAAAGACGTTATTTTATGTGGTTATCATAAAAAAAATCTTTTTGACGTTCATAACTTTGAGAGAACTTTTAGGTAAAACATTAATATTCTGTTATTCATCTTCAACCTGTTTCTACTCGTTTTCTTGGGTCAGAACTGCAACATTAGCTGAGGTTTGGTTTAATTGCTGCTCTTCTTCCAAACCTCCTGCTCTTGTCAGCAGAGGTGTTGGTGATTTTGATGGTGGGCTGCTCAGCCTCAAGCAATGTTCATTAAATGACAGATAATTACAGGGATTAGAATGGCACTTGTTTACTGTCAACTCTCAGTTTATATGTGTCCAGTGTGTGTGTGTGTGTGGGAGGGGATGTGTGTGTTACAGGTGGCCGCCCAGTAGGTGGCAAAATGCAGGAAGTCTGCTTGTCTGTGTCCACATATATCAGTCGCAGCATGTTTTTCCCCTTTCAGAGGCGAGGTATCCTGTGTGTGTGTGTGAGTTGTCGATCACACTGGGAGGCTGACTTCCAGGAACCCCTGCAACAAAAAACAGGCAATGTGTGTTTCCTGCTCTCACACACCATTATCACAGGACACACACACACACGGATCATTGCTCTGTTCTCTCGCCCCTAACAGGTTTCCTCAGCGTCTATCCTCGTGCCTCTGGCTGCCAAGATGTTTCGCTGTGATTGTCATAAGGCCTGCTTTCTGGCAGACAACAGGCAGGGGCAACATCCTCACAGCCGTGGTTTGCGACCACATTAGGTTGCTCACTTTGAGGGGACACGTTGCTTTAGCACCTATTCCCACGTTGCTTTAGCACCTATTCCACTCTCGTGTGCGTCCTGTTTGGAGACACATGTCCCACATTAATCCAGTGTCGTCCCTCATTTACTTTTCGATCCACTTATCGATCAATAAACCTTCCATTTTCACCCTTCATCTTCTTTGATTTACACTCACACGGTCGTATTTTAACTGCTGCATCTACTCAGTCTTCTAGAATGCAACATAACCGACCAGTAAAGCCCTCCAGAGGACGAGGGAGAGATGAAGATGAGAAGAAGATGAGAAAGAAAAGAATGACGCAGCTGCAAACAATTGCCCACAATGGCATCATCCATTCCCCACAGAGACTGAACTGCAGGCTGTGTTGAGGGAACAAAGTGCCCCACATCAATGTTGCACTAGAAAGTCACTGAATGTGTTCCATACAGCAAACAGCAGGAAAATAAAGTTTTGAAAACACTTTATAAGGCTTTGATTCGTTTGGAATTAATATGTGTTTTGTTTAATTTATATTTATAAGGAAGTGTTTCCGCCTTTGAGCCAAGTGGACTACATGTATGTGGTGGATAGTGGAACAGACTTGACACGGATACAATAAAAGGTTTTATGAGATGTTGAGACGACGGTGCATGACTTGTTCAGCCGTGCAGTTCACAGGGGCCCGTTGTTGCCACTGAGCTGTAAACGGAGCTTCTGCTCTGCTTTCTCCAGCTCTGCGGGTGACATGGATTCCAGACGGTCCAGGGAAAGTGTTTGCCTTTAGGTTACTGCAGGCCAGCCTGTCTGTGTCTTTTTCAGCAGAGGGGCACTTGGAGATGTGTGCGTGTGTGTGTGTGTGTGTTAAAGTGCAAACGTATCATGAAGTCTGTACATTTTTGTGAACACAAGCGATCAGCTGGTTTGTTCTAATTTCATAACTTCATTACTAAGATTATTCACACACAATTAAAAAAAAAAAACATCTTAAAATAATAGCTGAGATCTTAGGTGGAGTTCTGTAAATGGGTGTAGAACAAATAACATCTTACCTGTTGTAGATAGCGCTTTGAATGACGTCATCTTGCAGAAATAAAGTTTAATTTTGACCAAACCGACGAGCTAACAGTTAGCCAGAGCAGGTCTATTTCCAAAGTAGATTCTCGCCACCCTAAAACAATCCAGTCTCAAAGTTTTCATTAATGTGAACGTAAACATTTATATTGTGTGTGTGGTGGTGGGGGGACACAACACGAAAAAGGCTGCACTGTCTAAAATGAACAATTGTAAATTATAGAAAAGCTTCTCCTCCTAAGATGAACAGATATAAATGTGGCAAGTGTGCTCAAACATAACTTGCGTCCACATCCAGACCACAGTCCACCACTTGCGGAACCCCCTGATGTCTTTGCTCCTGGGGGACCTGGAGCTTCAGGAGCCACAGGTATGAGCTGCATATATATACAGTATAAAAAAAAAACACTTTGACTTGCCCTGACCTCGCTTTTCTCCAACCTGTTTTAGGACACAGATGCTGGCTGCAGCCCATGCCTCCTCCTCCTCCTAAGCCCCGCCCACCACCACCTGGCTCTGCTGCGCACCGCCGACTGCAGGCAGAGCGCAGCTACTCCTCTTCCTCTTCCCTGCTCCCGGAGAGAGACGTTCTGTGATTTCGTTGATTCATAAAACACGACCCCCTTGTTCTATTCCCGGAGAATCAACTACTTAAAGGATTTTTTTAATTATTATTTTGGGGAGAAAAGTCCGAAGACGTGTTAAAAAAGGCAACAAAAAGAGCAGACGCGGCTGCAGCCTCCAGCATCCTCCCATCATCTCTCCCACTGAGTCTCCTCGGCGATTATTCACCCACAGCTCCTTTTATTTCTCCTTTGGAGAATTCGTCTCTCGTTCTTGTTGGAGTTTGAGTGTTTTTTATTTTTTTGTTTTTTTTCTGAGCTGCTGGAAAGTGGACCTCCACAGCCCGGAGGAGCTGGCTGGGCGGCGCAGCTTCCCCGGCGCGGGCGGATCATCTGGTGCGCCTCAGAAGGACTGGAAATTATTAAAGCCTGTCGGATCGTCGTGCCGCATGGTGGGAATCTCAACCTCTTTTCAGTGTAAGTCTTCTCTCTTTGTCTTCTTCTTGGAAACAAATAACAACAACAAAACGGTCTGTTTGGGTGTTTCCACATCCCAAATTACTATATTAAAAATAAAGATGCACAAAATCCTTTATTTAAACTTTTTCTTCATTTCTTCGGACTGAAATGTTTAGCTATAAAATTATATATCTGTAGGCTTTGCTTCACAATAAAAACACTACACTAATAAACACTTGTGTATTATTATCATTGTTATTATTATTAATATTATTATTATTAAACCAATTTTATTCTTTAGGCACACATTACCACAGAATAAGAATTTTTCAAAGTCCTTCTTTTAACCATTTCTTGATAAAGAGAAACAGCTGAGATTTTTTATTTTATTTATATATAAAAGTTGCAGATTGTCTCAGTGTTGTGTGTTTGCTGTTAAATGGGCAGCATCAGTTTTTGTGATATTTAGCTATTCTTGCACCTGCGGCAAAATTCTTAAGAAAATGATTTAATGCAACATTAAAATAGCAAATGATTGACGAAAACATCCCTAATAAACAAAACAGCTGCAGGAAGTTTGGTGCTTGTGCTCATGTAGAGCATGACAACCATATTTTTAAATGTTTTTTGTATTTTAAACGTGCAGCTGAAAACATCCTTCAGGTGTTGACACAAACTCATCTTCATGAACTCTCCTTCATCCGTTTTGTCATCACGACACCCTCATCACCACCATTCCTACCAAAAGTGCAGAAAAAGCCTCTTTTCTCCTTCCCCTTTTCCTCCCTCTTCCCTTAAAAAAAAAGAGCAGGGGTTGAAATTAAAGGCTTGTTGGTGTGTATTTTTACTCCAGTGGGAGTCTTTGGCCCTGGCTGGGGAAAGAGCAGACATGCGGGTTTCGGGGAGGCTGCTGCAGACTGTTCTCACGGCTCAGATTAGAGATGGAGGAAAAACATCTCCATGAGAACCACGCCGCTCGGACATTTAGTGACACGCCACAACAACCTTTTGCAAAAATAAAAAGAAGGGAAAACGTGCAGACTTCTGATCCATTAACTCATCTTAAACACGCAGACGAGCTGAAACAGGAAAAAACCAACAACTGAACGATTTTAATCCGATACACTGTTTTATTTACAAGCTGCATAAATTAGGGCTATATGGCAACACCAGAAGTGATAAAAACCCAAATTTAACTCAGTCCTGTCTTCATGTTTTGTCACTTTGACTAAATGAAGTGTGGGCATTAAGAGTGTGGAGTCCATCTGTAATGGGAAGATGTTAGGATGTAAATGGATGATTTATTACACTTCTTTATGCGGTGATGCTATATTTTCTTTATACTGTGCTGTTGAGCTGTGTGTCATTGGTTTTTCAGTTCAAACATTAAAGCAGTGACCTGTAGTGAGAGATAGAGAGAATAAATGAAAGGCAAACAGACAGAGAGTGACGGACAGGTGCTGTTTGCAGGTTAGCGCTGGACTGGAGGAACAGGCTTGTGTTAGCGCTGCTCTGTGGTCCAGACGCCGCAGCATCACTTCCAGGGGCCATCTGCCCAGCCACCAGCCTGCCTCACACCTGTTCTCCCTCCTCCTCCTCCTCCTCCTCTGAGGCTGTAGGGTCAAATGCATCAGACCACTGCTCACACACATGGACGGCCTTGCAAAAAAAAAAAAATAATAAAATAAAAAAAAAAACATGGCAGCCATTTTATTCTCACCTTCACACACATGGGGGCATAAACAACCTCCTCGGCAGATTATGATGTTGCAAAAAAATAACAAAATAAAAGGCTGTGTGTTTGGCCTGCGCTCGCTCAATCTGTTGTGCAGATGACACACTCACCCACACTCACTTTGCTCAGATTATTCCCTCCCACCCTCCTTTGAGCGCTTTCTGATGTTAACCACAGCTAATAGATTTCTAGTGGTTTATGCTGAATCCAAACAGCTTTCACATCACAGCAACAAACCATGAACTGCTATTATTTCTAGAGGAAAGCACACACGCGCACATGCGCATTCTCCCTCCAGCATCGAGTCGCATTGACTCCTCAGCGCTTGTGATGTAATTACAAAGCACTTCTTTTAAGTGTGACACGCTGTCATTTGGACGTGGTCCAGGTCTGCTGGATGGTGAATGTAAGTGATGTTGACTCAGTTCATCTTGAAGCCCGGGCGTATTTCTGCATCAGCTGTCGTCACGGTGCACGCGTTTCTGCATCGTTTCAGCAGCTTGCACGACCAGACAAGGACACATTTTGGTTTTTGGTCCATTTTCAGGCGCTGCTGTGCAGAAATGCAAGGTTCAAAATCTGCATTATCTATTAAAATGTTGCATGGTGTGTCTTTGCTTGAACATCTCACATTAGTTTGTCAATTTAAACCCAAGCTGTGATATTTATTATCCTCCCTGTGTATAAGTGCAGAGTCGGCTAAAATCAGTGTTCAATACGCTGCTGTATAGATCTGTTCTGATTATTCAGAGCCGTCTGTTACCAAGTCCCACAGCGCATTAGAGATGAAATCACGCTGTGTTAGTGCGCACGCACACACTCACGCCATTGTAGATCGATAAGTCTATTGATGGTTATCAGCGAGAGGGCAGTTCCCCCTCACAGCTTATTGAATTTCATCACCCATGAAAGAGCAGCGGTGGGTTAAGGGGGTGGGGGGAGACAATGAAGTTCGCCTGTGAGTGAAACTGTTTGGGGGAACAGGGAGCCGTGCACATCCTCACAAGAAGTCGTTCTTTTATTGTGGCTGTAAGTTGGCCTTTTATGGGATCTTATTTAATGTCAGCGCCAGCGGTGAGCCCTACAAAACTGATTTTATTGGCCTTGTTCTGGTTTTTTTTTTTTTACACCGGAGCGCGCAAGACTCAGAGGGGGAGAGAAGAAGAGGCCAGACCAAATGAGAGAAACGCAGAAAGTGGGAAATCATACTTGTAAAACCATATATTTTCTTTGGGGTTGTAACAGCGCCGCAGCTGCACAAACAGTGCCATTAAAGACAGACAGCTGGGAGATGTAGGATTTTTTTCATTATTTTTTTTAGCTGTTTAGCTGCATGGGTCAGCTATGAGTGGTTAGAGCAGTGTTCCTCCAATGCAAGGGTTGGTGGTTTGATTCCATCAGCAGTCCCATGCCTAAATGTCCCTGGGTAAGACACTGAACCTCTCATTGCCTCCTATATGTGTCCCATTGGTGCATGAATGTGATAAAGCACTGATTTTTTTGTAGAGATCTAGTAAAGTGCTGTATGAATGGCCAAACGAGGCGCAGATTGTGTTGTAAAGTGCTGTGAGTATCTTCATAAGATAGAAAGGTGATATATGAGTACAGTCCATTTACCATTTACTATATATTTTAACAGCTCGGGGCTTTAATACACATAGATGGACGTGTGCAGGACAGTATTGTCTCACATTCACTTCTCAGTCCATCCTCCATGTATGGGCCGGGACCGAGTTGCTAATTAACTTCACTTTTTCTAACTGTATCGCACTTAAGCAGACCACAACGCTCGCTTGCGCACATGCAAACCCACACACACACACAAACACACACATACAGAATCTCTCTCTTAGCCTCCCTCTCACGATGTCTGTCCCCGAGCTCCCTCGCTTTCTCATTCACTGTTTATTTTCCTGCCTCCATCTGGAGTCGGCTGATATTGTAATCGCCCTAATGCACATTGCCTTCCACACACACACACACACAGACTCTCTCTCTTTCACACACACATAAACACACAATCACATCCAATGGCTTATCTCCTAGAATAAGAAAAAAGCTAGTCTGGATGGTACATTGTATGGCTGTGTGTGCATGTGTGTGTGTATGAGTGTGATTAAGTGCACGTCCAGGTGTTTATACAGTGTAGCTCATGAATGCAAAAGGACACACACACACACAGAGTGTGTTTGTCCCAGCCAGAGGTGATGATACTGAATAGGAGCTTCATGGTGATGTGAGGCGGCGATAATGCGTCGGAGTGAAGATGTTACCACGTTATCTCCCAGCTCCTCAATATTCACCTGACATCCAACGTCCATTTAAAGATTAACCGCAGGAAGGGAGAGAGACTCAGGGGCGGTTGGGAGAAAAATGTGTCTGTTTGTGTTTGTATGTTTTGTATGAGGCCGCTTTGAAAATAAAAGCATACCATATGTCTTTGTTGGCGCATGTGGAAGGAGATGGCTGTGCTTCCATCTCTAATGGACTTTGTTTAGCGATTCAGCTGAGGTGTAAGAGGTTAGAAAGGTGGGAACGCTCACACAAATGCCAAGGACACACAGACGGGCTTGATGGATGGGAGGCAGGAGCTGTGAAAGTGTGCGATTTGGAGCCGTGTTTTTTTTTTTTTTTTTTTTTTCCGTTTACCTCGTTCTTGAAAGAACAATGGCTGAAGAATGGACAGGGTTGCTTTGCCACCTCTTCATAAAACCTGGTTTTAAAAGTAGTTTTTTTCTGGCTTTGTGCAGATGTGTGAGAGGTGGAAGGGTGAGCAAAGACCGATCACTGTTAAAATTCACCAAACTGGAGAAAAACAGATAAATGACAAATAGAAAAACTGAGGTAACAATGTCAGCCATCATGTTGTATACACTCACAGTTGTTTTCCTATATAAAAAAAACAACCTCGTCAAGATTAACCTTCAAAATCACACATAATAAATCATCTTTTAAGTGATCTCTTTTTGTTTTGCATACAAACATCATGTGCAGCCTCCATCTCCCCCTTGTCGTCTTGGATATTTGATTTTTCTCTCATTAGTTTTGATGTATAGATCTGGATGGACGGTACATTTTGTGAAAAGGGCAGCTGCCCTGAATAGCCTGGTAAAAAGAAGTGTAATTAAAATCAGCAGACATGTGGGAGTGAGAGAAAGAGAGGAGTGCAGATCAATAGATGCAGACAGTGGATGTTCTGTTTTTTTCCCCTCCCGAGTATTGACGTGTTCAGTCAATTACACAGAGAGAAGAAGAAGATGGGAGCAACACGAGAGGCTGTACGCTCAGGGATTTGTGTTGAGAAATGTGTTTGTCGCAGTATCTGCACCTATAGATGCACACTGCTAATCCACAGCACAGCTTAGGGTTTGATTCTTTAGTATAGCTTAGCGTTACTCGCTGTATCGATAAATAATCGTCAGTATCAATATCGCAAAGGGCTGCTGTCAATCAGAGGCAATCAGGTGAACTTCCATTATCACTGAAGCCTCAAGCTGTTTAAATTAGGCCTGTCGTAATAAACAATAAATCAATTAATCGCATGATAAATGAAAATGATCGACCTCATTTTCATTTGTCGTCTTTATAGTTTCTTTGTGTCTCTTTCTTTCTACTGGACACTGGATGACAAAAAGCTCAACTCTGCTGTTCTTCAATGACCCCTCCCTTTCTCTTTTCTCTTTAAAATCTGTTTTAACAATCCAAAATTGTGTTTTTGGATTGTTAAAAGCAGCTAAACTGAGAAGCTAAGCTACAAGCTAAGCTAACAGGTCGACCACGGGAAAAAAAAAACTCCGTCTTCTGGAAGCTCCAAAATTCACGGTTGAAACCCGTGCCTTTGTGTAAAAAGTTGTTTTTCCTCTGCAAAAGAAGCTGAGAACTTGTTTACAGATATTTTATTAAAAGCTTTGTGTGAAAAATGCTATGCTAAAGAGCTCAAACCACACCGAGCGTCCGAGAACCGAAAAACAGGAAAGAGAGACAGCCCATGTGACTTCAAGGGGCCTCCTTCCCATTTTTCTTAAAGAGACACACTGCTCGCTCCCTCACTATCCATCCATCAGTTCAAACAGTCTTATGCTGTCATCCAGTGGTCAAAAAAGGCACTACACACAAAAATTAACCAATATTTCTTCGTAACTTTCATAATTACTAATTATTGTCAAATTTCAAACAATATTATCATTTATCACAATAATTTCTGACACAATTAATCGCCCAGCAAAATTTGTTATCCTGATAGGTCTAGTTTAAATAAAACTGGATCCGATTGAAACTCAAACTAAAGCTTGATCACAGAACAGGGAGGGGAATGAGGAATATGTGGATTTATTGCAACTGATACATCACAATATTTATCAATATGTCACATTTTTTTTATATTGTGCATTTCTTGTTAAAATGTTTAAAACTACAGAACAGATATCTAAAAAGGCTAAGTCTGGTCCTCTGGACATTCAAAAAACAAAACAAAACAAAGCAAAAAAAATAAATTTACAGATACATCCTACAGAACAGATACAGCCTACTGCTTTAGCATTTCCAGTTAGCCTTTCATTCACCTTCAGTAGACACAATTACATCATTGTTTCTGCTTCTTGCTGGTTAAAATCACACCACTATAGTTAAATAATGAGGCCCTTTTCTTTTGTGCCTGGATTTGACTTGCATGATGGGTATTGTCAGAAGAGAGGGCTTCCAGCTGTTGTCACTTAGTGTCACAGACAAACAGAGAGCCAGGACAATGGAACGATGGCCGTTCACTCCATCTGATTGTCGTGTTGTCAAACCGACAGCAGGTGTCTCCGACGATAAACATCGAGTGTCAGTTATTTCAAGGAAGGGCCATTTTGGAAATTGGCTCAAAGATAAAGAGCCAGAGCTCCGAGAAGAGACAGTGGGGGTTAAATAAAGATATGAAAAGAGCTGATCCATTTTCTCAAAATGGGACCAAATAACAGCCCCGTTTTGTTTAACTTATAAAGCATCCTGCTCTCACACGGACCCTCTTATTCCCGTCTGCCCTTCATTCCCCTGAATCATTGCTAGCCACCCTACGAAGTATTTGTTCATTCCCACTCAATACACTCAACAGCAGCAAAATTACAGTCTATTTTTCTAAAAGAAATTTATATTTAAAGCCATTTATACCTGGAAAAATATGCCCTAACCCAGCACAACTCTTGCTATTGATTTGCCCATTTTACTGCATTTTATTTTTTGCCACAAATGCACAAAAAAAAAAAAAAAAAAAACTTGATTCCCCCCGAAAATTGAAAAGTGTTGCAATTCAGCCGGACAAGATATTAAGTGTGAAGCTGTGTATAGATAAGAGATCTCAAGAGCTACCTCTCAACCAATATGTCTCTGTGTATAGATCAAGTCTATTCATCTAAATGGATCCTGTAAAAACATACATCTTTACATCTCGATAGTTAAGAATCTGCTCTGTCATCTGATACACCTTCATGACCCCATCTGCTCTTATGGATTTGCATTTGACAGCCCTTTAATCAAAGCATCTGTTCCATCCCTCTCCTGATTTCTCACCATATGGACATCCCTGCCTCAGCTCAGCATTTCCCAGTAGCTCCAGTTTGACATGAATTATGCCTGGAAGATGTACGTGTGTTTATTTTTGCGACGTACCTGGAGGTTCGTTGTGTTTTTGCATGACAGAGGATTTGTGCGGACTCCATCGTGCCACTCTCTGAGGTTTTATGACTCCTGCATTTGTCTTTTCGGCATGCTGAAGCAATTTGTGGAAATGTCCAACTTTTCCAAGAGTTAAACAGCTCCAGATTTTGGCGTCTTGTTAACACTGAAAGCAGGCACGGCACAGATGAGGAGCTCTTATGGCGAAATGAAAACTTATGCAAAAAAAGAGAGAAAACATAAATCTATCTTCCCCTGTTAGGTTGGAAATATTTTGCAGATGTTTTAGGACGTTTGGCTCAAGAAACAGTAATTCCTTATGCATCTGTCCTCTCTCCGGCTGCCCTATGTCTTTTTATCAACATCTGGTTTTCAGTGCGGCAGGGAAACAAGTATCCTTTATAAACCGAGGGTTCCCAGTTCTTCCTCTGCGTGTGCTATTAGCTTAACCTCAACTACTGCACTCTCTCTGTGCACACACATCCACATGTGCTAACCATTAAGAAGTCATACCGTTCAGAAAATGTAATAACTTTCAGTAAAGTTTCAGAAACCTTTTTTTTTTTTCTTTACTTTTCACTTTTTCCATTACTGCAAAGAATTTGGGGTTCTGGTTTTAATGCCTCCCCTGCGAAAAGACAAATTACTGCCTAGATGTTAGTTTGAGGATGTTTTAGTGAGAGGAAAGCCTCCTTCCCTTAAAAGGACAGCTCAGATGTTTTGAAGTGGGGTTTTGTGGAAATTGTTATGACTAATTAACATCTTACTTGTTGTAGATAACGTTTTTACAGATCCTCATTTTGGAGAAACAAAGTTTAGTTCTGATCAGATTGGTAAGATAGTGTGAGATGGGCCAACACCAAAGTGGATTATTACTTTCTTAAAATCCAAAACAGCTTCATAATGGTCTACATCATCCATCCATTATCTTTTTACCCGCTACTTCCTTTTTGGGTCACAGGGGTCACTGGTGCCCGTGTCCAGCCAATGACCTCCTGCTCAGGATTCAAACCAAAGACCTTCTTGAGGAGAGGCCACAGCTCTACCAACTGCGCCACCATGCTGACCTTGTGCCAACATTATTTTATAAATTTCTACATTGCTATAAATTTGCATCAAACTCGTTGTTTACCTATTAGTTGATGGTTATTTGCAAGACTAGTGTAGGGTGTATCCCACCTTTCACACAGTGACCACTGGAGAACCAGCTGCCCTGCAATCTGGAAAAGAAAAGCTGGTAAAGGAAGGTGTATGTATGTACAGAGGGATGGACGGATATTTGCAAGTGCAAATAGCAGCAGCAGCTAGCTGTAATGCTTCCAATACAGCACTTCGAGTAGGAATATTATAATTTTCCTGCAGGGATAACCATGTTATGGGAACCTATCATCAAAGTAGATGTTAATAAAAAGCGTTTTCAAATAAACTGCTACAAAGTTTTTGATAATCATCCACTTTGGCCCCATTCTTACTAGCTGTTAGCTTGTCTGTCCCATCAGAATTAAACTTTATTTCTCCCTGATATAAAAGTGAACAAAAGACTAAATTATGATACAGCAGTTCACCTTTTAGGAAACCCACCAATAATTACATTTTGTTGCACACTTCAGCACAAACTCTTAATTTGACCAGTTTCTTATTTCCCAGCATTAAACTGTCTGCAAAGTAATCCACAGCCGCACACAGTTTGTGACCTGTGGTGCATCTGCAAGTTCATACGTGTAAATATAAGCATCTTGCACATGCTTACGATTCACATGTGCTACACGCACACACACACATTTACAGATGCAAACCTCACCAAATTGGTTTCTCACATGCTCACAAACAGAAGTCGGATATGCAAACAAAGCGGCGCAGCTCGGCGCCATATGGCTGGGCTGTCAATCAAGAATGAAGGCATGCCGGGTGTGCTTTGAGTGTACCATGTAAGGAGGTGTACAACGCTGTGTGTTTGATGGGGTGAACAGTGTTATGAGATTTGTGTGGAATGGCATATTAACAGACGAGTGCACTCACTCACACACACGTGCGCGTGCACATCACCATTTACATTTGCTACTGTTTCTTGTACGCATGAATATAAAGACATGCAAGCTCTACCACATACCCATGTCTTACTTTTTGTCATTTAGTCGCTTAACAAAGGCATGCTGAGTTCGTTGCTACTGCCAATTATGTTCTATTAAATCGGTCTTGTTCCTGTAACTCAACACAGTTTGGTTGAGTAGTCAAATGTATTTTGCAACCACAGCATGCAACACTTTTACTGTTTTGTCTGAGTAAAACAATTCTGTAAACATCTACAATTGCAGACTTTGGGCTTTTTGCCAGCAACGAGCTGAAAAACAATGAAACAGTTTTGGATCGTCATTAGATTACAGAGATGCGAAGCTGCCATAAAATGAATCAGCGCCACCGTCCTCTGTATCTGGGATCAGTCTGCTGTATTTGGCTAAAACAAGAGTCTTTGTGTTTGCCACCTTGCCCAGGGCTACAAGATGCAGTCACACAAAAACATGTAGCGAGTCATGACAGATGCCCCTAATTGCCAAGGAAACAAATGCATTAGTCGTGCATCGCCCCGGGCTTTTGCCTTGTAGGAAGACAACAAAACCCAGTCATCAGCTGATTGAGGTTGAGACACACACGCGCACACAGACAAACATGTTTGTATTCATTCTGAATCCACATTTATTGTCATAAAGCTTTAAGAGGCATTTAAGATAAACCTAGAGTTTTACACCATTCAGCCCATCAAAGATGTATTTATTTCTAAGATATACAATTATTATAAGTGGTTTAATATGTTCCAAAGCTATCCAACCACCCTGATGGTTGAACCTGCATGGAGTTTGGCTGCTTTTGTGTCTTTATAGGCCTGTGTTTACTCAAATGTGAGCTACGTATTTATGTTGATGGTGCCAAAAGCGGGTGGTTTCTTCATGGGGAACTGATTGCGGAGGATTAGATTGTGATTACGGCCGAGGCAGGGGGGCCAGGAATTGAGATAGGGAGGAGAGGACGGTGACAAGTGTGGAAAGGTGAAATTGGGAGAGGAGAAAGCAGAAAATAAGATATCCATCACTCAGGTAAATACGGTGCAAGACTGCGCCAAAGTCATGGAGAACATGAAAACAAACCTGTCATTGTTTTGAGATTTATCCATAAAAACGTGAGTTTATCAGTGTACAGTATATATCTTAGGCTCATTTTGGACCACGCATTTCTCCAGTCCGTCTGGAAATTTTTACAGAGCAGCTCCCAGTAAGACCAGTGGGAGTGATCCAAAGTGAAATTGTTGTGTTTCAAAATGAAAACCGCATTATTACACAGGGCGAGCAAAGTCTGTGTGTTTGTGGCTCTGATGTCAGCCTGTTTGCCTGTGCCAGCAGGAGAACACAACCCTGAAAACAGAGCGAGAGAGCGAGAATGAAGGGCATCCATTTGTGACTCTAAACTGTTGCAGGCTGAAGCCAGACGCCATGGAGTCAAGCATCTGAGGGAGATGGAAGTAGTGACAGACAGCAAAAGGAAAAGCCGAGCAAAATCCTCAGGGTTTTTATCAAACTTCTTTGTTTCTAAATAGCCTCTGCTTTGTGAAATTCTTTTTTTAGAGGATATTAGAAACTGCTTACATCCGAGAAGTATTTCAGCATTTTGGGAATAAGATATGAGATCAGTCCCTGTCACAGAGTTCACACTGCACTTCTTACCCACAGCTTGCACATGTGAGCCACAATGTATAATACATTTATGGCTGCTCTACTGTAATAAAAAATACAGTGCAACTGGGGATTATGAGGTTAGGAAAAAAGGCTGTATTCATCATTTGTAGAGAAAAGGTTGTAAAATATTGCATAGCCTGCAACTAAAGGAACTTCCTACTTTTCATGTGATGCCAGAGTGAGGCTGGCTTTTCGTCATGATACAGTTTGTAAAGGCATCCGTGTTTTGGGGTGAAAGAGAAACAACGCAACGTCTCTCATTTTTGTAGTTTGAGGGCAGCAGTTTGGAACCAGTCACTTGATAATTTGTAAGGTTTTTCTTTGAAACACTTGTGAAGACCCTTGCAAATTCAATCCATCCATTATCTTTTTACCTGCTTCTTCCGTTTTGGGTCACGGGGGTCGCCGGTGCCCATGTCCAGCAATCACTGTGTGAGGGGCGGGGTCCACCCTGGACAGGTCTCCAGTCCATCACAGAGCCACATAGAGACAAACGAGACAAACAACCATTCACTCTCTCACTCACACCTAGGGACAATTTAGAGTTACCAATCA
>JARVGV010000630.1:15793252-15808538 GCA_031762435.1 Hypsolebias longignatus | reverse complement strand
GGGTGTCACTGGTGCCCATGTCCAGCCATCACTGTGCGAGAGGTGGAGGACACCCTGGACAGGACTTCAGTCCATCACAGGGCTACAGAGAGACAAACGAGACAAACAACCATTCACTCTCTCACTCATCCCTAGGGACAATTTAGAGTTACCTATCGGCCTAACATGCATGTTTTTGGTCTGTGGGAGGAAACCTAGTGAAATGGAGTGGAGATCTGTTCAAGGTGTTCCCCGCCTCTTGCACAGTGACTGCTGGATATGGGCACCAGTGACTCCCATGGCCCAAAAAGGAAGAAGCGGGCAAAAGATAATGGATGGATGGATGGATGCTAGTGGCAGCAATGGTGGTATGCTTAAATGCTGACAGTTAACTTGAAGCTTGATGTTTTAGTGCCATACACTGCATTGCTGCAATGAAGTAGATGTCATGAACTGGAAAGAGAAAGAGAAAGGAGAGAGTAGCAACATTAAGATATAAGAAAATAAAAATTAAGACAAGTACTGAGGCTTGTACTGTATTCTTCTCTATCCTGCATATGCCGTGGAAGGAAATAAGAGATAACGGCAATTAGATCTACTGTATATGTGTGTGTTTGTGTGTGTGTGTGTGTAAGAAAGTGAGAGAAAGGAAGAAAGTTTTGTTGTTGTGCTAGCAATGTTGCATCCTTGCAGCTGTGTTTGTGTTTTTGTGGGGTTGTGGTACGGCGTTGTATCCATATATCTTCTTGACAAGCGGGTGGAGTTTGATGGGACATGCTCCGCATACTGCTCCATCTGGCTGTGTGTGTGTGTGTTTGTGCATTTACTCCTCTTGCATACAAATAGAGTTCTCGTCTTCCTCTGTGTACTCGGTCTGAATCTCAATCACCTCAACCTGTCCCTCAGCCGTGCTCTTTAACACACCTGGCCTTTTATTCTCTCCATGGTTATCTGTCTTTTGCGTCTGTCCCCTCGTCCCTTTTCTCCACATCTGCAACCAGCACACACAACGTAATCACCGCAAGCCTCTATCGCACTATCTCAGTATCGCTTCATCTCTTCCATTACCTGCTCCCTCTCTTCACACGTTGTCGTGCACTGTTGGTACAACACAACCGGAGGCTCGGATTCGTGCAGACATTGTTGAGAACATTAGTGCATAATTTACAGGCTTTCTGCCTCGTCGTTTTCCCTTCACCACCTACACAGCAATGTGTATGTAACACATTATGCATGCCAAGATTATATGGTCACTTGTGGGTTCTACGTGGCTTTATTTTCCATTTAACTCCATAATGATGTGTTAACTGTCTGAACAATACAACTCTCTGTTCACACAGGTGCCACCAACTTGCGATTCATTGTCAATTTTGAAAAATGGGATTTGTCGTAATGAAGTACCCCTAAGTAGCATAATACTGCCATCATGTTCTGTGTCTCCAATGGTTTTGTCCCTCGTGTGCAATTGAACACAAGCACTTTAGAGGAAATTCCAGTTCATGAAGAGTGCACTGAAGTTTGAGTGTATCTGCTTGTGGTAGATTTGGAGTCATTGTAGCCTTCTGAATATCTAAACTATCAAGGTTAGGCAATGTTGTCTTTGTTTCACAGCATGATTTGAATACAAAATGACCTCCTGGCTTTGCGTGTGATGATGAAACATATAGGAGTTTGATATAACATTGTATTTTTTTTTTGCCTTGAGTATTTGGTTAGAGCAAAGTCCTCGCTGTAACATGGTGAACTGCTTCTCAGGGACCACGTTCTCCTAGATATCGTTCATTGCAGCAACCTTGTTTTAGGCAAGTGATGTAACTCGCGTGTAACACTAGAAAAGTCAGCAGGGGGATAAAAATCTCCTTTCTTTGAGCTTGGCTGAAAGAGAGTATGAGCAACAAGGAGGGGGGGGGAGGCTAAGAAAGGGAGTAACGAGAAGGAGGGTGAGATTTTGCAAACAGCGAGGATCACATAATCACGAACGATGCAAACGGGTGATGTAAGGGTGAAGACATACTGTGAGTGGCAGGCAGTTGTCGAAGGTTTTGACTTGTTTCTAGGACTGATTAAAGAAGTTACAAACCCAAGCAAGCCAACTTTTTGCTTTTTTTGGTCTTAACAGAGACTCTTTGTGATCATGTTTGGAGAGACTAGAGTCAGAATGGCTTTAATGACAAATCTGTTTTATTTTCATATAAAGTAAAGTGGACTACCACTCCAAATGCTGTAGCTGAAAATCCTTCCAGAGGGTACAATAGCAAATAGAAAAGGTTTTCGTTGAGACAAACATCTCAAGGGAAAAAAGAAAGAAAGAAAGAAACCATCCAGATGACCTGACACAACTGTTGGATAGTTTACTTGGATCAGTGAGCATGAACGTTGATGTTTTGAATCACTTTAGCTATGGCTGCCTCAGAGGAGTTGACGGGCGAGAGGGCGGGCCTCAGAAACCATCTTATCATCAGCAAACTGGTTGGCTCACTATGTGAGAGTGCTGCTTGTGGGACTGAGTTTTTTGTGGCTTTTTGGACTGATGAAGTCCTTTGAATGAAGGACAAAATATCTTAACAAGAAAAAGAAACTGTTGAGAGGACCTGACTTAGCTTTAAGATAAATTTAACACCTGTCTTGCCTATGGTTCATTGATAAAGAGGGTCCTCCCAAACTTGCTTCAACCAAGCCAAGTTCCTGACTTTCATTCAACAAATGTCTTTTCTGCTATCAAGGAGGTCCAGTAGGGTATACTAAATATATCCTTTGAGGGGTCTCTGCTAGGTTCCACCAACGTGCACGTTGGACTAACCCCCACCTGATTTCCAGGCCTGCCAAAAAGGCCCCAGGCAGACCTCCCTAACTGTTCGTAATAGAAGTGCTCCTTGTTTTGCCCGGTCTGACATTGATTCTTGAATTAATCCATTTGAATTGATCTAGATTATTAAACTAACTGGTTTTCAACGTTAATTTGTTTTGTTCTGAATCATCAGTATGTTATTTTGTAGAACAATCCCCTTTGACTCTTGCTTCCCTAAGCGTATGTGTCACGTGGTTTTTATTTGCAAATCATTACCTCACTTAGTATATATGTACCGGTACAGTACTTAGGTATGGATTATCAAATTCCTGTTACATTAATCCTGTTTCTTTCAGTTAATATTAATCCCTGATTTGCTCTTGTGCAACTGGAAACTAGTATTAGTATTAGTATTAAATTTAAAATGTGGGTAACAGTATTTAGTGATGCACCACCCCTCCCGTGAACTCTCATGGAAGTAAATCTGATTCAAGCCACCTCACAATATTAATGATAAGAGCTATTTTATGATGCTATAAATAAAAAAATAAAAAACATAAATAAAGTGGGTAATGTGAGACATTAATCACTGTCATTCACAGATACGATCAATATTTTTGGCACCTCTGCTTGTACAGAGTGCACAAGTGACTCAACACACACTGAAGATACTCCTCTGTTCGCTCATATCTAATTACTGCCTCTCCAACAACTGTTCTCATCCTCTCCAATCCATTAACTGCTGGACAACAGACGCTTCTGAGAAGTCGTAATGTGAGTTAGGTAAAGTCAAAGCACTCGTCGCCCCCCTTTCCATTAAGGCTCCGCACATCAATACCCGTCCAGTCCAAGAGTACCATCGATTTGCCACAGACCTGCTGCTTTCCTTATGAATTTATGCAGGCAGGACAGTAACAGGGCTAATAAATGGACAATAGATGTGCATTTGGCCATTAACTTTTACCAGAGGCATTAGACTAGAGATGCCCCACATTTCAAGGTTGTTTAAGGGTGCTTTTTGAACTGAATTATGCATGAGGGAGCAAGTGCTTTATAATGTCCTCTATTGCCGTAATAAAACGAGAGCTTGTCTGATTGTCTGCTCATATATTTTTTATCTTAAGTTATACACGCCAAAGTTACGAATAACAAACAGGCATACCGCGGTAGTTGTTTTCGATCGTGTGCTTGAGTTCTCTGTGCATTTTTTATTTTTCCCCAAACCCAACAAATTACTTTGCAGAGGCAGAATTGCCATTGATTCAGGAGGTAGAGCAATTGCACGGTGAATGGATGGATTGATGCAGCCCTTGTTGGTTTGTATGAAGCCATTGATTTTATTCTGCCTATAGTGCTGTAGTGCTCTCAATCAAATCCAAAGCAGAGACAATGTTGTTTATATGGTGCACAGTTTATGTGTGGAGTTGTGTAGACTAGAACATGTTATTGTGTGTATATGACTTTCAATTAATTAATTCTTTATCTTTCATCTCCATCACTCGTGGGCCTGTAGATGAGTTTTAAATGCTTTCAGGCTTTTGTTTCTCTCATTTGAGTCCAACACCTGACACAGGTGTTACTGCCCAATTACAAGCTGTAACCAAACTCATCTTCTCTTTCAAAGGTGAGCCGTGAAGTCCAGATGTTTCTTGAAGTTCAGACATTGTTTCTAGTGTTGTTTCTAACATTAAAAATTGTACTAGAAAAATGTGCTGTTGAATTATGACAGAGACTCCCTTTGTTGCTGTGGAAAACATCAGCATTCCCTTGAGTTTTACTGCAGACTGCTGGAAATCAATTTCTGACCTTAAGTCTGTCAACTTCCTTACAAAGATTAAAATAAATAAGCAATGCATTGAATCCCATTTTATATTTCATTTAAATTACAGATCATGTGCAATACGCCATGAATCACCTCGTAATTGGCAAAGAGCATACAGTGCAGGACAATTAAAAGCAGAAACAGAATGAGCACAGCCATGTGTGAAATGGTGACTTTACCTAATATGATTGGCCTGTTCAGCATCAACATTGTATGTAATGTCTTTGTGTTTGACTGGGGAATGATGAAATGCACAGACATCTTTTTAATGATATTGAACTTTCAAAGATCATACTGTGGCAGTGTTGTATAGGATGCCTTTTGACAAAATGTAAGGACTTTATTGCACTGCTATGCCAGTTTTTATTAAATATGGTAAGTAGCATATACTTTTTATTGGAAAGGGAAGCCTTTCATTGGTTGGCCAAGTTGATGGTAAAGAGAAAGTTTGTGTTTGGGACACGACGTAAGAAGGAAGAATTGGATCTTCTTCATTTCATACCGACAGGAAATCTTAATATTCAAGGTCAATATTTCTTTGTCATTCACATCATATGTGGTACACGTGGTGGAACTAAATTGTGTGGAATTTTCAGGTCTATATCCAGGTATTATATGCAGGTCTCTTTAAGATCTCCAGTTCCCATACAATCAAAAGAATTACATAAAAGTTAATCTGCTGTGAGAAATATAAACTCTTTGTTCCAGAGCGACTTAAAGGATGTCTTCCCAGGTTAAGGGTTATCTCACTTGGCTGCAGCAGTTGGAGACTAATTGGAGAAACAAAATTGTGAAAAATAGCACAAATTTATCCTTGAAATCACGCTGAATTACACATTTGCACAAACCCCTAGCAAAAATTGTGCCAAAATTTGCCATTATTTAACTATCTGTACATATTGACAACAAAATACTACTCTAGTGTTCCCACTTACAGAAACTAAACTGAGAAGGGTTATGGACAGGTTCCAGACACTTGCATCTGTGCTATTTTAAAAAAAGAAAAGTCTTATACAGTAATTTTATTTTTGAACCTGATAAACATTTCTTCTACACAAGACCAAGGCTCTGTGACTTGCAAGAAAACTGAGAACCCTTGTAAATGTTTAGAGACATTTTGGAAACTGCCTCGCAAATGCCATTCACGGTCTGTTGCTAACAGTTGCAATCCAGTGAGCCATAGCAAAGCAACAAACCTTTCTAATCTGGATAATTTAAATATTATTGCATGATGCTTTGGAATTCATTTGTCCGGATTATATTTCTAATGTAATATATTTCTCATGTAAGATATTTTGTATATTTCTCGTGTTTCTTTCTCATGTAATTTTGACCTGATTCTTTCACACAGTTACATCATGCACCTTCTGTTGTCTTCAGGGTCAGCGTACCAGATAAACAAAACTGTGATCGGTCAATCAGTAGTGGTGCTTTAGAGCACTGTTTGGAATTTCACTGATGTCCTCATCACTTACTTTGCTGCATTTAATGCTAAAAATGAGTGAAAGTACCTTCTCAGTTCAGGCGCAACTCAACTCCTGCAGCAGAGCAGCACAGGGCTAAAGTGTGTTTTCTGTGCAAAAAATACACACATTGAAGAAGAAACTCCACAGCAATGACCACCCTGTTCATGGAACATGACTCTCCATGATTACAGAGTGATTTTCATTTTACTGTGTTGCACATCCATTTAGCCCATGATTTATTTTGTTTACCTTCACTATCTCTTTTGTCTTGCATTCCTTTACTTTTCTCTACTATTCCCATTTTTTATAATCTCCACTTTACAACGAGAGAGAGATTTGATATATGTTGACTTAGTGATAGGTTTGTTACCATTTTTTTTGCAAAGAGAAGTTGTGTACCGGTATCTCCCCTTTCACAGAGGGTTCTGCGCTTGTGTTACTGCAAGACTAGATAATGTCTCACTTTTGTTTGATGTGGTTTGTTGTCTGCTGAAAACAATGTTGAAATGGGCAAATTATCAAAAAGGCTAATTTGGTTCTGAGCAAATCTTTTCTAGAAGGATGTCACCGCTGGATAAATGGGGTGATAAATGCAAAAAATTAAAAATGACAGTGACTGTGTATCAGTTTGAATGTAATGAGGGTTATAGTCATTAGCTGGGAGAGAAGGGGCTGCGATCACTCTGTGCAGCACAGATGGTGTTGGAATGAATTCATCCCAGATTTAAACTAAATCTTGTTTTTTTAGCACTACCCCTACCTCTTGGTCCTTGATTCAAAGTCACAAAGAGCAGCGGTTAGATTATTTCACTGTGACTTGAAACACTCCTTAAATACTTGATCCACCATCAGGTATCCGTCATATAAAAAGACTAGGGATGCACAATGTTGGATTTTTGGCCGTAATGTTAAAACTTATTTGGCCAATAACGATACCAATATTTTATATACTTTCCTTTGTCAGAACATTGCCATCTTATTTAAAATTATCTGCTACAAAAGCTGTGTAACAGCTGTAAGGGCTGGTGACATATATTCAGTAACAGCCACATGATATGCATAGTGCTTTAACTTATATTAAATGAAAATGCTGTCTCACATGTGGAGGCTTGTTCCAGGTTCCTAGCTGCAGTGTGTGGGATCCTCTGCACTCATGTGCAGGAAGGACAGACTTTTTAAGTTCAAAGTTTTTGTCTGTCCATTGTGCTCTAAGGCTAATCATGCTAACGGGGCTAACTCGACATACAAAGGTCTGTTGTAAAACTCACCCAAGTGCTATCACTATAAGCTTCTCAATGACCTCCTTTCCCCTGTCCTGAATACTCAAAGTGTAGGGGTAAAGCTAAAATATAAGGGGAGTGAGTTACATCACATTCTCCTCACAGATACCTTTTACATTTGGAAGTTTCTTCTTCTTTTATCTCATTTCTTGTATTATCACTGATGTGAAAGCAAAGGAAGGCGCAACTTGACAGTGAAGTGTTGATCTGAGCTCATCCTCATCTTTTCCTCTTCCTCTTTTCAGATCGCACTGGGAAGCGCTCCACCATGCCCGACTCACCTGCGGATGTCAAGTCACAGTCCAGGTTGACGCCCCCTACCATGCCACCCCCACCCAGTACGCAAGGGCCACCCCGAAACAGCTCCTACACACCCACCACATGTGAGTAAAGCAGCAATGAATGTGTACAATGACTAGGCCTGATTTTTACTTAAAGAAGTCAGACGTTGAATCGGTCCTACGGTTAGGGAAGACATCAAGAAAGGTGGGAAACAAAACTAGTGATGTAGATTTCTTGTCAGCACATAAAACTCTCTCAGTAAACTTGCTACAGTAATTGTTGTGTTGCACAGTGAGTAAACAAATGTAAACAGCCTAACAAGCAGATTTCAGTCTACCAGTCAGGATATGTGTGTTTTGTTCTTCTTGC
This sequence comes from Hypsolebias longignatus, assembly GCA_031762435.1. Taxonomy (NCBI): domain Eukaryota; kingdom Metazoa; phylum Chordata; class Actinopteri; order Cyprinodontiformes; family Rivulidae; genus Hypsolebias; species Hypsolebias longignatus. Next base: position 15,800,552 of record JARVGV010000630.1, on the reverse strand, counting down.
AGTTCTTGTATTTAGTTTTTCTGTGATTTTGATTTTCTTATGTTTCCAGCTTGCCCCAAGTAGCTCAGCTCCTGTCCCGCCCATTCTCACCTGTTCCTCCTCCTCAGGCGTTTGCCATTGCTTGTCATTAGTGTTCCCTTAAAACCAATCATTTTATCCCTCCCTTGTTTGTGCATCGTGCTTCCCACAGCCATTCACGCCCTTTTCCTCCATGTCTCCCCAAAACCATTATTCTTGTAAGTTTTGCTGCCACACCAGCCTTTGCTTTGTGTTTTTTTTTTTTTTGTTAATAAACCCGTTTTCTTTATTTTTACCTTTGAGTCCTTGCGTCTATCTGCATCCTGGGTTCAACTCTCCCACAGAACATGATACTACCAAGGTTAATACCTTTGTTCAGTTTTAATAAACATGATACAAAATAGTTATCAGCTTTTATATGCTTTACATCAAGTTTTGTTTAATTTAACCTAACATTTAAAGCTCTTAAGTATTTCAGTGTATGCCTTGCTTTCAACTTTTAATAAACAGATCTGACAGCGAGCCCAGGCCATTTCAAATGAAAGAGCTTCAAATATTAAAAGCATCAGCAAAAATGCACAGAATAACTCAGATCCATACCCTTCACAAAATTTAAATAATAAAACAAACAAAGTGGTGGGGGTTGGGGTACATTTGCATCTCAAGACCTTTGTATTGAGTTACATTGAGTCTCTCCGAATGGCAAACAGCTCCCTCAGCAAGTTCATTAACGCTCTCGCTTACGAACTCTTGGAGCTTTGCCATGACACGCACATGGCTTGTGATGAGCAAATTACACCCTTGTATTCTCTAAGAAGTAGACACTTGAGCACTTGCAGGAAGAGCACTAAAATCAAGAAAACGTAGGCCCTGTTGCTCTGAAAGCTGCAAGCACTTGAACATGTCCTAGCGGCTCTTTATCTGTGCAACAGATTTATTTTGGAGGTTTATTTGCCTCATTTTTTCACCTTTTTTTCCACCTCTTGGAACTGCTTCCCCTTCTTTCTTTGTGTGTCTTCTGCTGCACTATAGGCTCGCACTCCACAATTAGCGAGTTGAGCCATCCGTGCAGCGCGAGAGGAAAGGCCCGGCTCTCTCATTACTCATGCCAAAGGTTTTAACAAAGCAGCACACTTTGATTTCCATCCGACGTAATTGTTACCAGATGCAGTTTGAGCATCTCGCTCCACTCTTTACAGTGGCGGCTTTGGACGGCGGCCAGAGAGGGAGTGAGTGTATCGCTAGTCAAAAGCTAATCTCATTAAAGAGAGAGCTTTATGCCGCCTTGTATCTCTTTGTGTACCAACTCCCCCAACATGCAGAAACACACTCACACAGCTTGTTCCCGCGGTCTGAAACAACTGGAGGTCTCACTGTACCAGCTTGTTTTGACTGCAGAGGAGGGAGATGGAAAGAGACAATTTGTCTTTAAGTATTATTTTAGAGTATCTTAAGGGACCAAACGAGATGCAACAATTGGAAACAAATGTGGAGGACTGATCATTTCAAATATGTTGATAGTTCTCCATAATGCTGAACTATTCTTTTCCTTTAGTACCATTTGCTGGAGAAATTATGGTCGCAGAAATCTCCAATGCATTGAGAATCACTTTACTCGGCTGAAAATGACAGTTGTAAATAAATATCTGTTTACTTAAAATTTGTTATTCTTCATGTCCTACAGTAACCAACGGCAGTAGCCACTCCCCAACAGCCCTCAATGGAGCCCCATCACCTCCAAATGGCTACAGCAACGGTCCCAGTTCGTCCTCATCCTCTTCTCTGGCCAACCAGCAGCTTCCGCCGGCCTGCGGTGCCCGACAGCTCAGCAAGCTCAAGCGTTTCCTCACAACCTTACAGCAGTTTGGGAACGACATCTCTCCTGAAATTGGTGAACGAGTCCGCACATTAGTGCTGGGGCTTGTGGTAAGTACTTTGTAGTAACCGTATACTTGTGACTATCATGGTATTTGTAGGATATTTCATAGCACTGGTTTAAATGTATTCAAGAATTGAAAGTTTAAAAACATTCTAAAATCATTGTTGTTTTATTTGTCAATCAGACAGTGTAAGGTTTAACTCATGGTGAGTCGTCTGACTGCAAGAGCCAGGTCCTTCTGCAAACTTCTTCTTAACACTCAGATGTTCATTAAAAGTTTGATAGTAGAACTTTTATTCAAAATGTGGCACCAAACACACAAATAAGACCCCAAGACAAACCACAGGCAGAAGAAAAAAATAATGACATGGTTGTCTGTTTTGAGAAAACAGTGCGTGAAGAAGCTGGTTAATATCCACATTTAGAGTATTTATTATTCAGGGACCATGCAGGCACAAAAACTGCATCAAACTTCTGATAAGAAATCACTCAGACTACTTTTATTCTTCCTGTCTTTGAAGGCACAGCTGACTGGCCCATTATCTGTTTGGAGTGAATTTGTCAAGCACATTTGCTTTGAATTTGTGAGGCTCTCTGATAATAAATGTTTAAATTAGTCATGAGAAATAAAATGTATAATCATGAAAGATAATTTGTGCATCAAAACTGGACTTTTTCTATTTCGTCTGACTTCATTCTTCTAATAACATGTCAGTTTTTCTGCTGTCTCCTTGGAACCAAAGTCTGAAATATCAAATAAGTAGTTTTACTTCAATACCTTTATGTAATGTAATAAAAGCTTTTTGAGTTGTAAATGATTTGGACTTTTCCTGGATTTTTTTTTTTTTTGCTTCAAATGGAATCACTGTCTTAAATCTTAAATAAAGGCTGAGTATTTTTTTTCCACATGGATTTCCTCAGTGTAATTCAAACTAGAGAAATTGTATTTCCTGTGAAAATGCAGTGTGAATGCTTATTGCTGAAGAACTTGCTGAAAAATAGCTGAAATGTAGCTAAAATGCAAGAAAAAGCTTAAGTTAGCAGAAGAAAGCAGAAAATACATATTTGCTAAATTATGTTTAAAAAAGCAGAAATGAGCACAAAAATAAGGAAATTTGCTAAAAAAAAAAAAAAAAAAACCTGAAATTAACTAAACAAATAGCTAAAAATTTGGCGGAAAGACAGAAAGAAGCTTAAACTAAGGTACAACAATTTTCTGCAGGTTCAATAAAGTTCTATCTTATCTTATCTTAAACTACCAGAAGGAAGTAGAAGGAGTTGGAATGAGCTAAATAATAATAATAATAAAATAAAAAATAAAAACATGGGAAATAGATGAAAAAGCTAAATTTAGCACAAAACAGCTAAAAAAGTAGCTGAAATCGCAGAAAAACCTGAAACTATGAAAAGGCTGAAAGGAGCATAAGTTGAAATTAGCAGAAATAATTTAATTAGGCTGAAAATAGCATAAATTATCATGAGAAACTTGAATTTAACTTTAACAGCTGAAATAAGCTAAAAATGTTTTTAAAAAGTAGCTGAAAATGTAGAACAAGCTTAAATTGGCAAAAGAAAAGAGAACTAATGTATGTTTGCTCAATTAGGCTGGAAATAGAAGAAACAAGCACAAAAATGTGGAAATTATCTGAAAAGGCTTAAATGAGCAAAAACCAGATGAAAGGAAGTGGAGACAACACAACTGTGTCCAATTAGGCTGAAAAGAGTTGACATTTGTGCAAAACGTGTGGAATTAGCTGAAAATTCTAAAATTAATACAAAAACCGCTAAATATTAACTGAAATAGCAGCAAAAGCTTAAACTTGCAGAAATAAACTGAAAGGAGCAGAAGAAGCTGAAATTAGCAGAAAGAAGTTAGAAGAAACAAAAATGTTGTCGTTAACGTAAATAATTTGAAAGGAGGACAAAACGGCTGAAATTAGCTGAAAGTAGCTGAAAATAGTTTAATTTTGCACAAGGAAGCTGAAAGAAGCTGAACCTGAACAAAATGTGAGTGGAGCAGTAAACAGATTGTAAACAGATCTAAAGATGTGAAGGATGTAAAATGAGCTCAGTTCATTTTCTATGAGAAAAAAGTGGCAGGAAAGGCTAAATTTTTCAAAAAGCTAAAGTTGTACCAATATCAAAAGTCATAACACCCTTCTCCTGAAAGAGGGAAACCTTTTGAAAATATGATTTGTTGAAGTAGCTTGAAAACTGCGGGACGAGAATCTTGCCAAAAAACATATGGAAGAAAAATGGATCACAGCAGTGTGAATGCTTCACAAACATTCACACAATAAAGGTCAGATTAAAAATGGAGCCGAATTGGAACAGTTTTGTTTTACGCACCTGATTTGTAATATTTTACTGCCACTTTTTTTTTGTTCATATCCAATATAAAACATGGAACTCACAGTCCTCTTATTCTACCATCAAACCAGTTTTCATTCAGCCAAATGAAAACCTGAGTTTGCATTTGTCTGCCATTATTTCTAACTTTAAACCTTCCAAAAAGCATGACATATTATTTTAACACTTTTTTTTTTTTTTAAGGAGCCAACTCAAACGGAGTTAAACAAATTTCAGATGCTACACAAATAAAGCCTGCAAACAAAACCCGTCTATCCAGCAGAGATTAGAAGAGACAGATGTGTTCTGCAGCTTAGCTGACACGAGTATATCAAGGCTGTGATCAGAGAAAATTTGAGCTTAATGAGCAGGGGAACGCAGAAATAGTGATTGAATGTTGTGCGGAAAAGACGGGGAGGAAGCAGAGGAGACAGAGGAGGGATTTTTTTAATTAGTCACACAGAGGATAACCTGCTTTTGGCTGCACTATGTTTATATTCCTCACTGTCTGCATATGTACATGTCTCTCCTGTGTCCTTTTGGCTTACACACCTCCCCCCTCCCTTCTTCTTCGTTTTCTCTGCTCCCCTCCACTTCTGCCTTATTGAAAAGAGTGACACTGTTAATTAGCTGGTTGTGTGCAGGCGAGAAGGAGGGACAGAGACTCAGGAGGTTTCACTAGCTGTCAAGAAAAGCTGCGACGCAATCTGGGCGAACAGATGTAAGACTGAATGTAACAAAATTCAGGTCTGGGAAATAACACAGCGAGCGCGGAAGGAAAAAATAATACGTGCTGCTGTTTTTTTTTTTTTTTTAATGCTCTCTGTCGCACTTTATTTATTTATTTATTTTCCTCCTCTCATGTTTGTCGGTTACTTTTCCCTCATGTTCAGCTCCTTCCCCGTCGTTTTCACTCTTGCGTGCTTTACATTGGACATTGAAAATGGCTTCCACGCTAACACGTCCGTCATTAACGGGAAAATAAAAGGGGAGGAGTCAGACGATAGACATTTCCAAGGTATGCGTGGATAAATAGTGTGTGATGCCACTTACTCTGGGTTGTGTTGAATGACAGATTTGAACATTTCACTCTCAGTTCCAAGGTTTAAGACATAATAAAGTTTGATCGTTACCATGTTCTAAAATGATTAAACCTGGCCTCAAATGTACAAAAATACACAAGAGATTACACCATGTTGTTATTTATTTAATAAAAATAGAACTAAAATGGTAAACTTTGTGAAAGATTAAGTAAACCCCATGAGTAAATAGCTTGCAGAGCCACCTGTTTTCAGCACTAACTCTCAGCAGGTTCTTTTTGTCTCGCACGTGGCTGTGGAGGAATTTTGGGCCACTCTTCTTCACAGCATGATTTTTAGCACAATGAGTTTTGTGGACAATAAAATTAAAAGTTGACCGGTGTGAGCTTTTTGGTGAGCGAAACTGCTGAAGAGCTACTGATATAAAAAGATGGGAGTCTTTTTGTTTGTTTGTGCCTTATTCAGACACAATATAATTTACTAGATTAAAAAAAAAAGAGAAAATAAAACATGATTCGGGAAGGTGGGGCGAATGCTTGTGTTTGGGTGTTTGATGGTCTATATAAGGAACTGATTATGACATCGACCAAGTGTCCCCCACCTAAAGCACCCTCTTAAACTTTTAAAAGCTAAAGCTTTAATATTTTGTCAGGTCGATACCACATTGTTTCTTCAAAAGTTATCATAAACTTTGAGCCAGCTTCCCTTGTGGTTTATCTGTGTTGTGCCAAAAAATAAAAAATAAAAAAGCCCTACCATAAAAGTTTATTCTCGTTGTCACAAGAAGCAATGTTTAATTGATCAGGGTGTAGTGTAGCAACACTGTGCTGTCCGCAAATGTGCCTGCCTGTTTATCGACATAATAAGCTCGGGCCTCACTAATGCAAATATTTTTTAAAGTGTCAATAATCAGCCTCCTTAATGAGCTGACCAATTAAATGGACACAAAGACAGCAAAGCATAAATTAACCCTCAATTATCGTCTTACTATCCAGTAAATCATGTCAATAAATACAAGATGCTGTACTTAGTTTACCCATTTTACAACCAATATAATGTTTCAGATTAAGCAGGTTTTGCTGCTGTCAGAAGCTAATTAGATGATTTGAAAAGTCTTAAAGTTTTAAGAAAAAGAAACTAAAGAGCCTCTTTTAAAATCTAGATTGTGGAACTTGCTCCAAAGCCAACAGCAGACAACATTTTATTAAACTTCTGCGTGTCTTTGTTTTGCGAGGCTGTTTTTGCCCTGACCTGCCCCACGTGCTTCACATTACAGAATTCAAAACACTCGCTCCGTGCCAGGATACAGCTTTGCTCCCAACAAGTAACATTATCACTTAATGCCTTCCACATGGATTCATGGGGTTTCTCTCCGTTTCTTTCTTCTCCTCCAGAATTCCACGCTAACCATCGAGGAATTTCACTCCAAGCTCCAAGAAGCCACCAACTTCCCTCTGCGGCCTTTTGTCGTACCTTTTCTGAAGGTAAATGCTCCACAGAAGTTTTTGTTCTTCTTCCCTTGCAATCTGGAAAGCATGTAGCCAGTTCAGCTCCAGATGTTCCCACTTATGTTCATGGTATTGCTCATCGTGATTCCTCCTCTAGGAGCTTTATATCTATTCTTCAACCATAGGTTACTTTCTTGCATCTCTCATTTTCTTTGCTAATTGAAAAAAACCCAAAACAAACCAAAAAAATAAAAATAAAACAACAACTATTTTTTTGTTTTTATTGTTACCCACCTCCACGAAAGGTTGTATTTTAGCCAAAGATCTCATGAACCATGGATGCAATAGATGAGAGTCATCCCCAATACATACTTTAAGTACTAATAAACTGTATAAAATCTTGTGTAGAAAAATATTGTATGAATGTTTTATTATTATTGTGCACAGCACTTTGGTCCAGTGGCTGTTTAAAATGCTCAGCTGGTTATGGTATGGTTTGGTATGGTATGGTATGGTATGGTATGGTATGGTATGGTATGGTATGGTATGGTATGGTATGGTATGGT
>JARVGV010000630.1:15767315-15777605 GCA_031762435.1 Hypsolebias longignatus | reverse complement strand
AACTAGACAAAAGGACCTTCTCCTACTCTGCTCCTGTTTCCTGGAATATCTTACAAAAAGATCTGAAGATCTCGACCCTGACTTCTGTAAGTGGCTTTAAACATCTGTTAAGTTCCTGGAAAATCCATCGCAGACATGTTCTTGTTTTTAGTTTTCTACACGGCCTTATAATCTAGCTGTTTTGTTGTTGTTGTTTTGCTACTATTCTTTATAATTATCTTTTTAATTACCATTTTATTTTCCCTTGTAAAAAATACAGTGGTTTGTATGCATCCTTTATGATTGTCCACTGTTGTCATTGTTCTTTGTTTAGATCAGGTCTCTCTTGTAAATGAGTCCCCGAGGCTCGATGGGACTAACCTGTAGAAATAAAGGTTGAATGAATTGGTCTCCTGTGGTTGACCAGTTGACCATCAACTGGTCTCCTCAGGACCTGGATGTTCATAGACTGATGGTAAAAGGAAAAGTGATGCTTCAGCGCAAAACACAACTGGAACAGCTGTTCTGAAATGTGGTGCTGTCTTAAAGTTTAAATGTATCTTCTGAAACATCTGTACAGTTCTTTAACGTTTCAACATTTGGCGTGTTTGCTGTGTCTCACTGTAAATGAAATAAAAAATCATTGTTAAATATATTTGCAAATCTCATTCATTTTCTAAAATGTCACTTCTTCCCTGAACTAGGGCTTAGAAAGTGTCCCAGGTTCAAGGATAAAGACAACTCCAAACTTTTCTTCTCTAACTAAAGATCTGGTGAGAGACCTGCGAGGATGAACTCTGCCAGATAATCCCACACTGGATTCCCCTGGAATCAATTTGTTGCCATCCCTGTTTTATTGTAACGCTGGAGTAACTTAGCTTTAAGACCGGGGGCACACATGAGTTAAGAGCGAGGGTCAGATGCAACCCTGACCCCCCCCCAACCATCCCACTGAGGGGAGTTGATGCTCTCTGAGAAGCAGTGATCTGTATCTGCAGCTCCAGCTCACTGACCTCAGGACTCAGAGGCACCAAGAAGAATCCCTCAAATGCTGCTTTATAATAAAAATATTGAATTATACGTTTTCTTCTGATGCCCTTTCAGTGAAACGATGGCGCCGCCAACTTAATGAATGTAACTGGAAGGAAAGCGCGCTGACCGGACTGCTGTGCATGTGTGGTGACCACAGGATGTTTAGAAACAAACGGGCTCCGTGTTTTTCAGTGGCGCTGGCGTCGTGTTCACCAAGTGTCGTGACTCAGTCCTTCAGTGGATCCTGTCCCACTCTCACAACAACTGCACGTCGTGTGTAGCTTGATGGACGCGCGCAGCAGCACAGCTATGACTTTTAGATTCAGTGTTCAGTTTCTTCTGTCCACCAACGCCATCGTCACATCGTTCTCAGCATCACTCAGAGGTCTGCTCTCTGCTGCACGATGGACCAAATGCTTAAACTGAGGAAGATCTGTGACACGACTAAACCAGCTGAAACTCAACAAACTCCATCTTCAAGTTCAAGAAGCTTTGTTATCCCCAAGGGGCATGTTGTTTCACAGTCAGCAGGCACACAAAACATCCAAACTAGACGAGACATTAACTGTACAACAGTGTTGGCGTCTTGTCGTTGTCTCATCATGATCATCTCCATCCTTGGAGAACTTTACTAAGTAGCTTTTCTAATGTATGTGAATGTTCCTGTAAAGTTCCCTGAGACAACTTTGTGATACGGCGCTATATAAATAAACTGAATTGAAATGAATCAACAGTATTGAGTAAGTGCATCAGCTTGGGCAGCCATCTTGTATCAAGTTGACTCTAAAGGTTTATCAGTGATTTCCCTCAGATAATTCCATATTTAATTCTATGAAGGTGTTGGGTTGGACCCTGCTGTCCATCTGTGAGCAGTCTGTACTTCAGCATGGAGGGTGATGTTGGATCCGTCCCACATCCTGTTTGTGGAATATGAGCTCTTGCCTTCCAGTAGAAGGTACAGAGTCCCCAAAACTAACTTGGACTGTGTTAAATATTTTTAGTGTCCACCCCAATCAACATTTTGAATCAAATGTTTGAACATGTTGAGGCCTGGAAAGTGTGCAAGAACTTTGGTTTTCTCTGTTGTTGTTTTAAACTGTTGTTAGTCTTTGTTTTTAGCTCTTTATATGACGTGTACGTGTATTTCTTGTGTGTTTGGGCAGCTGCTGCCATTTACACCCCTGAGTCCATGACAAGTTTCCCCTGGGGGACAATAAAGTATATTCTATATCAAGTGTACAACTGATGTTTCCATGTCAAAAATGAACAAGAAAAGCAGCAATGCAACATTTTAGTTTCTTTAAAACTTTTAACGTCATGTTTGTGGTGTTCAATTCCACATTGTGATGTTGTTGTGGTCGTTGTGTTGTGTTATTTATGAATACACCATTTTATTTCAAGTCATTTACTTCTTTTCAACGTTACCTTTAGTATTTACTCTTTTTCTGTCGTCAACCGCCTGTTTGTCATTTTTCTAAACCGTCTTGTGTTAAATAATCTTTATTACTCAGTCTATTTTTATTTTTTGTGATTTTGAGTTGTCTTGCCACTGATATTGCCGATTGCCTCTGGGAACATCTGACCCGGATTTGATCCTTGATTTTATTTTGTAAAACCCTCAAGCGTTAAGGTTTTTAACTCTGCCTGACTCTGGTTTGAACTCCTGCTCTGTCAGGAAAGTCGAGCCTTGAATTTTACTTTTAATCTGCTCTGACCCTGTCACAAGTCTCTCCTTTCTCTTTTATTACCCACCTGGTTAAATTGTTGGCCTGTGCACGCTGCTCAGTTTGGCTCAAATTAAATAAGTATTTCAATCTAAATCACAGATATGCCACATTCTTTTTTCTTTTATTTAGACATTATTGTGTGTTCTGTCTGTTCCTCCCTCTGAGTTTCACCTTCAGTTCTTCTACACCTGTTCTCAAATGATAAATGGACTTATAGAGCACTTTTCTGTCTAATCCAGATAATCATATCTCTTGACACAGTCTGTGACCTCATTTACCTCCAACACACACATTCATACAGCACTCCACTACATCCCTACAAAAATAATCTGTAGAGATTAATCAGAGTTTTCACATTCATGCACTGATGGGGCACACATCGGAGGCAGTGAGGGGTTCAGTGTCTTGCTCAGAGACACTTCAGCATGTGACTGCTGGTGGAATCAAACCCCCAACTCTCCCATTGGAGGACGACTGCTCTATCCACTCATCCACAGCCCCCCCAGTGATCACCTCTCCCAGTGTTCCTCTACTCCTGGTTCTCATCCAGTCACTGTTCCATCATAATGTCTGAGTCGAAGCGGAGCTCCTGTCAGTGCTACCATTCTGCAGCGCACGTGACATCGCTCCACAGGTGGAGCGCGGAGGCAAGTTGGAAGGCGTAGGAGCAGTTGGAGAAGATCCACAAGGAAGGTTCGATACTCGGAGGTAGTCACGGGGGTTGAGGTTTTGCAGACAGCTACGGAGGTCCAGGACAGGAAGGTCAGGAACCAGGTCCTGTACGAGGACGAGGAGAACACAAGGTGAGAAACTTAATCAGGAAGATTCAAACACAAGGAGGCTGAAAGCAGAAATCCTAGAAGGTAAGTAATGCTCCAGCAGGGAAGGAGGATCTTCTGACAGTCCTGGCTCTCGTTAGTGGGATGATGCTCAGCGATGGATTGTTGACTCCGCCTCTGGACTCAGGAACCTGCAGGAAGAGCTGGAAACCCTACAAGGTGGTTCTGACACCTGATGCCTCCTGAACACTTCTCTTCAGAGGTGTCTTGGTCCTGTCCCATTGATAAGAGGCCCAGAACTCGCTGGAGGGGTTGTGTATCTTCTCTAGCCTGGGAACACCTCAGCATCCTCCAGGAGGAGCTGGTGGGTGTAGAAGATAAAGATGGAGTTATTCAGTGTGATCCTGTGTGGATCAGTTTTCAAGATGTTTGTAGAAAGATTGTTGGATAAAAATGTGTTAGAACGTTGATAACGATAACGAAACTTCTCTCTAATCACGTTCTTTTGACATGAGGACATTAATGTATTTCTGAACAAAGCGTTGTAGAAAATGGCAGCAGTGCTTTAAGTGAAACATGTCTTTATAAATCAAATTTCCTTTCGGAGCAAATTACCATTAATTTTCTTGCTGTTGTTGTTTCCAAATGTCACAAGAGCAGCACATTACAAATCAAGGTTTCCTCCCCGATATCTGTTTCCATTTGTTCTGGTAAAAGCAAACCACTTCATCAATGCACCGGCCTTTCTGCTACCAAATGCTTTTTGTTCAGCAACGCAGTCCGTGGCGGAGGGGAGTCCAGAAATCATTACAGCAACGAGCCAGGATCAAAGGTTCTGCTGCAGCTGCACATTAAATGATCCGCCGCTGAAAAACATTTCTAATAACTCTCAGCTCGTCATTTTAAAACACGTTTTTCTTTCCATGAGGGGCGGAGAGAGTTTGATCTGCAGGGCATGCAGGTGATTTTACTCATTGATTGTTAAATGCTGTAGAGGTGGCTCTCCTGCGCGTCTTGACAAGAGTTTTTAATAAAAAGAACATCATTTTTTCTGACAGCAGATGCTTTGAATCAGCAGATCAACCGTTTGAGTCAAGTTCTAATATCTACAAATCTTTTCTAGAGTTTAAGACTTCAGGATTGAAGCTTCAGTGCAGCCGAGGCTTCAAATTGATAGCTCCATCCATCATCGCTAATTCCTTTCTGGATCACGGGGGTCACCCGTGCCATGTCCAGCAGTCACTGTGAGAGAGGCGGGGACACCTGGACAGGTTTCCAGTCCATCACAGGGACACATAGAGACAAACGAGACAACCATTCTCTCTCTCTCTCTCACACCTAGGGACAATTTAGAGTCACCAATCAGCCTAACATGCATGTTTTTGGTCTGTGGGAGGAAACCATGTTTCCTCTAACTGTCTGGCTCCTCTGGTTTCATGTCTGGAGGACAAAAGCCTGGATGGCTGTGAACTTCTTAAAGTTCAATGAGGAAAAGTCTGAGCTCCACTGAGACTCCCAATGTAGTTGTTGGTTCCTCGGCCCAGTACATCAGTCCAACTATTACAAACCTATGGATCAAAGTCGATGCTGGACTAACGTTAGAAAACTTGCCCCGCCCTATTTGTCCAAGTTGCTACATCCGTACACACCATCTTGATCCCACAGGTCATGTGATCAGCTGCTCCTGAGTGTGCTGAAGACAAAGTAGAAGCTCAGAGGAGACCATGTTTTTTACTGTGGCAGCTCCTAAACTGTGGAACGACCTTCAATGAACATCAGACAGGCCTCGTCCATGTCTGTTTTTAAATCCCTTCTTAAAACCATCTCTTCTCCCTGACCTTTGACACCATGTTGACTTTTAATTATTTTAATCCCTTTTATTATCTGACTGTATGATTGTTTTATTATGTGTACAGCACTTTGGTCCTGTAGGTGTTTAAAGTGCTCTATAAATAAAGATGGCATGGTATCCACAGTTGGTAAATCCATTTTAATCAGTTCCATCAAATTACCAAAGCACAGTTTTTTTTTTAGTAACTTCCAACAGAGCTTGAAACATTATTCTGTGTCTTTATCACCTCCATCACGGGCCATTCTCAATCCTAAAACTCTGAAACAAAGATCTGTCTCATTCTGGGAGTTTTATTCAACTGAGGGGTCCTAGTTCATCCTGTAATATTTAAATGTTTTTAATCCATCTGAATGATTTTTTTTTTTACATTAAAAACAAAAACAAACAAAAACTCAAAAATCCCCCCAAACCAAGGCACCTCCATAACCTTTAAATTTTATAAGTTTGACTTTATAAAAGTCATCCAGGAACAAAGGCTTCTTGCACATGATTGTTCGTGGGGTCACAGAAACACAATGAAACAACAATTTTAACATTTATGGACGTTTTAAAAGTTCTGAGACAAAACTTTAAAGAGCAAGAAAACCTCAGCGTGCGCCTTAAACACAAGTGGCAACACGAGGCTGATGAGTAAAAAGCCGAGCAGACTGGAACACAGCATGGCAAGTGATGGGATTAGGTGGGAGACAACCCACCAAGCCATGACGGGCACATGTATCTTATTTCGCTCGTGCACATTCAGAGAATAAATTAAGGGCGTAATGAGAAGAGGCGTTCCCTGACCTTCGTCTGCAGGCTTATTTGTCTTTGGCGGCGTCCTTCAGGAGAAGTTTCTGGATTTTCAGTTCTTCCTTCTCTTCCGTTCTGCCTTAAACTGATCCCAGTTCAGCCCTCAGGCGGAGTTCAAGACGCAGAGGCTCAGATTGGAGCAGAATTATTCATCCTCGCATGCTCTGCTCTTCATGGCATCAAGCGTCGTGTTGAAGGAGTGCATTTCTGTTGGAGGATCAGAAACTGATTTTTAGCTGTGAGGCTCGATCAGATTTCACATCTGTTTACAACCTGCAGGAAAATCAAAAGATGGTCGGTTAATTGGGAATCTGTCCAAAGGAGGGCAGCAGACACACTCATCAATAAACATGGAGCACGTCTGTTTGGTTAGTGATGGTCTGAATGAACCAGCAGGATGCTGCGCTCAGTCCTGTTTGACCAACCTGCACACGGCCGCTGAGGCCTGAACATCTTTCTGTTCACAAAACCAGTTCAGAACAAGAAATATTTTATGAATTAACTTTATCAACCAGGAAAATCCCACTGAGGTCACAGATCATTGTGGCACTTTGAGATCTGTTGTGAATGTAAAGTGCGTTATAAATAAAAGTTATTTTCTGTTGTAAAGGTCAAGGTTTCTTTGTCATTCTCATCATGTGTGGTGCATGTGATGGAACAGGTCCCAGTTACATCCAACAAAAGTATCAGTTGTAAAGAAAAACAGTAATAAGATCTAAAATATGAACTAAGAAATATGATCAACTAAAAATACACTAAACACTAGTAGTAAAAAAAACAATACGCCAAACAACAGCGGCACGAACATGAGTCTGTGTGAGCAGATGAGTCCAGATCAGCAGCATGAGATCAGCAAAAGTTCTCCTGGACCTGAAGGCAGCCTCACAGGGGACACCTGGACAGGTCTCCAGTCCACCACAGAGGACACCTGGACAGGTCTCCAGTCCACCACAGGGACACCTGGAGACCACTGAGTTACCAGTCAACCTAACATGCATGTTTTTAGTCTGTGGGAGGAAATTGAAGTACCCAGAGAACACAGAGAGAACATACAAACTCCACCCAGAACGAACTATGTCCAAACCAGGGCTTGACCCTATGACCTTATTGCTGTGAGGCAACAGCACTAACCACTAATCCACTGTGCTGCAAAAACTATTAGTGTTTTTAGTTGATTTTTGTTCCAACAAGTGCTTTTTGATTAAATAAAGACTGAAACATGTAGAAGAAATCAAATTTAGTGCAGTTGTTGTGACTTCAAGGCCAATCCATGTCCCTCTGATTATCTGTGGACCAGTCTCCAGTGTCCCAAGAGGACAGATCAGACTGTCCTGTCCTCTTTGGATTTTCGGTTATTTTGATTCAATATTGATTTAAATGTGTTAAAATCTGTTTTTAATTTTTTTTGTAAATAGTTATCACCACTGTTCAACTGTTTCAAGTGAGTAGTTCAGTTTCTTCATGATCAGATATCATGTATCATTCTCACTTTCACACAAATATTTCACCTGGAGTTAAAACAAGAACAAAATGCGAGTTTTACAACAGAGGACGATTTAAGATCACACTGTATCTGCATGAGAAATAAATAATCATTTAAGGGACATTCCAGCTGCTTTCAGACCATTATAAATCCAAACTTGCTAATATTTTACCTCTAGTTTTATTATTTATTTGATTTACCTGAGTCTGTTCAGAGTTTCACTGAAAACAACACAGGAAATTCCAACTTGTCATGAAAATCAAAATCACTTTTAAGAAAACATAAAAATGAGTTGTTGTCGTGTCGGTTTGAAGGAGGTTTCAAGTGTCTGACACACAAAGTGGAAACATGAAAGGTTTTTGTTTCTCCGAGCAGAGCGAGTTGTAGCTGAAGGAACCGTACGGCGCTCTTTAGAGGCGGGTGCCATGACACATTTAATAAGCACCTTGGATTGTAGCGTCCTCGACACGCGTCTCCAACAGGCTTTTACTCCAAGGGTTGCTCCAGATGTGACAGCTCTGCACAATACCTCATTTATTAAAGCCCGTGCACGCTCAGAGGGAAATTGGCTGTTATTTCTGGAACCCTCAGCAGATCTGCATCTTTGTGTGGATGACCCGATGAGAGAACACGTGCACGTTCTACCTGGCTCTTCTCTGGTAATAATAGGTCAGTATTCAGAGAAAATGACAGCTTCTGTCAGGACCTCAGCACAGTACCTGACCTTATGACCTTTTTCACAATTCAACACGTGGAACATTAAACTTTCTCACACTTAAAGCCCTCTCTGTATCTGAGCTGTGAGTTTTGGGAGATAATCCCTCAAACCTATTTAAGAGGTCTCACTGAACTCGGACCAACACGTAAGTTTTAAGAAATCAGTTTTTTTTAATCAAAGCTTTCTTTGAAGGACTAAGAACTGTATTCTTGGCTGTGCACGATGTTGTGTCGTCCACGTCTGAGTCACAACTTCTTTGTATTTGCTGCATCTCCAGAAGAAGTAAAACTATGGAGGAGCTCGTTCTAAGTCTCAGTTAGAAGTCCAGCACCGATCCAGATTCCATTATGGATGATAACAGTTCTCAGCAGCCGTCTGCACCTGGCTCCAGAGACGGATTACCACAAAAAGTCAAACATCACAGAGCTGCTGAGTTTACACCAAACACGGTGCAGCCGCAGAGAAGGAAAGGGGAGTCTATACTTTTCTTGTCTTGTCCAAGGCAGCACAGAGTGGCCCAGAGCTGCAGGAGGTGCTAAATAATTTGAAATAATTTATTGTAAATAAAACATCCATGCTGATCATGTGGCTGTTCCATCAATCAGCCAGTTGTGTCATGTCCAATCTTATTTTGAAAAACCACAATGGAGCGAGTCCGCGATAAACGAACCGTGGAGTAGTGAGTGTTCTTCTGAAGAATCTGAAGCTCTCCATCTGTTTCTCCTGCAGAAGAGCTGCTCAGGTCTGTGTCTCGACGAGGACAAACCCCCTGATGAACACACCATCAGCAGGTTTATGGAGTTATCAGAGAGAGTTCAAACACAACAGACCGTCTTGGTTGTTCATCTTGTCCCTTCGCAGGCTGCTGGGCCTCGTCTTATCTTGATTCTGGTTTCATCCTCGTGGACCTGAGATGTTCCAGGTCTGTTTGCCTCAAAGCTGCTGGTTCTGGGCTGTGTGTGTCAAACGTAAACTTTTACTCAGAAATCCTTCAAATTCTTTGGTTCTGTTGTTTGAGTCCGGCTTCTGATTTCAGATTTTATCAAACGATACAAAGAGATTTTCTCCAACGCACACGTCATGAGGATACACAAAAGCTAAAATAACTAAAAATTAAACTGGATTATGTTCTGAGTTCTATTTTGGCTTCAGAATTGAAGTTCAATCATTTTCTTTTTATATTTTTTTGGGAGGACTGACCATGTCCTGGATGATTGATACAAACATTATTTGTCTCACACTGATCTGATATTAATATCTTTATTTTTATTTTACTTGCTTTTAGTGTTTTGTATATTTTCAGTATATTAATCATGTACATTAAACATTCATGTTGTAAACGTTTGACATTTTTTAACCAAAAAGTGAAAAGGTTAAAAAATAAAGTTCTAAAAGATTGCAATCATAATTGTGTGCACTTTGTTCAAAAAAAGTGCAATGACATGGGAAATCCTTTAATCAATCACACAAACATTGTTAAATTATAAAACCGCCATTCTCCAATTTGCACTCATTTAATTAACTTCACACCAAATCAGTAGTTGTAACAGTTTGTCCTTTTTGTTTTGACTAGAAACTTAACAAATAATCAACTAATTACCATGAAAATCAAAAATCAGTCATTTCTTTGTTATAAAAAATACAGACATTCAAAGTAATGATGAAACGTGACATGTGGGTCTCTCTTGTGTGAAACTAAAAGCTGCTTTTATTTTTTAATAAAAGTTTGTTTTTATTTTTTAATAAAGGATTTAAACCACATGTTACATGATGGCACACCACTGGTCTGAAAATGATCAAGAACTAAACTGGCCAAAACATTAGCAACAGAAAATACTTTGTTTTCTTTAATAATTTTAAAGGCGCACTGACATGATGTTTGAACTTTGCATTAAATGGCACAACATATATATCTTGTATAATTGAACTAT
>JARVGV010000630.1:15692669-15707941 GCA_031762435.1 Hypsolebias longignatus | reverse complement strand
TAGAATAGAATAGAATAGAATAGAATAGAATAGAATAGAATAGAATAGAATAGAATAGAATAGAATAGAATAGAATTCAACTTTATTGTCATTGCACATGTCACAAGTACAAAGCAACAAAATGCAGTTTACATTCATCCAGAAGTGCTTAGCAAAAAAAAAAAAAAAGGTATATATTACAATATACAGTAAGTTGCTATGTTATAAGTATAAATATATACAGGTTATGAGTGTACAGACTATGAACAGTTATAAATATGAAGGGGTACGAACAAACTAAATAGAAGAAAAATATGTATACAGTATAAGTATGTGAGTACTTATGAACAGTAGGTAGTAGATTATGTGTGCAGTATGTACAGTGGTGGGCTAACAGATGAAAGTGCAGGTGGTGGTGTTTCAGTCCATGTGTTATGTGTATGAGAATACAGACCGTTGTTGTTGTTGTTGTTGTTCATATGTCAGGAGGCAGAGTTCAGGAGTGTAACAGCTGTGGGGAAGAAGCTGTTCCGGTACCTGGTGGTCTTAGTCCGGAGGCTCCTGTAGCGCCTCCCAGAGGGCAGGAGGGTGAAGAGGCCGTGTTCTCGGTCGCTGGAGTCTTTGATGATTTCTCCAGCCCTTTTCAGGCACCACTTCCCGTAGATGTCCTCTATGGCAAGAAGTGGTGCGGTGGTGAGGTGTTGGGCAGCTTTCACCACACTCTGCAGCGCCTTCCGGTCCGAGGCAGAGCAGATCCCGTACCAGACTGTGATGCAGCTGGTCAGGATGCTGTCAATGGTGCAGCGGTAAAAGTTCACCAGGATGTTTGAGGACAGGTGGTTCTTCCTCAGAGTCCTCAGAAAGAAAAGGCACAGGTGAGCCTTTTTGAGCAGCTTGGTCATCCTGGTGAGATCCTCGGAGACGTGGACACCCAGGAACTTGAAAATGTTCCCACGCTCCACCACCGTCCCCTCGATGCAAATGGGTGGATGTGGGTCAGCGTTCCTCATGAAGTCCATGATGAAAAGGCAGGAAGACATAGACTCATCTATGTTCAAAGAGTTGTGAATGTAAGACAAATACAAAAATGTTCAAGGCAAAAACAACTGGACCTTAAGAACACCCTACTGTTAAAGTGTGATTTGTCGATCTACATTTACTGTACGTGTATCTCATCTCAGCTTTACAACCTGAATCCCACACACGCTGCTCTTTGAATTGAGAAAGCTCCTTGGATGAGGAGCGGAACGTCTTCTGTTCTTGCCTTAAACGTTTTTGGATTTACCATGTCCTGGATGACTGAGAATCTTCACCAGCATGCAAGACAAATAATTAACAGCACCCAGTCGTTGTCTACACAAGAATCATCTCCACACCCGCTGTTCAAAGAGGAGGGATTTAGATCCTCACAATCAGAACTTGGCTCAGGAGATAGAGAAAATGGACAATTAGAAAATATTCTGCTATAAAATCCAACACAATTTTCAGGCTGCTTGTGTTTTGGTTGCACTTCTGTAGCCAGTGATTGCATCATAGTGGCACCAACATAAGATGTTCTTGTTCAGCCATCACCGTTCCGCATTGATTAGACCATAAAGACCCATGACAATTTGTTCCGAGTAATTTTTGTTTGAGCAGGCCCACATTGCAAAATCATAGGTGGGATTTAATTTACGAGCTGTGTTCTGTTGTTTGCTGCCTCTCATTTCACACATAAATGCAAATTCGATGCTATCAGCGTTGCGATCAGAGGGGGATCAACTTTAACGCCTCAGTCCACCCTTAGTGAAGGTTACACACAATGAATGTGCATCAGTCTCAACACACACACTACAAAAAAGCAAAAATGTTTGCGACTGAAAATGAGAATAGAACATATTGGCATGTGTGGTCCTCACTGTGTGGCACAGTTGAGGGGTGTGATGGTGTGGGAGGTGTTTTGCTTTACAAGCTGATGGTGAATTCCAACAATGTTCAGTCAAGTCATCTGGATGGTTTCTTGTTTTTGTGCTGAGATGTTTTGCCCTCCATCTGGAAGACGTCCAAACCTGGATTATACCTGGATTATTGAGCATGGACTTTGGTGTTTTGAACCAGTTTGACATGACTGTCGACCAAGGAGAGGGCGGGCACCAGAGGAGAAGGCATGTCCCAGAGGACATTAAAGCACCAATGTAACAGTCCCACCCCCCACCCCCCATGATGCTCCAGTCAATTCTCACACTAGAGTTTTCACTCCCTCCTCCTGTAGGCTTCTTTCTGGGGCTGTGCCAGTTTGGAGTTTGTCCATAGTGGCATTGTGCAATGTTTTCAAGTGTTACTCTGATTTGAGCAAGCCCTGCAACCCCCCTGTCCACCCATCAAGGCTCGAGACCTTCAGTGACCACCTCTTTGTTTGACATGCGTTGCGGCCTTTCATAAATCTTGACGAGCACCTCATCCTGGTCAAACTGGGGTTACTTAGTTTTCTGTCATTTGATGATTTCTAATTATGCAATTAGTCTTTTTTTTTTCATCATGTCAGTGTTGCTGGGCCCCTGCGGGGTTTACACAGGGTTAAAAACGACGACGAAGGTGGTAGTGAGGGAGGAGAGTTGCAATATGTGAGTTCTTTGTCATTTGTAAGGAATCATAATTATTTGACACCTTGATTAGAAAAGTGCTTTAGACGCATACGTGTGTCACTTTTGTTCTAACTTCTCCTGGACTGGCTGGTGACTGATTTCATGTATCAACTTAGTAACATGCACATTAGCGTGTGTGCATGTTTGAACATGTATTTGCACAGTAAAACACATGGAAGACTTCTCCCAACTATTTTTTTTTTAATTTTTTTTTTATCATTTTGCTCTACCTTAAGTAGATGAACTGTAGCCTGTTACCTTTCCTGCACCTTTGTCAGCACATGTATTTTTCCCTGTCCTCTCTTGTTACACATACTTTAATTACATAGAATACTCCTAGTCAGTATCTTTTTTTACTGATCTCTTACTCATGCCTTGCACTAATAATGCTCATGAATTTATGTTGTCATAATCTCAGTGTTATAAATATATACATAATATAAATATATAAATAATATACTGTAAATATGGTGTTGCAGTGTAGTTACTTTTTTATTTCCTAGTGATGGGACTAATGCTTGCGAAGGAGTTGTCTAGATAATCATTAGGAAAGAAGATGATGTACAGTTAGCAAGAAAAGCAGCTACAATCTGGGTTTGGAGTTTTGTTGCCGTCTCCTTTTTTTTCACACAAACAGTTAAATTATAATCAGTGGTGGTCTTTATAAATATATGTAGTGTTTATTAACAAGAAAAATTGCATTTATTTAGATGTCTGTCTTGTACTCTTTCTCTCAGAAAAAAAAAAAAAGTTATACCCCAAAGTTGGTTTCCTGTTTTTTGTTGGTTTCCAAATAAAGGTTTTGTTGGCTTTTTAAGATTTATTTCCAGAACTACTGGTTGTAAAAGTTTCTGAGAAGCAGGAGATATAAAATAGCAGGTTTGCTCCTCTGCCTTAAAAAAAAAATCACTTGCAGAAATGCACAAAAAAAAATTAACTGTCTGCTTATAAAAAAAAAAATAATGAAGATTTAAATTAAATAATGTGATAAGTTTTTTTTTTTTTTTTCTTGCAAACACTTCTTTGCTGGGACACATTTACATGCAAGTTTCAAAGTACTGTTACATAACCAAATTAAAAAAAACATCAAAGTAATCAAGCAATTTGTGTGTACATGTATTTAGCGTTCTTGATGTTGTATACTGTATATGCAGGCTTCAAAAGTCAGATCAGATTTTGGGCTACTGCCTAACATTTTTCTGGATTTGACCTTGAAATTTTGCCCCAGCTGGTTGCATTTTGTGACCCCCTCCTGAGCTGCTCTGTTTGGCGCCCCCTGGAGGAGGAAAATGGCGCTACAGCCCGAAATTGAAAATAAGGATGAGCGCCATGTCTGATCCTCGGCTTGTGGAGTAAAGCGGGCAGCCGAGCGATCGTTTCCCCGGGGCCTCCGCTCCCCTTCGGGTTTCGGGGTGACCTCATGGCTGACAGCGCAGGGATTCAGCAAGGTTCGCCGGCCATCGGAGCCGCTGGCCTGGTCCCGGCCGCTCCCGGAGCCGGAGGGACAGAAGGCTCCGGCGTCGCTGGAGGATCCGCACGTATCACCGCGAAGAAGGCGCAACTCCGCTCGTCGCCGCGGCCGAAGAAGCTGGAGAAACTCGGAGTGTATTCATCTTGCAAAGTATGCGCATCATGCAGACACTTGGGAAATATTTGGGTTCTGCGTTTGGTCCAAAATGAAAGGCATGTTGGTGACTGGGCTGAGTTTCCTAAATGCAAGCGCAGCAACGGAGGCCATTGCCGCAATTTAGTTTTTTTCCTCTCTTCATTTTACAGGCACGAACCAAGATGAAGGATTTTAACATAAAGTGTCTTGTTTGCTCCAGGACTTTTCGGCAGGAGCCTTTTCGCTGCAGACTGTCTGGTATTTTTACAGCGATGCTGTTTCTGTCAAGGTGGGGGGGTGGGGGGTGTTGGTGAGCGTAAACATTGGCTCGACGCTTTCGGGAGTTGCTGGACGTGAACGCAGGGGTGGGGGTGGGGGGTGTATCCCAGCCTGTGCTCGTGCTTCCACAAGAGTTCCCAGTGTCCGACTAGTCTGTTGGAACCCAGCAGTGAATGTAAAGAGTGTTTATGTGGGGGCTTGCGCAGCGTTGGAGCCGCAGAGAGGGACGGAGTCTTTGTTTTGACAGGGTGACAGCTGCTGCGGTGGGCGGAGTCTGTCGTGGTTTCAGTGCGCATGCGCAGATCTGCACAACCAGCTGACCGTGTTGACAAGACTCAGCTGTGTTGTTCTACAGGTTTCCTTAAATTATTTTAATCCAAGTGACCTGTCGAAGTTTAAACGTCTACAGTATTGTGCAAAAGTTTTAAATCATCCCAAATATATTTAGACTTTACATCTGAAGAGCCAATTTGTTACATTTTTAAAGTTCTCTATCAGATTATGACTGCTTTTTCACTCATTTGACCACGTGCATTGTGTGCTTTAAAAGATCCCATTAAAAAAAAAAAAAAAAAAAAAAAATCTGCTACATTTTGTTTGTGTAGATCAGACATCCAGGACACGACAAGTCCCAAGAATTAAAAACAAGACAACTGGACTCATTAGTTGAAGATGCTCTGCTTCTTATCTGTGGAGCTTTTTAACTTTGAATGAAAAGGATATACTGTAATTAAATTTCAAGATCTGAAACAATTGGTTAGCTTTAAATATTGTGTAATCAGTAAACTACTTTACCTCACCTGTCAGGCGTGCGTATCTAAATAAAAATTGCTAAAAGTTTCACTATGAATGTTTATCAGTTGCTGGATCTTCTGCAGCTTCACTTTTTTCCCCACTCACTGTGACTATAACTATGAATATATACACTTGAATTCGGGGTGGATTTGCGCATTAATCAGTTTCTCCTTGAACTTGTTTTTGAAGGCTGAAGGACCTTGTAAGTGTAATGGCTGGAAAAGTCAGAACCCCCCACCTACACCACCCCAGACAGACCAGCAGTCCAACACAGTCAACCTGCAGGAGCCCTGTCGGAGCTGCTCACACACTTTGGGTATGCGAGCGTGAACAGAACATAATCCTGCGGGGAAAAAAAAGTTAATTCTGTGTTACTCAAGACATCTTTGTCTTTCGCAGGCGATCATGTGACCCACCTTGAAAATGTTTCAGAAGAGGAAATGAACAGACTTTTAGGAATCGTCTTGGATGTGGAGTATTTGTACACATGCGTTCACAAAGAGGAGGACGCTGACACCAAACAAGTCTACTTTTCTCTTTTTAAAGTAATTTCCTGCTGTTGCTGCTGTTTATTCTACAGACACCGTACTTTTCGCCGTATAAGTCACATTTTTTGTTTGTTTGTTTGTTTTGCATAATTTGCATGCCCTGCAACTTATAGGCCGAAGTGACTTGTGGATTTTTTTTTTCACGTTTATTAACCAATTTTGGGCTGAGATATGACCGTTTTCATTCTTTCTGACTGAAAAAAATTGAACATGACCATTTTCAGCCACTAGGTGTCAGTAGAGTTGTAAGGCATGTCATTGTATCATGTAATAAGTAAAAGTGGCTTTAATGACAAATTCAAAAAAGTTCAAGCTCTGCTTTGCATTTACTTAAACTTCTAATATTCTGTTTACCATCCAGCTGTTGAGAAAATCTATCCTTCAAATGGGGAAACCAATGTTAGAAGCACAGGAGAGTCCTCCATTTGAAAAACCCAGCATTGAGCAGGTAAAGTGTAATAAGAAAGCAACCTTCATTTTATTTATCACTTGATATCCAAACTAAAATTTTCTCTCCTGTTTGTTCACCAAAAAGGGAGTGAACAACTTTGTCCAATATAAGTTCAGCCATCTCCCATCAAAAGAACGTCAAACCATCATGGAGCTGGCTAAGATGTTTCTGAACCAGATCAACTACTGGCAGCTGGAAACGCCCTCTCAAAGACGCCAAAGGGTGCCCAATGATGACGCAGCTGGGTACAAAGCCAACTACACGCGGTAGGACTGAGCAGATGCTCCTGCAACCTGCTTTTGAGCTTTTTTAAAATTATTATTTTAAAACAAAATAAATGTTTTGTTCTGTTTGTAGATGGCTCTGCTATTGCAATGTGCCTCAGTTCTGCGACAGTCTGCCCCGCTACGAGACCACGCAGATCTTCGGCCGGACGCTGCTGCGCTCTGTGTTCACTGTGATGAGGAAGCAGCTGCTGGAACAGGCCCGGCAGGAGAAGGACAAGCTCCCCCCCGAGAAACGCACACTCATCCTCACACATTTTCCAAAGTAAGAGACACAAAAGATAATTGCCAAAAAATAAAATCCCTAGAGTGCACATACAGATTTGTGCACGTCTGCTCAACTAGTGGTAGATCTGGAGGTTTGAAACACATCAACATCAGATGAAAGACACTCGTACAAGAAAACCACATTTTATGAATCACACACAAAAATCTGAGTACACATTTTTTTAAAACACAATTAAAATAACAACTAAACAAACCTGAAATCTGAAAATGATAACAGATCTGTATGTTGTATTTTAGTTTTGCACCTTCAGAACCTATGTAAACCACAAAAAGTATTGACTTTTACAAAGTACTTGAATGTAAACTAAATAGGGGGATGACAGGCTTATATTTTTTAGATTAAGTAAATAAATTTAAAAAAATCAAGATTATGACTTCTAATCCTTGTTATGTACTATGTTACAACGTGGATTCTTGCCTCTGTTATGTTAGCACATAAATGCAGCGTCTGCGTTTTTCTTTGCTCAGGTTCTTATCTATGCTGGAGGAGGAGGTGTACAGTCACAGCTCCCCTATCTGGAACCAAGACTTCCTGGCAGGAGCTGCAGGAGGGCAAATACCCATCCACACAGGTAACACACACACACACCTGTTAGCACACATGATTATTTTCACTCTTGAGATTTGCGAGACAAATAGGAATACAATGACACAATCAGACACCATCTAAAGTTACGTCAGGTCCTCTGGACAGATTCTTCTTCTTGAAATGTTTCGTCTTTCATCCAAAAGACTTCTTCAGTCTGAGGAGCTGCAACAAACTCAGTCTTATAAAAAGCACCTTCTCATAGTGGATCAACCAGTTTGTTGTTGACAGCCAGAACCAGTTGTTCACATGCAAAAGGAGGACCATCAGCCTAACGATGGATCATTAGTGCCCTGAGGCTGCTTGCTATTCACAGCAGGCTGATTGATACTAGCAATAACAGCCTTGTAAGAGGGGGGCAGTTGAACATGGAAACCCCCAGCCCTATTTAAAGATGGCCTCCTTTACTCCTCTCTCAAACCATCGTTCCTCTGTATTAAGGATGTGAACATCTCCATCCCTGAAAGAGTGACCGCTGGCCTGGAGATGAGTGTAGACCACAGAGTCCTGGCCTGATGATGTTGATCTTCTATGTTGGTCCATTCTTTTGGCCAGTGGCACAGACTGAAGAAGTCTTTTGGATAAACGATGAAACCTTTCAACAAGAAGAATCCGTCCAGAGGACCTGACTTAACTTTGGTAGATTTTTCTACCCGGAGCATCGTGCATCAGGATAATCAGACACCATACTTTCTCTCTGTCTGTGTAGTGATTAGTGCTCCTCCAGTGCCCAGGCCAATCTACTACAGCACCAGTCCTGTGTCCGTGGACCCGTCCACATGCGGCAGTGTCAGTCCTGCCAGGAAACCCGCCTCAGCCATAGAATCAAACTCAGGTATGATAAACAAAAGAGGAAATAAACAGGTTTTACTGTGCAGGTTTGACCCACCCTTACATCTACCCCAGTTTAAATCAAGATACCACAGTGAGATCAAAGCTTAAATAGTAAAGTTAAAGTAGGTTTATTTCACTTCTTAAACTTCTTTAAGATAGTCTCAGAGTTGTTTCATCAGCCATGATGATAGGCAAAGGAAAACCCAGAGAATGTTTCCTGATGATGCAAATAAAGCTGCTGCAGCTAAGCTCATCGTCAGCCAGCTTCCAGTCCTGTTTCTCATCGTTTGTATTCTGATTCTGTGTTTTATGGGCATTTATAAAAGTGAAACGGATGAAGATGTTGAAGTATCCTGTGAACTGTGCTTATAGTTGGAGAAAAGCGTAAGGCATCAGAACCTCTTCACCACGAAGAGAACAAGAGACCCAGGGTGCTGGGAGACATCCCCATGGACCTCATCAATGAAGTCATGGCAACCATCACTGACCCTGCTGCCATTCCAGAGGTAACCTGATGTTCTTTATGTAGCCTTCTACTTGTGTTGTAATACTCGAGACCGGTCTTTTTGATGTTCTTGGTCTTGTCTCATACTCGACTGCATTTGGTCTCGGTCTTGTCTCAGTCTCTGACATTGAGAACTTGGGATTTTATTTCAAGACCAGTCAAGACCACAACTGTGGAAATATCACTAAACTGCCAGAATATTGTCCAGTTTATTTGTTAACATCTTTGTTTTTGTTGGATGCAAAACGTACTGATTCAAATCCAATGGATAAAATGCTAAATGCATTTTTTTTGTTACCGCTGTCACGCCCACCCCCTTACACTCGCACGCGTCACTCCCAGTGTTGCCAGATTGGGCGGTTTTCATTCTGATTTTGCTGGGAACTCTGGAAAGATTTTTGTTGGATTATTGCATTTTGCCACATATTGTTAAATTACTTTGGCTTGTACTGATGTGCGTTCATGTTCAACCAGTAAATATACTGTAACAATATATTTATTGGGCAGATTTTTGTGTGATGTGGAGGTTATTAACAGATTTTTGGGCTGGAAAACCTCGACTATATGGTGCAAAGTGATTGTCCATTTGTATAACCTTTTTTAGGTGTGTATCTGCTACTTTATTGAAACCACTATGCAACTAAATGGTTATCCTTGGTCTTGAGTTCAGATATGAAGAGTGTTTTGCTACTGCAGTTTTTTAAGGCTTGGCATGTGATGAAACTGCTTCTAGTTTAACAGTTGTGTAATTTTATTGTTGAATCACATGAAGTTAGGTCACTGAATGTCTGATCTCTTTATTTGGCTTTGAAAATGTATAAAAACTGACATATTCATTCAAAAGCAAACAAAGTTGCGGTATGTGACTTTTATTTTAAAAAATTATAATAAAATTTAATATTTTATTTATTTATTGGGAGGTCTTGGTCTTGGACAATAAGGCTTGGTCTTGGTACACTCTGGTCTTGGTCTTGACTTGGTCTCGGGTTAGGTGGTCTTGACAACACTACCGGTACCTTCTACACTGTGACATGTGCCCTTAATTACAACAGATCTTGTAAAGGTTTTATGATCAGTACCGGTAGTTTCTGCCTCCCTTCCTGGTCAGACCAGTCTGCTGTCGGCTCATTCTGCACGCGATGAAGCGGCCCGCCTCGAGGAGCGAAGAGGAGTGATTGAATTCCACGTCATTGGGAACTCCCTCAATCAGAAGCCCAACAAGAGGATCTTGATGTGGCTCGTTGGCCTTCAGAACGTGTTCTCCCACCAGCTTCCCAGTATGCCCAAGGAGTACATCACCCGGCTGGTCTTTGACCCGTGAGTTTTTCTAACTGTGCTTCATCGTCATGCACGTATGTGAACGTAGCAAATAGTTAACAGATGTGTTTTCCTGCAGGAAACACAAGACTCTGTCATTGATCAAGGATGGGAGAGTTATCGGAGGAATCTGCTTCAGGATGTTCCCATCCCAGGGTTTTACAGAAATTGTCTTTTGTGCCGTCACATCCAACGAACAGGTCAAGGTGAGCGTGCGCCCTGCTTTTGTTTTCAATGGCTACACTTGTGCAGCCAGAGTCTGATGTTTGTCTGTTTCTCTGCAGGGTTATGGAACCCATCTGATGAACCATCTGAAGGAATACCACATAAAGCATGAAATACTGAACTTCCTTACTTATGCTGACGAATATGCAATTGGTTACTTCAAGAAACAGGTAATGGAGTATGTTTATTGAAATGTGTGCGTGCCAACACGCTACTGAATATCTCCTTGTCCTTTTCAGGGTTTTTCAAAGGACATCAAAGTTCCCAAAGCAAAGTATGTAGGTTACATCAAAGACTATGAAGGCGCCACGCTCATGGGCTGTGAGCTCAACCCCAGCATCCCTTACACAGAGTTCTCTGTTATCATCAAGAAGCAGAAGGAGGTACAAATATGAATTCTGGAAAAGGTCTATCACGTTTCTGTTTTTCTAATTTGTCCATCTTCTTTGAATCCCCTTTAGATCATCAAGAAGCTGATAGAAAGGAAGCAAGCTCAGATCCGAAAAGTCTACCCAGGCCTGTCCTGTTTTAAGGACGGAGTCCGGCAGATTCCCATTGAGAGCATTCCTGGCATACGTATGTTTACTATGAACTGCACAACATACAGTGTAGAGCAACTCGCTCAGTTATCAGAGGTGAAAATTTTTATGATTTTGATTTTGCTGACAGGTGAGACTGGCTGGAAGCCTCCAGGCAAAGGGTAAGAGTGTGAAACTTTGTCTTTATGCATAATTTAATAGCTGTTGGTGAGATATAGACTTTGATTTTGTGTTTTTTTGTTTTCAAATGGGGTCCGTTTGCATTTACTGCATATAAAATACATAATTTTTGTTCTAGATATAACACATCTATCATGGACAGAACAAACTAGTTTATGTATCTTCTGCTGTTGTAGGAAGGAACTGAAGGACCCAGACCAACTGTACAGCACTCTAAAAACTATTCTCCAGCACGTCAAGGTGAGGGACAGAAACTCTCAGCTCAGGTCTGTGAGATCAATGGCCAAACATCTTCTATTGAAGACAAACAGTGATAGTAATGGTTCATTATCCCTGTATAGTCTAAAAGCTTGTTAGATCGGCTACTCCAGCCTATTCTCCATCACCATTATTTCCATTCTGCTTCTTTTCTAAATCCATGCCATCTCCTGTTCAGTTGTCATGTAACACACAATCTGACACACTTATTCTTACAAGCTGCTGCATTTATTTTTAGAGTCACCAGAACGCCTGGCCTTTCATGGAGCCTGTGAAGAAAACAGAGGCTCCTGGTTACTACCAAGTCATTCGCTTCCCCATGGGTATGTGTAATATATGACTGCTTCTTTTGGGGTTCAGGTTCATCACATATACAGTACTAGACCAGAATAAAAACAATGTTATAGTGTTTACTCTGGATAAGTATACTGTATACATTTTGTAATTCCACTTGAGCTAAAGTTGAGCCATGGAGCTAAAGAGCTTCTTTTTTTTAACCTGATTTAGCAAAATTACACAGCGTCAACGTTTTACATTAAGGAATTTGGAAATAACTTTTAAAAGTGACCACAAGCACACTGCTCAGGTGTGAATTTAGGAAGCCAAGTGATTTTGTTGTATGGCGGACGGAATGTGACAAAATTAAATAATTACATACATAATACAAATGTATAAAAAAATGTATAATTAAATTATTAAATACACCATTAAATAAGGAAATGTGCATTTTAAATTATTTCATGATTTATTTATTTAATTTTGTCACCTTCCATCCTCCAATGTCATCAATGTTCACTGTCAGTTTCACTCATCAAACTCAGTGGGCGGGACTAGGGCGGCTCGTGAACAGACCCTGACACCTGATTGGTTGCTCCTCACAGAGAGCAAATCGACCGCAGATAATGGATTGATCCACAGGCAAGAAAATATATACCAAAAACTACGTGTATTTAGATTAAATCTTTTTTCATAACATGAATGTAAAGAAGACTCGCTATTAGGAGCTGCATGGAGGAAGCTTCCATGTATGAACTGACTTCAGACCGAAGCAATGGATTTTACATGATCAACTTTAGTCCCGCCCACTGAGTTTGACGAGTGACCGACAGTTAACATAATTTCATGGTGACACACGAGGGTGGAGTGTGACAAAATTGAATAAATAAATGAAATAATTTAAACTATGTACAGTATTTAATAATTTGTGTTTTTAAGATTTAAATTATAGATTTCATTAGTATGCATTTATTCATTTCATTTTGTCACATTACGTCCTCCATACTGTTGGAGCCAGTCTTCGATGTTTTTGCATTTAGCAGCACTTCCTGTACCGGCTTCATCTTTGACCCGCAGATCTGAAGACGATGAGCGAGCGTCTGAAGAACAGGTACTACACCACGCGCAAGTTGTTCATGGCCGACATGCAGCGCATCTTCACCAACTGCCGGGAATACAACCCTCCGGAAAGCGAGTACTACAAGTGTGCCAACATACTGGAGAAGTTCTTCTACACCAAGATCAAAGAAGCGGGGCTCATCGAGAAGTAGACAAGGTTTTTCTTCTCGGAGGCTGAGATCAGAGGTGAAGGAAACAAGAAAAAAGCCTACTGACTGTGAAGGTCTCACAAGCAAGGTGAAAATGCTTTCTTGTGTCGGCGCAGATCCTTTATTTAAAAGGCGACCAAGACGAAAGTCCTCAACGAAGAACCGTGAGTTTGATTGTAAACATGAGAAATATGGTCTTTGTGTTTCAACACCAGAGACCCCAGGAAAGAAAGATCATTACAAGATGTCAGATGAAAACGCGTGAAACAACAGGTTCCGTTATTTAGTGGATGAATGCAGCGAAAATGAGACCTGGTTGAATATTTGTCGTTTGACTGACTCGTCTTTTTCCTCTCACTCGAGTAGGGATGTGACATCAAGGAGCCAAATATTCAGTCAAGTGTTTCCTGTGAGGAAAATGACTTTTTTGTTCAACTCTTTGCTTTTACGAATATGTACAGCTCCAGTGGGGTCAAAGTTTGTCTGTGATGAGTTCGTCCTGCCAAAAGACAAATACAGATTTTAATTTTGTAAATATTTTAATAATTTTAAAGCACTTATGCCAACTGTATATTTTAATATCTACTTTTTTTTCTCTTTTCTATTAAGCCACAAGCTGCAGTTTTGACTATCCAAATGCACTTTTAGTTAAAAATGTAGCCTCTTCTCATGAATTACACTGTCAAGTAAAACTAATTTAATTATCTAGAGTCTATTCTTATTTATGTGCTGAAATTGAGAAGTTACGTTTAGGACAAAAGGTCTTAATTTATTGTCTTATTTTTGTCCTGCAAATGGAGATTGAAAACTTTATACTTTGGAGGAAAAACAAACAAACTGTGCAATACTTTGTAGTTTTGCTGTTTTGTAAAGAAGTGTTTGTACTTTCCAAACTTTAGGGGAAGAGAAGAAGAAAAAAAAAAAAAAAACAATCTTTTGTAAAATGTCTATAATGATTTCAAGCTCTTTGTACAGTTGTTTGATATAAATTTAGCCTATTTTATAGACTGAATAAAACAAATGCAAGGCTAATCTGTTGCTTTTTGACTCATTAATAAATTTTGACTTGGGCATAAAAAAAATATTATTTACAGTAACCGCTTTTAGAAGTTTGCACGTAGTAAGGAGTAGTAAATGTTTATTATCACATGCAATATCAAGTTAAAGGAGCATCACACTTATTTTCAGCTTCTCGTTTTTGAAAGGAACTTGGGTATTGAAAAAAAACTGACCATTTTTAGAAAATATAACTACATTTGAAAAGAAAAAAAAGGAAGAAATGCAAAAAATTATCTAAAACTAATCTTATACTGTATACCTAAAGAAAGCAATGAGATGTAAATAAAAGCATTCAACGTCCAAGAAGTCACTACAAAGCAGCTTTTAGCGACATCCAACAAAAGACTCGTTGTATTTCTGAAGTGACTGCTGGCTGCGCCCAGATTTCCGTACAGACTTATTATCAGACTTCTGCTTGAAAACAGGAGAGTTGAGAAACTGCAGGTCTGTGAATTTGTCGCCACGGCGAAGTTTTCTGTTGGAGGGGAAAACAATTGTTCAGGTTGTAGTAATAATAATAAATAAAAAATACATCAAAGAGAGCAGGCTCCAAGTGTGAACGTACGCGTTTAAGGAAGGTTCCTTGTAGTCGACTGATGTGGTGCAGCGCCGCTTGCGGCCAGGAACAGGCGTGGCGCATCGAGCATCTGAGAGACGTGAGCCGCCACAGAAGTTAAGGAAGGGTGTAGGTTGCAGATTGGTAACATCGCACAGTCTTAAGCCCTGCCCCTCTGTCCTTACACCACCCCCACCTGCACATATGTGGAGAAAGATGTGATGGAAACAGACTTATGTGTCTACATTCAACAGTGAACACCTAACCCATTCTATAAGGCCAGAGAAGTGAAAGCAGGGTGAAAATGTGACTATCAGTACAGACAGTGGTGACTGAAGCTATTTTTCCCATCCGGTCGATTCTGGAAAGTGATTTGGGAGCAGAGGAACAAAGATCAACTCACGTTTCTGGCTCGTTTTGAGTCTCTGTGGTTTTTGGTGAGGTAACAGAGAAGAGGCTTCGCACGAGTTGTCTCTAAAACTGGACAGGACGTTGTTGATTCTCGTCATCTCAGCCTCAACAAGTGGACTGACAGGAAGCAAACAGTCCATCTGCTCACTGGGAGGTCCTGAAACAAACATACATTTAACTTCAAGTTTTCATATTTTATGGTCTGATCAATAAACAAAGGTTTCAACAGCAACTATTAATCACTAAAGACTCAATCTAAACAAACAGTCTGTGCACTTTGTTCTTGACATGCATCATTGTTATGTAGTTTGAAGAGTTATTAATTTCATTATGTAGTTTGTGTATTATAGATTAGAATATTTGTGTAGAGTTATTAATTTGTTACAGATTAGAATAGATTATTT
>JARVGV010000630.1:15641637-15656382 GCA_031762435.1 Hypsolebias longignatus | reverse complement strand
AACAAGACAATGTATAATAAAAGCTAATTGTGATCATGTAACATGACAAAATAACTTGCCTTGTATGATTTGTGATGGTATAATTTAAAATATGATATAATATAATGTATTTTCTGCCATTCATGTCACAGGATTTTGCACATACAGGTATTTGTCATTCCTGTGAATTATATGCCAAAGCAACTTATATAAGGTTGTTTTTTTTCCCCATGTTCATAATGCAATTTTTGTCTTACACTTTAAATTTCAATTTTGGTAAATGCAACTTATATGCCAAAGTGACATATATGTTTTTTTCCCTCTTCATGATGTTTTTGTGACTGATGCAACTTATACTCCGGAGTGACTTATATGCCAGAAAATATGGTAATTCAAGACCATGCAACAATTCATGACATGTATCATTATACAATATGGTATTATATAAAATATATTAAATTACATATAATATAGATCGTATGGATAGTACGGTGGCTCATTTGGTAGAGCTGCCGCCTCTCAGCAAGAAGGTCACCGGTTCAAATCCCGACCAGGGGGGCCTTTCTGGGTGGAGTTTGCCTGTTCTCTCCGTGCATGCATTGGTTTTCTCCAGGTATTCCGGTTTCCTCCCACAGATCAAAAACATACATGTTAGGCTGACTGGTAACTCTAAATTGTCCCTGAGTGTGAGTGAGAGAGTAAATGGTTGTTTGTCTCATTTGTCTCTGTGTCCCTGTGATGGACTGGAGACCTGTTCAGGGTGTCCCCCACCTCTCGCACAGTGAATGCTGGACATGAGCACCAGTGACCCACATGACCCAGACAATAAGAAAAAAAAGACAATGGCTGGATCATACATATAATATGAATATTACTTTCTCTTTAGTAAAACTTGGTGTCACAGTTGCTGCTTTCACCAAATCCATGAATAAAAAAATTATAAATGCACAATTAAAGCAATCTTATGCAACCATGAAAACACATATATAGCCTGGGGCATTTTGACTGTTCTGCATCCCTCTCATAAAAAACATGGAGCAAAGGTTGAAGGGGAGAAACGAATAGACATAGAAATATTTACCGTACACATAAACTCACTTTTAATCATTTTTGTCTCTTAATGCGTTGCCAGGCGTTTTGTGTTTCTTTGACAAAGAGTGCAGCTCTGTGTGGAGGCTGGGTGGTATCATTATCTTTCTCTGTCCTTTAAAAAGAAAAAGAAAACTTTTTTCAGTGAGTGAAAAGAAAATGTGTTTTTGTTTGTTTTTCTGCAGAGTAACACATTTGGAGGCTGTAGGTTTTATTTGGTTTTTGCAGGCACATAAATGAAACAGTTGCATTACAGTTTACACTCAGATGAGTACAATGCAGTGTTTATAAAGTGCATCTGCAAAACTGAAAGCAGCATAGAAAAATTACACAAAACAATGGCATTTAATGAATGAACATTACAAGTGTGAATAAAACACATCGTGCAGGAGTCCCTCCTTTAAAATGAGACCAAACCTGATTTTATGGGGTCTTAATGCCAAATTTTACTTAAAATTGTCATTGAAACAATAGTTTGATGCATTACTTTCCACATGCAGCTGTTTATCATCACAAACTCACAGGTAACAGAGGCTGTCATGGCAACAGATGTAAATAATTTTGTTTGGTGAAACATTGCTGAGTCTATTGGATATGCTGAACCTTGGCAACCTGTTTGATTGAAACCAAAAAGAGCCGTGCGACACCAGCTGGGCCTAATGAACAGCCAAAAACAGCACGATCCATCATTGAATCAAAGCCTTTCAAATGAGTTAATTAACCTGTGTGTGTGTAGTTGTGTGTGTGTGAGGGGAGGGGGGGTAGCCAGATGCAAAGTGTTACAAAAACTGCTTTTAAAAAAGGAAAAGGGTGCATGCAGGAGTGACAAACACTCTTAGCATTTTGTTCACAGGCGAAAATCCACCTCTCAGCTTGTTCTCAGTTCCCTCTCCACTGCGCATTTTTTTAGTGATGGGGGTTTGGAGCTAACCATCGGCTCACCTCTTCTTCGATTGGTCGCCATAACAACATCACCATGGTAATCAGCGTGCATTGACTTTGATTCTATTTATGTGGATGGTTGTGAGCTGACGTGGAAATTTCAGATGTGCGTTCCTTTGCTGACTTGCCCTGTCAGATTTTCATTCAGCCTTTATTTATACAGGGTCTCATTGAGCCACGAGGACTCACTTACAAGAGGGACCTCCTCCAGACAGAACAAACACATTGCAAACAATAACAGAAAAGAATGACGACAATAAACTACAGTAAAAATGCAGTTAAAATAGTGCATCAGGGTGCCATAAAACAGGGTGATACGCTAAAAACAAGAACATATCTGTTTTGATTTTTCTATTGACATTATCACATGTTTGAAATCCCATAAACTTTAAGGGGTTAAACCACTTAAAATTGATAGGGTTTCAAACATTTGTCCACCTTGATTTATTTAAGGCTTAAAGAAATCGAGGTGGACAACTTCAGATCTTGTTGCAAGGTGTTCCAGGTTGCAGGAGCTGAGTAGGAAAAGACCTTTTTGCCAAGTTAAGTCCGCACTGAGGGAACGCTGCAGGTAATGATGTCCTGAGAGCGCATGTTGTAACTGCACTGATAGCATGACATGTGGGAGGAGATATAAGAAGCAGCAGAACAAGGAGGGATTTATAGATAAAAAAAATCACTTAATTTTATGTCTGAGGAACTAAGCAAAGTTGTAAATCAACAATAGATGTTGCTGAACTTGAGGAAAGAAATAGAGCAACTCAAAAGCCTTGTTGAAGAAAAGGAAAACACAATTACGGGATTACAGCACAGGGTTGATGAGCTGGAGCAGTACATGAGGATGGAGGATGTAGTTATAAGTGGATTGAAAATTAAATACCGGTCTTATGCAAGTACAATAGCAAACAGAGATGGAGAGGATTCCTCAACAGAAAAGCTTCAAACACTGGAAGAACACGTTGTTAAGTTTCTTGTGAGTAAAAATATTGATTTAAACAATGCTAGCATAGCTGCCTGCCATATTCTACCACGCAATGACAAGAAAACAAAACCTGAAATAATACTCAGGCTTGTGAGCACAAAGACTGACCTTCTCAGGCAAGCAAAGAACTTGAAAGGAACAGGAGTAGATTTAAATGAACACCTCACTAAGAGGAATGCTGAAATTGCAAGACAGGCACGTAGTTTAAGAAAGCAAAACAAAATACAATCAACATGGACAAAAAACTGTAAAATAATGAATAAAAGGATCACCTGAGGAAGTTCTGATGATAAGGGAACTTAAAGACTTGGACTTGGAGGAAGAGTTGCTGGCACCGGCTTTCTGTTGGAAAACAACATCCCTTTGGTTTTGTCAGAATTTAGCACCAGCTTGAGGTGGAATAAGTCTGACTGAATGATGTCAAATGTAGACCATAGAAGCTGGAAAACCATGGCAACTGTGTTAGCTCGGCAATAAACAACAGTGTCATCGGCATATAGAGATGCAAGGATGCGGTCAGGAATGTTTTGACCTACATTATTTATTTAAATTGTAAAAAGAGTGGGACCTAAAACTCAGCCTTGTGGCACACCACTGGTGACCATTAAATAGCTAGATGAGGTTATGTTATGTCGAACACATTGCCTCCGACCTGAGAGATAGGTTGAGAAGCAGATGCAGAATGATGGCGGACTGACACACACACGTGCTCAGAGTTTCCTTTATATGTTGCGTGAGGACCGTAAGTCACACAACTGGACAAAACATGACGCCAGTTTGGGTTTTAACTTGATTCTTTGGTATTTTTTTTTAATCAGCTTGAGGTGCCAAAACACAGATTATAGGCCTTACACAGCAGGTGTCTGGGCAGTTTGGTGATTACTGCAGATTACAGTAATTTGCAGCTGCCTGAACTCTTGACAAAATATTAGAATTTGAGCATTTGTATCTGGTTGGTTTGTTCACTGCCTCACCTCTGAACTGGTCTCTTGTCTGGTTTGGACTCAAAAACTGCTCCATCTGGACTTCCTATATGGTCATGCTTCTTGGAAAAGTCTTGCCTCATTGAGTTGCAGGTTGGGTGATTTTAGTAGATATTTTGACTTTTGAGTTGCTTCACAATTGTAGTATGAAATTTTTATCTACAAATAGTTTTTAAATTATACCTACTGGGAAAAGAATAAATTACAATTTGTAGTTCCTGCTTTCAGTAAACTTGTTATCACCCACCACAGTAAAAGGTGAAAAATTGTGCATTTTTCTGTGCATCTGTGCAGATGTTTCTCTGTTTCTTAGCAAAACATCTAAACCAGAGGATGGATTTTATTTAGACGTTCAGAAAACAATTACTGGATGTGCATAACTGATGAAACTTGTGGAGTTAACATAAATCGAGATGGTCACTGCAACTAATCAACCTTTGTAAACACAAAATGAACTACAACTCAGTGAGTTTTACAGATATTTAGCTAAAATTTGATGTTACAGGAGCTGAGAGTCACCCTCATCACAGCCCGTGAGCTCTAACATTGCTTGAGACTGCACAAGTTATTAAGATTAGATTACAAAGGTTACTTAGAACTCGGTTATTTTGCATCAGAAGATGATCATATATATATATAGACATCAATCTGTTAATCCACAACATCTCTAAAAAAACTATTTTTGATCTGGATTGCATTCACTGCATATACAGTGTATACTGTTGATAAATGTGTTCACATGAAGTAAAACCACCATTAAAGGAGTTACTCTGAGCATATCAGCGTTCAGTCATGCTAAATGATTCTGTAGAGCCTGGGCCTTAAAACTCAAATCCTTTGATTCATGCTCTGAAGCCCGAGCGCGAACATTTCCAAGTTTGGTATTTTTATTAACAAGGAAAAAAAAGTATTACATAAAATACATGAAAACAGTCAGAAAAAAAAGTTGTTGAGGAGCTAAATAAAAGTACAAGTAAATGATAAAACATTGACTTAAATGGATTTTTGTGCCGAATGAGTAAAAACAAACACGTAAACAAAATCAAATGAGCTTCATAAAGCTGATTCAGATGGATGTTCCAACACAAATGAAGAAAGCTTTTTTCGAATGTCCCTTCTCCATGGAGTCACATAAAGCCACATAAGAGAAATCCCCGTTGAACCCATGCAGATGTGGCCCTGCAGCTGTAATTTCCTGCCAGATAAGACTCTCCACAGAAACACAACAACGAAGACAAAAGAAATCCCAGGCAGTGGATAAACAGATCCAAGTCTGGGTTGAAGGTGGCTGCACTTCAACATCTGAGTCCTGCTTTAAGACACACTTTTTACAAGCTACACATGTCTTGTAGTATGGAGGGACCAGTCATCACAAGCTTGAGCTAAATTGAATTCTTTCCAACCACAGAGTGGGTTTTCTCACCAACACATTAGGAGGCATAAGAAGTAGTGAAGTGGTGACAAAAGAGCAGAGAGCTTTTAATTTTCTAATTTTCCAATATTTTTTTTTACCTCGAGGCTTGCAAAGGTGGAGGGAGATTTACAGATTTCATGACCAGGTTTTCAAACAGCTCAGCCGCCTCGGAGTATTACTCCAGATGTCTTTTTTCCAAGCCTAATATATATATTTTTTTAATCTTCATTTGCAGAATTTAATTCAACCTTTACTGCCTGCTGCAGAACCTTTCTTTCATATATAATTTTTATGATTAAAAAAATTTTTTTTTTCACATTTATGGTCGTTTTATGCTGGCAAAATCAGAAGAAAGTTGCTTGTGGGGAGGCTGCACTCACACACATGCAGACAAACTCATACCACATTAAAGGCTCCTCGTGCACATCTGTTAGCCAGAGACACACCACTATCTGTGCAGAATGTCATTTAGCAGCCCTGCTGTAGATTTATGAGCCTGTCCAGCCACATCTACAGTATGCAGATCTTCTAAATATATAAAACACACATGCACACTGACATCAAAGCATCCAGTCTTTGAATATATGTACAATTTTTAGGAGCTGATCCAAGAAAAAGTTGTTGCATCATACACTAATACAGTATATCATGCTGATAATTCACAAGATGAACTGTAAGGAATTTAATGTTAAAAAGAGGAGCACAGGAGTAAATAAGGATTAGAAACTAATGCATTTCTCTGTTGCACAAGCTTCAAAAGCTATTGAGCACATCAGTGCTGCCACCTTCAGGCTGAGAGCTGAAAATACACCTTCAGCTCAGGTTTGATCAGCAGTTCTTTTCCTGAACTTGACTCCTTGAAATAAATTATTTCAGAACTAAAACACAGCCATCAAACACAAAATTTATACGTTCAACCAGAAATCAAAAATATATTGAAGATCCCACATCATCAGGCTAGGAATTGAACGCATCGCTAAACTGGAGAAATTTCATTTTTTGGTGAAAATGTAGAATTATTGCTGAGTGCTGAAAGACTTTGCTGAAGGTTGCCGAAGAAGCTGAAACTGAGTTGTTGCAGGTAAAAGTAGCTGAATACTATAAAGCTGAAAGACAAGCTACAAGCTCAAAATAGCATAGAATTATGACGAAGAGATTTCAAAGAGAACAATTTTTTTGAAAGGACTGAAAAGCCATAGATGTATTTCTGTGGGTAAAATATTTGTAAATAAAGTAAAATATTCAGAAATTCATACATTATTAAGTATTATTTATTAAAAATGTATGCATAATATAAATTTTTTAATGATGATTTAATATCCTGATGCATGCTCAATAAGGATGCGATTTAAACACACATTCGTCAGGTTGAATTTAAAACAAATGGTCCTATTCCCATGATTCTGTAGTTGCAGGTGTTGCAGTGATACAAAGCAGGCTTTGTGATTGAAACAATCACCTCATAATCAGTGACAACAAGAAAATGAAGATGAACGTGGACTTTAGGAGGTGTAGTAATACGGTGAAATTTGCCAGGGTAAAGGTTTGTAAGCTCAACCATCCAGGTAGAAAAACAACTAAAATGGCTAGATCATGTCATCTGGACCAGCTTCTCTACGTTTCGTCCCCCATCCAGATGACTTGCAGCCTGCCAACCAGATCTGCCACATAGGTAGCCTTCATTGGTGTGTTTCAAACCAAACTCCAGTTGGAATCTCAGAATTAGCCTTTAAACCTGTGCAAACAGGACCCATGCATCCAAAACAATCAATCATCATGTATAACAATCAAATATTTTAGGCCAGATGGCCAACTTGCTACTCACAGAAACAGCCTGAGGACAACCAAGGCCAAAGTGGTTCAGAAAAAAGGTTTGTAAGCTCAATCATAATAATAATAAAAAAAGTTAAACCATGTCATCTGGACCAGTTTCTTTAAGTGAGAGACATTTGCTAGGATGTTCACCTGAATGACACATTACACCAGAAATCCAACACTGTGACCTTTTTCCACTCAGGAACAGAGCGTATTCTGCTTCTTGAGAAAGCTCAGGTCATTTGATATTTGCAGCAAGATGTACAGTTTCTAGATTTTGGTGAAGAACACTGTAGCCAGTAACTTCAATAAACTAAACAAACTGATTTTAAATAACTGTCTTACCCCTTCAAAATGATCTGGAGCACCTATTTGTTGCAGAGAAGATATTTGTACAGTTTGTTCAGCATATTGAACACTGCACAGCATACTGACAAATAGGTGGAGACGTTTCACTTGGACAAATCCTCAGTCTCTCTGAAAACACGAGCAGCATAGGATGTCATTTCTGCCTTCAGCAATAAGCTCGTGAAGATTAGTTACATACCAGTGGTCTGTCGGAACAAAACACCCTGATGCATAAGAACACCGCTCCACTGCTGGAGATACAGCATCGTGTTATTGTCACTGATGAAAAAAAAAAATAAGAAAGGACAGACAGACTGGTTGGTCAGGCTTCCAGAGGAAAAAGGCCCAAAACACAAGAGCAGAAAGAACAAGATGATAAACTCCAAGCCAACATGCATAGGATCTAATTTTAACCACTAC
This sequence comes from Hypsolebias longignatus, assembly GCA_031762435.1. Lineage (NCBI taxonomy): Eukaryota > Metazoa > Chordata > Actinopteri > Cyprinodontiformes > Rivulidae > Hypsolebias > Hypsolebias longignatus. Next base: position 15,648,410 of record JARVGV010000630.1, on the reverse strand, counting down.
CTGCTGGTTAATAAACAAAGAAAAAACAATTTTAAGGCTTTATTCACCTAAATCACAACACCAGAAGTAGCAACATTTTTACAAAAGTTTAATAATTATGATGAATGATATGATTTTTCCAGAACCTTTTTGACCACGTGTGTGTATAACCTATAAAAAAAATAAAAAAAGTGAAAGTTAAATGATTGAAAAGTTCTGCTCCAAGTTTGGTAAAGTTTTAGCAGGGTCTTAAATTCTCGGCGTTGTGGTAATTACATGCGAATGGAATAATTTAAATAATTTATTCAGACTCATTCCCTGCGTATTATTTTACAAAAGCAATAAAACTTTACAAAGCACGTCTAAAAACATCCAAAAAGAAAAAACTGCACAGCTAATCTAAATTAAAATAAAATATATCCATCAACACCCACCAAACAAAAACATGTTTAAAAGCTGGTTTTACTCCATATTTGCACTCAGTTAATGACCTATAAACTGTACAAAAGTATTGGGACACTGCTGTGCCTCGCTGATCTGACTGAATGGTAAACTGTCAAGCACGATGTTAGCTGGCTCAGTCTGTTATTAGCTCTTGCAGCAGCCTTTACGCTCCTCCTGAGCGTCACTCTTTGATCCAAGGGGACTGGACAGGGTCACGGCGCTGATGGAGCCGCGGGTCACCTCTCTGCTCGCCACCTTCTTATGGATCGCTGGAGAAGAGCAAATATTTCACCGTCACACCCTTCATGTTGTGTGTGAATCGAAGCAATTATGGGGTGTCGTTTGTAAAGTTACACAGTCAAAAATTAACATAAAGATTTTGGTGCATTTAGCCTTTAATAAGAAAAAAAAAGGGTTTTTTCAAAGTCATATTTTCACCATGTTATTCATACATTTATAAATGTCATAGTTACAAACTAAACGTTTAATTTGTAAGCCAAATATTTACCTTACAAACTAAATACATAACTTGCAAGTTAAATAGCGAGTAAACTAAATATTTATGTGAAAATGGTTTATTTAATTTTGAAGGTAAATATTTATTTTCAAAACTAAACATTTAATTTCCAAACTAAATATTTATTGTCCAAGCTAATCATTTAATTTTCAAAGTAAACATTTAATTTCTAAGTTAAACATTTAATGCCTAAACTAAATATTTAACTTGATAACTAAATATTTACTTAGTCAATTAAATATTTATTTTGGAAATTAAATGTTTAACTTTTAAGTATTTAGTTTGTAAACTACATACTTAGTTTGTAAATTAAATATTTATTTTGGAACTATAAATGTATGCATGACATTGTGAAATAATGACTGAAAAAAACTACCTTTTTTTAAAATTAAAGGCCAAATAAATCAAAATATTAATGTTAATTTTTGATAACTTTACAAACGACACCCCATAAACAATGAGTTTGTCACGTTTTTACCTCTGAGGACTTCGTTGAAAGCAGCTTCGACGTTGGTGGAGTCCAGTGCTGACGTCTCCATGAACATGAGCCCCTTCTTGTCTGAATGGGGGCAGAGTTCGAGCATTAAGCTCATTCACAAACACAAACAGTGTTGGACATTTTACAATTATTCGTCAACCTGCAAAGTTTTGGGCCTCCTCTGTGGGAACAGTCCTGAGGGTCTCCAGGTCTCTCTTGTTCCCCACCAACATCACCACAATGTGAGGGTCTGCATGGTCAAAGAGCTCCTTCAGCCATCGCTCTGTGCTCTCGTAGGTCAGATGCTTGCTGATGTCATACACCAACAGCGCTCCGACTGCTCCTCTGTAGTACCTGAACCCACCAGACAACAGATTATTATTATTACCAGACAAGCAATATTTTGGAAAGGATTGCATATCATTTGTTGCCATGCATGACAACATTTTAGGAAAATATCTTATTAGAGCTCAGCGAAAATCAGCTACTGACACACACACGTTAGCTCAGAATCTGGACAATTAGATGAACTGTAGTTGTTTTGGTGTGGTTAATAGTGAGAGTCATGGAGTTGGACTAACTTGAAAAGTTGATCATCTAGAGTTGTGATTTTAACATCACTGCATTTGCCTTCTCTAATCTGTCCAGTTGTTTGTGAGATATTTGCTAACAGATACATGAACACTCACACAGAAATGTGCATGCTCGATGCCGTGAATGACTGGCAATAAAATAAATAACTGAATTCTTGTTTTGATTGCACATTATGAAATTATAAATATATGTATGTAATGCATTTTAAGTACATGTATGGTTGTCTTAAATATTAAAAATATATAACAATTTTAGAACTTTCTTTTCTCAGTTGTTGAAACCATGTTAAATTGAGACGTGTTTAATTTCTGTTTTAGTTAGTAAGAATGCTATTAAAGCCGAGTGTAATGTGTTAATAATAATAATAATAATATAATAAACTGTTCTTTTGATTATATGATACTCGCCTTCAAAGTTAATTGCCCAAAAGGTGTTTAGACTTAATGAAATACACATTTCTTTCTTTTTTTTTTTCCCCAGTAAACATTTTTTTGACTGTTTTATAAGCCTTTTTTGTGCAGAAAAAGTTCAGTATACCGGTATTTTTTTAAATATTTTTTTCTTAATATTTTGTGTAATTATATTTGTGTATTTACCGGTACGCATATCCACTTTTTGGTATCACTTTACAATAAGGCTCCCTTATAGATGACTAATAGTTTATAGATAAGTTATGAATTCCACTATAAACACTTTATAAATCATTAATAACTGCTTATTTTTAAGGGTGACAGAGAGACAAGTGACCAGTTTCTTGCCAAATAATGAGCCAGATCTGTTCACCTATATATTTCATCTAGAGTTGTTATATTAAACATTTCAGACTGTTACTACCTTATAAGCACAATAAGCATTTTTAAACCTATATATTTTTAGGATATATTAGTTTTAGACTTATAATGCCGTGATAAAGTACAATATTATATCCTAAAAAAAAAATTAGGTTTACAAATGCTTATTGTTCTTACAAGGTAGTAACTTGGGACTGGTTTTGCTAAAGGTTTCTTCAGGGAGTTTTTCCTTTCCACTGTCGCCTTCATGCTTGTTCAAGATGAGAGTTCTGTGATGGAGTTAAATTCAAAGCAGTCGGTTCCTCAGATAATATTAAATTATTATTTTTACATATACAGTAAATGTTTCTGTTCAGTGCCCTGTCTTTTCTATTATATTACCTGGCATATACTGTACCGGTATATGAGCCAACAGCGAAAATCTCAGTTCTTTAATCTTTACTAATGATGTGTGTGTGTGTGCGTGTGTGTGCCCACGCTGAGGTGATGGCCCTGTAGCGCTCCAGTCCTGCTGTGTCCCAGATCTGGGCCTTGATGGTGAAGTTGTTCAGCTGAACGGTTCGTGTGCTGAACTCCACTCCGATGGTGGTGCGGCTGTCGTGGTTGAATTCATTCTTGGTGAAGCGGGACAGAAGGTTGCTTTTCCCCACACCGGACTCCCCTATCAGAACCACTACAGAGACCCAAATGGGTTTTAACACATCGCAGGTGCATCTCAAAAGACTCATAGAAAGTTCAGTTTTTTTGATAATATCTGAAACTCATCATATATTCATTGCACAATGAAATATTTCAAGCCTTCATTTCTTATAATTTTGATGATAATGGTTTACAGATAATGAACAAATAAAATTCAGTCTCAGAAAATCAGAATATTGTGAAGAGGCTCAGTGGTCCAATATAGTCTTTTCAGATTAAAGTAAATTCAGCCTTTCATTTTTAAATTAAGGTCCCGGAGTCTGGAGGAAGCGAGGAGAGGCCCAGAATCCACGTTGCTTCCAGAGTGAAGTTTCCACAGTCGGTGATGGTTTGGGTCCATGCTGTCTGCTGGTGTTGGTCCTCTGTGTTTTCTGGAGTCCACAGTCAACGCAGCATCTACCAGAACATTTTAGAGAACTTCCTGCTTCCTTCTGCTGAAGCTTGATGAAGATGCTGATTCCATTTTCCAGCAGGACTTGGTTCCTGTCCACACTATCAAAGGCACCAAACACTGGCTATGTGATGTTCAAATTTTACGACACAATGAATTTAGGTTTTGCACCATCTGTGAGCCATAATCATCAAAATTGAAATAATTCATAACACACGAGACTCACTTTCTGAAACGATTAAAGTTTTTCATGAAATTCTAATTGTTCATTCTGAAAGAACTTGCTTTAAGGACAAATCAATTCGCAGCACGCCTATTAACTGAAATGAATCACTGTTCTGTCACTCAGATACCACACACGATGACATCACACCAACGTGGCAGCTCTGCAGAGGCTGGCTGTACTTTGGCATAATAGGATTGGAAAAATCACAGCTGCTTTTGGGAAATAAAACAGTAACACAAAAGCGCACCGGGATCTTTTAGCGAAACAGGAAATGCAAGAACTTGTGGCTCTCCAGCAGGTCAAAGGTCAAACTTTACAGCCAACCTCACAGGAAGCAATCACTTCCTTATTTTCCTGCTCACTGGTTTTTCTTGGAAATCGCAACCTGCTGCATCAACACCTTCAGAGTGTACACACAAACAACTTTATCTCTTTCAAAGCTCAAGTTAACATGACTCACCTTTAAAGACAAAATTGTACGACTCATCAGACCCCATGCTGAAAAAATGATCCTGAAAAATATCCTGAAGCCACTTTCAAAGTCTGAAGTTTTCAAACAGAAGAACGCAAATAGAGCCTCGCCCCTCCAGTACAGAGTAAAGGTGAAAGAGTAAAAAAAAAAACCTAAGATGTTCTTCTTTTTCTGTGGATGTGTGTAGCTCCTGACTGAAGACAACCGAAGGAGTAGCAGGGTTCCTGATTGTCCATCAGCTGACGCCCAAAGGAGGGCCGAGGGAAGGAGAGCAGGTGAAACAGGTAGAGCGACTCGCAGGGACAGACTCCACCCTCTGCTACGCTCTTTTCACTCAGGGAGTCATTTGTATAACAATAAACCTCACCCAGCAGGTGGACGTGTGGTGACGCAGTGGTTAGAGACGGTGGGCCTGTGATCGGAAGATCGCCGGTTCAAGGCCCGGTACCGATAACATAAAAAAATGTGGATAGAAAAAGGTGAAACACCTGCCTCCACCCTCATTCGCCCCACTCTGGGCCCCTGAGCAAGGTCCCTAACCCCCACCATCTGCTCCCTAAACAGGTCTCTCTTGAAAATGAGTTCTCGTGGCTCAATGAGACTACCTGTGTAAATAAAGGGTAAATAAAAAAAATGTATATATATATATATGTGCACCAGAACACGCTGCCCTTTTAGCACTGCTCTTAGTTTACAGGCCTGTGGAGGCTGCTTGAACTGGTTTGTTTTTATTTTTATTCCTAGCTTTATTTTTAGGTTTTATTTTTAGCATCAAGAGTGCAGGAAAACTACAAAAGTCAGCAAACTCACAAGTTTGTATGAAACAATTTAAAGAGATATTCAGGCTTTTGATGCAATACCCAGCCGTCTTCCAACAAGGTTAAGTCAGGTCCTCTGATCAAACTGGTTAATCCACTGTAGGTGCTGTTTACACTGGTGCTGGTAAGTTTGTGAACTCTATAGAATTTTATATATTTCTGCAGAAATGGGACCTTAAACATCATTATATTCTCATTCAAATCCTAAAAGTAGATGAAGAGAACCCAGTTAATATTATGGGACCACAGCAGGAGTGGTGGACCAACAAAGATCACTCCAAGAGCTTGCTTGAGAGGAATAACCTACGAGGTCACAAAGGACCTCAGGGTAACTTCTAAACAACTGAAGGTCTCTCACATTAATGTTCACGAGTCCACCATCAGAACATGGAACAACAATGGTGTGCATGGCAAGGTTGAAGGAGGAAGTCACAGCTCTCCAAGAACAATGATGCTCGTTTGCAGTTTGCGAAAGATCACGTGGACACGCCAGAAGACTGTTGGAAGAACGTTTTGTGGATGAATGAGACCAAAATAAAACTTTCTGGTTTAACTGAAAAGTGTTATGTTTGGAGAAAGGAAAACTCTGCATTCCTGCAAGAACCTTATCCCATCAGTGAAACATGGTAGTGGTTATATCATGGTTTGGGCCCGTTTTGCTGCATCTGGGCCAGGACGACTCCTCATCATTGATGGAACAATGAATTCTGAATCAAATCAGAGAATTCTGAAGGAAAACGTCAGAACATCTGTCCATGACCTGACTCTCAAGAGAAAGTGGGTCATGCAGCGACAATGACCCTAAGCACACAAGTGGTTCTACCAAAGAATGGTTCAAGAAGAACAAAGTTCATGTTTTGGAATGGCCAAGTCAAAGTCCTTACCTTAATCCAATCCAGATGTTGTGGAAGGACCTGAAGCAGCATTTAATGTGAGGAAACCACCAATATCCAGAGTTGAAGCTGTTTTGTGCAGAGGAATGGACTAAAATTCCTCAAAGCAGGTGTGCAGGACTGGTCAATAGTTCCTGGACATGTTTAGTTGCAGTTATTGCTGCACAGTGGGGTCACACCAGATAATGACAGCAAAGGTTCACATACTTTTGCCACTCACAAACTTGTAATATTGGCTAATTTTCCTCAATAAATAAATGGGCTCTCTTTTTTTAGGACTTTTGTGAAAATCTTTTGTTTTAAGTCATATTTATGCAGAAATATGAGAGGATGCCATCTCCTCTGTGGTCCACACTGCTCTCACCCACCTGGAACAGAAGGACTCATACATCCGTATGCTCTTTGTGGACTTCACATCTGCCTTCAACACCATGATCCCCCAAACCCTGATGGACAAACTATTCACACTAG
>JARVGV010000630.1:15614019-15628657 GCA_031762435.1 Hypsolebias longignatus | reverse complement strand
GACAGACAGACAGACAGACAGACAGACAGACAGACAGACAGACAGACAGACAGACAGACAGACAGACAGACAGACACCACAGCACTGCTGCAAGCTGCAAGTTACACCGTCAAAAAATATTGGCAATATTTTGGTTTATTTAGCCTGTCATAAGACAAAAAAGTTGTTTTTTTTTCTCCTCAAAGGCATATTTTCACCATTTCATTCATACATTTATAAATGTCATAGTTCCAAACTAAATATTTAGCTCTAACCTAAATATTTATTTTCCAAGCTAAACATGTAGTTTCCAAAATGAATATTTAATTTGCTAACTAAATATTTAGCTCAATGATAAATATTTAACTTACAATCTAAATATTTAGCTAGCAAGTTAAATGTTTAGGCCCAAGATAAATATTTAGTTAGCAAATAAATATTTAGTTTAGAAATTAAATGTTTGGTTTGGAAATTAATTATTTAGCTTGGACAATAAATATTTAATTTTGAAATTAAATATTTAGTTTAGAAAATAAATACAGTATTTAGTTTAGAAATCAAATATTTTATTCACACCTAAATATTTAATTTATTTACTAAATATATAACTTGCAAGTTAACTGTTTTACTTGTAAACTAAATATGTAGCTTGTAAATTAAATATTTAGTTTGGGACCATGTTTTATAAATAGATTTATAAAGGTATGAATAACGGTGAAAATATGACTTTGAAAAAAAAAAACTTTTAATTCTTATGAAAGACTAAATTAAACTAAAATTTTTGACTGTGGAACTTTACAAACGACATCTCATAGGCTGCAAATGTGATCAGTTTTTGTGATTGGCACTGAAAGACATTTCGGCCAATCACATACTTTTTAATGGAAACTGGCTTATCATTATCAGTGGCTGATCAATTGGAACATCTCTAGTTTTAATGTTTGTTTCAAACTTATCTGGTTTGTGTTTTACATGAGATTTTGACTGACTGGTTCTATAAGTGAATTTTAAACATTTCCCACACAAAAAACTCATTTGGATAATAAAATAAACAAAACAAAACCATAAGTAAAGCTTTTTTAATCTGTTTTGCAAAAAGCAGTTGAATAGTGGATTTTTTTAGGTACTGCATGTTAGTGTGTGAACAGTGAAGATCACCTCAAACCTCTGCACTTATGTGACAGTTGCTCAGCTGCAGCCCCGTTATCTCAGCTCAAGATGTACAGCTTCATGGGAGGGGGCTTGTTTTGTGCCATCGTGGGAAATATTCTGCTGGTGGTCTCCACTGCCACGGACTACTGGATGCAGTATCGCCTCTCTGGAAACTATGCCCACCAGGGCCTGTGGAGGTACTGCATGTCCAACAAGTGCTACATGCAGACGGACAGCATAGGTGAGAACATCAGGATGTCTTTAGAGCTCTTTGGATCGAGCTGTTTCTTCTTTTAGTGTTGTGTAGCTGACAGTGAATGACAGTGAGTCTGTGAGCACTAGAAATAGAGATTGAAATTTTAAGATGAAGAATCTAAACGTGAATTTTCTTGTGCAATTATTAAACCTTGAGGTTTTGTTTTTTTGGCACAGCAGGAACACTCATTCTGATGAATAGAGTAGAAAAGGGGAACATTAAAATCACTACTCTATCTTTTTAGATACAATTTCTCTCTTTTTTTTTTGTGGTGATATTTTAAAGATTTAATTTGTTGAATTCTACTTGTTTTTCCTTCAGCTTACTGGAATGCCACCAGGGCCTTTATGATCCTATCAGGGATGTCGTGCTTCGCAGGCGTCATCGCTGGCATCATGTCCTTTTCACACTTCTCTTCCTTTGAACGGTTCAACCGCTCCTTTGCTGCAGGAATCATGTTTTTCATCGCCAGTGAGTTACTTTCACTCAGCTTGATGAGGGCAAAACGTCTCCTGTAGACATGGACAAAAGCAAAAATTGTAAAAACTCTTAGATTCTTGCACTGATAGAAACATATTGATTTTTTTTATTTTTTATTTTTTTTTAAGTAAGGAACAAAGTTGTGTTTTTATAATATTCATGCAAGTGAAGATGCAAAATATGTAGATTGAAGTAATAGTCCAGATTGGTGAAAGATTTTTTATTTTATTTTTTTGGCAACATTATGAACAATTTAACAAGGTTAAGTCAGGTCCTCTGGACTGATTCTTCTTGTTGAAACATTTTGTCTTTTATCCAAAAGACTTCATCAGTCTGTAGAGCTGCAACAAACTCAGTCTTGTAACAGAAGAACAAATAATGGATATGTTAAAATGGATGGATGGATGGATGGATGGATGGATGGATGGATGGATGGATGGATGGATGGATGGATGGATGGATGGATGGATGGGTCAACTGTCACCCTCTTACAATGCTGTTGTTGCATCACTCAGCCCTCTGTGAATAGCAAGTGGCCATCAGGGCACTAACAATCAAATACCAGGTTGGCGGTCCTCAGTGAACAGCTAGTTCTGGCTGTCAGCAGCGAACTGGTTGAGACAGTATGAGCAGGGGTTATTTATAAGACTGAGTTTATTGCAGCTCATCAAACTGAATAAGTCTTATGGATAAAAGACAAAGTGTTTCAACAAGAAGAATCCATCCAGAGGACCTGACTTAACTTTGTTAGATTTACCTGGATTACTGAGCATGCATCAGGATGTGATGAACAATTATTATCTTACCGGTTGTAGATAACTTTTTGATTCTGTTTGGATAATTCTGACCAGAATGATGGGCTATCAGTTATTTCCTGCAAGGCTACGACCAAAACATCTTAAAACATCTGCAGTCTCTAAATATTCAATGGTTCACGTGACACCACCTTCAGTTCGTCATTACGTGACTAATCCAGTAAAAAATATGAAATCATTCTTGCTGCCTGAGCGCCACAGGCTGCACCAGAACTGCTACAGCTAGCTGCTGCTGTTGCTGCCATATAATACTCATATACACACCAATGTAAAAGGGAAATTGACTGAATGAGGTCGTTCAAAGAACTATCTATGACAGGCGCAGTCTTTCCACTGAACCACTTAAGCAAGTCTCTAACCTGTTGTTTTTATAAAATGCTAAAAGTGAAAGGTTTTCAGTGTGCAGAGTGAGAAAGACATTTTTAAATTCACCATTCAGCATCACAGATATGAACTTCCTTCCTCGCAGCTTTCTTTGTTCTGCTGGGTATGGCCGTCTACACCGGCGTGACCGTCAACTTCCTGGGGAAGCGCTTCGGCGACTGGCGTTTCTCCTGGTCCTACATACTGGGCTGGGTGGCCATGCTCATGACATTTTTTGCAGGTGAGAATCAAAAAGCATCTGGAGGCACATCTGTATCCAAGCCTTAACATTATGCAGCTACAAGATCAAAACATTCAGGGCCTCTCGGCAATGCTGAATATTTTCAGTTGATTCACACGTTATGATTAAAGTAAGAACAAACGTGTACAAATGGGCATGCACGATAGTCATCCTGACTGAATCTTCCAAAGCAGATTGTTCATGCTTTAGTTTTCCTCACATGATTTTAATTTAACTTGTTTCTCTTTCTTGTCACAGGTATTTTCTACATATGTGCCTACAGAATGTGTGAGTGCCGGAGAGGAACTGGACCACGCTAAAAGCAGATTGCTTACAGAAAACACGGGACATTTTTGATTTAAATCAACAAGCAGAAGGCGGCAAGGCCATCATGGCTGTTCTGATGAGAGCTGACCGCTGATGCAGACACTTGAGATCAATGATGGTCTTAATTTGGTCACAGGAACATGTTTCTTTTCTCCCAGGAATATTCAAGATGAAGTTCTGAATCTAATCTTGTGTCTAATTATTACAACTGCAACCCTGATATTAGCCCCTCCCATTTTTTAGGTTAATTAAGATGTTGAAATGAGCACTTTGAGAGTGCATCCTCAGTACTTGATTTTATTTTATTTATTATTGCTGCTACTCACCAGCAGGTGGCAGCACTCAACCAGCCGGTGATAGATTGGACGAACTCTTACAGATGGTTTGATAAGAAAGTGCAAATTGCATTAAGGCATTGAATTTAAAAATAAAATCTTAAAATAAACAGATTGTGACTCATTCGTCTGCATTAAACAATCTGAACTCTAAACTGGAGAAAATTCAACAGTACAAATATTTTTTCATTGGGTCTCTGCAAAGACGAAACATATTGTGGGATTATAAGCGGAAAAGATAAACATACGAGTAATAATTTTCTGAATTTGCTCTGATTTACCAAATAATAATAGTAGTAATATATGCTCCTTATTGTGTTAGTATAGAAAAACAGTGCATCGGACCTCCAGGATGCTCAGTTATTTAATATCAAACTCTTCTTTGAGTTTATTTTTATTTTACCTTTATTTTACCAGGATAAATGAAATAAAAAACATTGAAATTAAAAGCCTATTTTTCAAAGGAATCCTGGCCAAGAGGCAGCAACAAACACAACACACACAAAAACTGCACAATTCAAAGAAAATATCAAGCTATAATTGGCTTCAAGAACTTTTAGTAAACTAAACTATGAATGACAATAAACTACCAAGCAGAAGCTGAGAAGATGATCATATTCCTACATCAGAGAGAGCAACAGGTCGAGGGTCAAGTGTTGGTACAGTTTCCTCCTTCTTCTTGGTTCTCATCCAGTTCTTTCCATCAGCCGGGAGGAAAGGAGAGTTAAAGTAATGAATGCTTTGACTACTTGGTGACGCAGAGACAATGACAGAAATGTAAACAGTCGGCAAACATGTCCCAAGTTTTCGTGCTTAGCTAAAGAGATAAGCTTTGTTATGCGGTTTGCCTTTTACCTCGGATTCTTTATGGCCTGCGCTGTTCCATGGAGAACATTCACATTTTGTAACAGCAAAATGATTCCGGACTTGTTCTTCGCTATTAAAGCAGTGGTCAAAGTGAGAAAATACAACTCAACATTGGCATTTTCATTTGTCTATTTAGATATAAATTCACTAAAATAAACATTTAAACAAAGGGAGTAAGCCCTCACACATTTATAGACCCTTCAGAGGTCGTTTTTATGCTTTGAATAAAGATTTTCAGTTTCCAGAAGCTGTACACTTCAAAAAGGGACACATTTAAATGGCTAACATCCCTTGAAGCACATCGCTCATGTTTGCTAAGATTGCTTTGCTGTGGCGGCCATCTTGAATTGGGTTTACTGTCCACCAAAAGTTAGTTGTACATGCACATCCAACAACTGCTTTAGCTTCTGCTTTCTTGTTGCTCTGGTACTGATCAGAGTTTTGTTTTATTGTAATGATCGAGGATGCTGACACAACAGGGCCTTATAACAACGGGGACCTTATTCCACCCGCAGATCCCTCTGCACCTGCTTCCTCTCACCGTGACCCACAACAGATCAGACTATTTTCTGTTGAATCACTTCTAAAGTCTCAAGGCCAGCAGTTCATGTGCGACAGACTTGGGAGTGAGGTTTTGGAAAACGACTTTATTGAGTAAGTGAACACTAATGTGGTATTGCATTGAGTGCACATACAAGAGACAGATGATGAAACATTGCACTGGACAACAAAGACGAACAAAAGTACATAATTTACACATCTTTTTATAAATAAAGCCTATAACACATGAAGTGGTTCATGATACTAAATATACAACTTGTAGGTGGAGGTTTGTTGAAGCTTATTTGGGAGGTTTGTGGTGAAGATTTGAACTAAAAATATTTTGAAGAAAATCATAAAAATAATCAGTTATACCCATTTCATTGTTCATCTAAACATTACCATTCATAAAACAGCAGATAAATGATTATTATTTCTTGGCAACAACTATAAAACTTTTTTTTGTTGTTTTTTTTTTTATATTCAGCGTTCTCCAAGTCAAAGCTCGCAATAACACCTTAATGAATAAATGAATGAACGGATACCGTATTTTTCGGACTATAAGGCGCATTAAGCAAAGCAAAACAGATAAGTCTTTATTCAACTCATTCACAATAGCCACATAAAATTGATTTGAGGTCAGTAAGCACAACCAGAATTAATACATAAGGCGCACTGTCAATTTTTGAGAAAATTTAAGGATTTTAAGTGTGCGTTATAGTCCAAAAAATACAGTAATTTAAAAAAAAAATCCCTGAGGGAAATTAATTTTTAATTAATGTTCACTGGCTTGACTTATTTTAGGAACATGTGCTTTGAGTGTTGGGGTTTTCTGATCAACAGAAAGAAAACAAACCCATCTTTCCACACGGTTTCACACCTGCTCACACTGAGCACTGTCATGTTAAAATGTGCATTTTGGTTCTCTGGGGTAAAGAAAACTATAAGTAATTTGTTCACGGATGAAATTATGAACACAGCAAGACATCTTCCACCTCACATCGTCTCGTGTTTGTTAAGTTTCTTTAAACTGGGTCTGCTTTTGATCTTTTTCTGACTTCAAAATGAAACAGACTCAGCTGCAGTGCATGTTTCAGTAATCCTCAGCTGCTGCACCATGGTGCTCGTTGCTTGTTCATTCAGGTATTTCTCTTTGCTTTGTAACCTTCTGCCCATTCATGCCTGAAGGAAAGATCTTGGAAGATCACGAGACATGATGAGAGAGAGAAAAGAAAATTTCCTTTTGAAGTCGTGGCTGAGGCAGGCCAGGATGTAATCTAAAACATAAAGTAATTTCCCACTGGGTTTTCCTTTTCATGTCGGACTAAGTGAATAATAAATAAAATGAAAAAGTCATTTTACTGTTACACAGTTCTGCCTGAAGCTTGATGCACATGTTAAAAATTAAATGTTTGACTTCAAGTTGTTGTTTAAAAGTGACATTACTTTTTATTTTTTTTAATTTTTTTTAAATAAAGCAAACGCTTAAAGAAAAGTTTTGTAGCGGAGTGGGCTGTAGCAGCTGTGTCTGATCATCCCTGATGCTCTGCAGCAGAGCAGAAACAACAGGATGATGAGGTCTCTAACTATAGCACATCTGAAAACACGTTGCAAAGTGTCATTTTAAAGTATAACTGCGACAACAACAAAATGCATATTCAGCTCAGACTGTAACAGTGCACACAGAGGAAATTAAAACACAAGTACTCATTTAATCATGCAGCTGTCAGCCCTGGTTCTTAAAAAGAAGCTGAGATCTGTTGAGTTTATGAACAATTAATATCTTACTTGTTTTGGCTAACTTATCGAACACTGTAAATTTGCAGAAATGAAGTTCTGTGAGAGTTTTTAAAAACAAGTTCACATGAAACACTGACAATTTTGTGACTGGAGTTTAAAAGGTAATGATCCATTTTGGGCTTGTCCACTCTCAAGACAAGCCGTGAGTTTGTAAATCTAGTCAGAACGAAGTTCTAATTTCTCTAAACCAGGGCGATTCAACTGGTGACTCAGTGGCAAAATCAGGCCCACGGGTGAACGTTCGACCCACCAATGGGTTCATTTTTAAATAAAACTAGATTTTAAACCATAAAACATATTTAATGACAATAACTGCTGGATAGCTGACCCCTGAGCTCTCGGCTTTCAGTAACGGTGGCCCCCTGATCAATTTACCATATTTTATGGCCTATAAGTGCCAGTTTTTGCATAATTTACATGCCCTGCAATTTATACACCAAAGGGACTTATTTATGTTTTTTCCCCATATTTATAAACCAACTTTTGACTCAGAATGACAGTTTTCATTCATTCTGACATTGAACATATTGAACATTTTCAGTTGCTAGATGGCACTCGAGTAGCATGGCATGCCGTTGTGTCATCTGCTCATACAGACTCATGTTCGTGCTGCTGTTTGACGTAATGTTTTTATGCTGTTAGTGCTCAGTGTATTATTTAGCTGATGTTTCTCAGTTCATATCTTCGATCTTATTACTGTTTTTCTTTTACATTTTATTGTTGGATGTAACTGGGACCCTGCATACATAATCTCGTTCCACCACATGTACCACATGAGATGCAAATGACACCTTTACTGTCATTTTGAGCAAACAAATACTTGTTTTTAAGTGTTAATCTAGTCAATTTCTTGTAAAAGTCTTCCCGTGCTACCGCGGCCGCCATTTGGCAGCCAGTTGATTTTTGGCACAACGCCAGCTCACGTTTCTGTGTAACAAACGCGACGCGTCAGCAGTGATGCATAATAGATGCAACTTATATGGTGAAGCAAAGGATTTATGTTTTTTTTCCTCTTTATTAGACATATTTGGAGTGATGCGACTTATAGGGCGGAGCAACGTGCACGGCGGAAAATACGGTAGTTGAATAGCCCTGTTCTAACCGAAGTAATGCCAAGTGCTGTCTACAGCAAACACGATATTAATATTTTAATAACTTTCTACAGATCATCACTTCAAAACGTCTGAGCTGTCGTTATAAGAAATAATCTTTTCAAGCAGTCAAACTACTTTTCAGGGTCAAATGTTGGGGTCAGAAATTGTTGGGTGAGCTTTGCCCTTGCTTGTGGAAATCCCATGTTTTTCATCTGCAGCCAAGAAGAATTGCAATTTGTAAATTTAGCTTCACATTAAAAAGGAGAAAATTAAAAATGTCTAATGATTTAAAGATTATTCTGATACTTTTTCTTATCGGACACTCTAGACCAGACTCTTACGTTTCCAGAGTCACTGTTTTAACTGGAATGTTCTTATAGTTTAAAGATAGGAAGAAAAAAAAAACGGTGCCTTTGTGTTGCTGATGGATATCAATAAGGTCATCTATGATATGTTATCAGGTTTCACCATTCAGCAGGGCGTGTCACGTTGAAACTCTCTGATGTCTGATAATCTGCCTCTCAGATTTCCACGTTTCAGGGCCTCTCCTACGGTATCGGGTCCCTCTGGATAAGAGTTTTAAAGCAGGAAAAGACTAAAGAATAAAGAAATCTGACTGAGCTTCTCCTGTTATCGCTGCTGTGAGCTTGTTCCATCGGATATCATTCTGAGGATTCTGGGATGTGTGGTCTTTGGAGCAGAAGGTACCTGAGGTGCCTGAACGCAAAGCAAAACAAAGTGCGCTTTCGCTTAGTTTTTCATTGGTTTGTTGGTGCGATAAAGCTGGAGTTAAAGGAAAAACGGTTGCTCTGTTAAAAAAAATTAAAAAATTAAAAACTTAAAAAAGCAAGAAAATGAGATCTGCATAGATTCCCAAAGAAAAGTAAGGTGAAAAATGAGAGTGGTCATCCCTGTTAGCTTTATGGTAAAGGAATGTGTGGTCCTTCTTTGTGTTAAACAAAAGCTAAAGTCACTGTGGGGGGGTTGAACATCTGCAGTGTCTTTAAACGTGTCTACGGCGGTGGTGGTGGTGGTGATGACTGTGCATGTCCTCCATGGTGATTCGGCCCCACACACCAATCACAAACGCCTCAATCTCGCACTCGTTCTTGCCGCGAGCGATGCGGAAGTAGCCGTCCTCTCCCCAGTTCTTCCCCCAGGAGTTGGCAGCAATCTGGAAAGAATATCTCACGTCACTCTCAAAACATCTGCATGAAAAAGGTTTCATTTCGCAAAAATAGACAGAAATTTGTGCACAATCCCACTTTGAAAGGTCTGAATATAGCTGTGCTTGTAAATTTTTTATATAAAAGCTACACATTGTGAATCTTAAGAAAATAAAACCATCTTTTTTTTTTTTAGCTCAAAAGGAAAAATATAGAAATATTGCAATAAAAAAACCTACCCAGTATTTTTGTGGTGTTCCATTAAAGTCTCTGTCTTCTCCCCACCTGTGCACAAAGACGAGAAAGAATTAAATCAAAATGAAATTAATAAACAACGAAACAGCCATTATTATGCCAAGGATAACTGTGTTGTAACTGTTTTTAATTTAAGGCTGTTTCTCATCAAAAATCTGATGGAAACACTTCTAATGGAAGTTTTGCCTGTTTTTTTTTTTCCAAATAAAATCAGACGGAAGGTCAGTGAGCTGTGTTTAAGCATAAAAAAAATCACTTTCATCGTGTTGGCAACATCCCAAAATAACTGAGCATTTACAGTTGGACATGGCCTGTTTCCACTCCTACACTAGTCCAATCCAAAGAACTTGGAATTTCCCTTATCTTGAACTATTTCCACCCTCCTGCCACAAAACAGGAAAGAGAGGATCGGTTGTGAGGAAGTGAACGCCACCTCAGTCCACCAATACCAACATAGCACAAAACATCTAAAAACAACAACAAACACTCCTTGTGACCCTTGTATTTACTCTTCTCACTTGCCAGCAATTTTTTTCTCCAGAAACCTTAACAAGAACCCATGAACTCCCATCGTTAAATGCCCTTTAGTGTTAGCTTAGCCGCGGCCAGCTCCTGCTGTCTCTGCTCGTCATCGTCAAAACATTGTCCCAAAGCCAGTTCTCATCCTGTTTGTGCTCCTCAAACCTTTCATTTCCCAAGAGAGTCCCGGTGCCCACTCGCTTGTTATCTTTTTTATGGGGGAAAGGAATGCTGGGAAAGAGCCTGGATGCTCTCAGTGCTTGCCAACACAACGCGAGCAGAAAGTTTTGTTTCTTGAGCAAAAGCCAAACGTGACAGTGACCAGAAGCAGACATTTTTAAAATAAAAACTGCATCACAGAGTTTGAAACAGAACCAGACATAATTAAACCACTGACGATCTATTGTCAGGCTCACAGTGAGCTCACTTGCTCCCTTTGGGACAATGATGAGCATACCACTATGGCTCACAGTCCACATCCTTACCCAATGCCCCTCATCTTCTCTGGGACCACTGATCCCCCTCTTTCTGTCTGGTGCAGGGAGGATCAGCAGCCCAGACAATGGCCTTTCCACCACAGTGGACCTCAATGCTCTTTTCACAAACATTCCCAGGGCCTGGGCTTAAAGGGACGCACATGTACGGGATTGGTTTGTGTAAACAGACTGATGCCGGTGGCAGGTCGGAGAGCAAAACATCATGCCCTCCACCAGCTCTACATAAACGTCCACCGAGAGCGGTGAGGAATAACAACTTCAGTGGCAGTACGCAACTAGTCCTTCATTCTTGCAGCCCCTGGTTTTGCACAATTTGTGAGAATGAACGGGTCCAACCAGGTGTTTTGCTTGTAATCCTGTCTATCAGAGCTGAAACCAATAAATACCTGTCAGTGCTTTGAGCTGGGACTGAATGCTGCTTCCATACACTTTTGTTGCAGATATTACAGGAAGTTGTTTTTTTATTGCCTATTATGAAATATTTTTCTATTTCTGTCAGAAGAATTTGGTGACATAAAAACACAAGTTAGAGCATATTTCTAAAACTGACCATATATGTCTAAAATGTTTTGTTATGGTTGCCCACAAATCATTTCAACCTTTTTTAAATATTATAAAGCCAAAGATGCACAGCTTAAAACTGTCCAAACATTTCATCTTATCCAACAAACTTCAGCAGGTCATGTGGACGGTTCATGTTGTTTTTGGTTTTTTACATTTTGTCCTTCATCCACAGGACTTCATCAGTCCAAGGAACCGCAAACAGAGTCTCACAAGCAGCACCTCATAGTGGACCAACCAGTTGGCTGGTGAAAAAATGGTTCTGGTGCCCGCCCTCTCCCCTGTTGACTCCTCTGAGACAGCAGTGGTTCAAAACATCAGAGTTCCTGCTCAATAATTCAGGTAGAAAATCCAGCAAAGTTCAGTCAGCTCATCTAGTTTCTTTTTGTCTTTTTTTGGGCCAAACTACTTTGGCTATGGCTGCCTCAGAGGAGTCGACAGGGGAGAGGGCAGGCCCCAGAAACCATCTTATCACCAGCAAACTGTTTTGTCCACTGTGTGGGTGTGCTGTTTGTGAGACTCAGTTTGTTTGTGGCTCCTCTGACTGATGAATTTAGATGAAGGACGAAACGTCTCAACAACAAAAAAAAACAGAAACCATCCAGAGGACCTGACTTAACTTAGTTGGATTTTCTACTTGGATTACCGAGCATGAACTTTGATGTTTCATCTCGTCGTCGTGAACCTAGCTGGCTCGCAAGGTAAATGAAAATACAGTTATGCTCTAAAATGTGTGGGTTTTTTTTTCTTCTTATGAGCCAGGTAAACAAACAACTATATTAACAATCTTTGGGAAATGCTGCTCAGAACAACCTGATTTTAGGAAACGTAATTTAAACAGGCTATGATGTCATGTTTTCTAATTACCAGTAAACGTCATTTAAAAGGGTTGCAAAACATTCACCAAAGAATGAACGAAAGCAGCGGATTAATTGCGCTCTCTTGTGACGATGCTAAACTCACATCACTTTGCTGGCTGCTTATCATCCAGATGAAACACTTTCCAAAACCATTATACTGTAAGATGAGTCATATAAAGAAAAGTTCTGCACTTGCAAAAAGAGTTATGATGATATCTAGAGCGTCTGAACCTCTCTTGGCCACTTTGTGCCCTCCGGGCGACACATGCACCAGCAGCATCAAACTACCAGTCTGGTTGGGGGACTGTCTGAAAAATAATGACTGTATTTGTATTTTGACTTGGATTTGAAGAGGAGGGGAAGCTGGTTCGTCTGCGAGGCAGACAGCCATGAAGAGAGATGATGGAGACACAACAGAGAAGGGAGGAGAAGAGGTGACGAGAGACGTGGGGTGGGGGTGGGCGGGTGAGTCCAGGTGTGGCAGTCGTCTACCTGCCTGCATATTTGTGGCTGTCAGGGGGTTACTAGCTTGGGGGAGGGGGGGCATCGCTGTCTGGTGCAGATCAGGGAGTGGAGCCGAGGTGTGTCTCTAAAGTCTGGGTGGGAGGCCTACAGTCACATGTTCACTTCTGGCTTTGTGCAAACACACGAGCTCGTGGAGATTTGAATCCAACCCAATGTCAGCAGCTCCTCAATAAAGGCTTTTGTCCATCTTACATAACAAGCGCTGGAAACATGAAAACAGACACACAAAGTGTTCTCTAAAGAAAAGAGGAACGTCTATCGCCAGACAAAAATTCAGTTTCCTGTCGATAACGCAAAAAGAAAGCAAGCATTCCCGCTGAAAAGTGTCAAAATGAAATAAAGAATGTGCGTGTTTGTGTTGAGGTTAATCAGATTTGGACAAGCGTCTGCTTCGAGCCACGACGCGACGAAAGCCACAGGATAGTTTGTGGTGTCAGGAACTTACCCAATGATCCTGACTGAGTGCGTGCCGTGTTTGCGATAATGCGGCGCTTTGGCGAAGCTGACATCAGTGTGTTTGTAGATCCCGCTCTTGTAGACAAAGAAGTCCTCGTGGACGTCCATTATGGCTGCAGGAACAAACAAGCGGGGAGAATTACGTGGCGGATTCAAACTGCTTACACACAAACACACAGAGAAGTACACTTTCCTGGATCAATTGTAAGCGGGAACGATAAGATCTAATCTGAAATCTGATTTATGTCGAAGCAATTAGGCTATTTTACCAACAAAACTGAGATTGCTCCCCTGAGTCGCACACACCCACACATCAGAGAGGGCTGCTCTTTTCGCGCGTGTGTGTGTGTGTGTGCATCTGGACTTTTCCAGCAGCTTCCCACTTGTTCTGTTGAACCTTATGAAGACAAACGTGCACTAAACCTTCGTTTTCCCCGTCCAAGAACATTGCGTGAACCTTGACTGCAGGTACATAAACACAACACAAAGGCACACACGTTCATGCCTGTTTGCCTTTGTGTCAAAGAGCGACTCTGATGTGAAAAAAGGAAACTTTGAGTCTTCCTGCTCTGGACGGCTGAACAATGATACAGAAAGTTGGCACAGGTTCTTAAATACTCTCTCACACGCGTGTACACGTGACTTCTCTATCGGCTCAGATGAGCAGCAGACAGTAGAGGAAAGTCAGGTCAGCCCCACTGGCATGAGAAGAAAGTTTGTGACCAGATACCGGTAATCAGTGTCAGAAATGAAACGTTGAACAAAAGCATCCGGAGGGTCAAACGTGAGGTCACCGGGTCAGATGCATCTCAGGATTTGAGTTTTTGTGTCAAAGTTTATGAAGCATTCACACATTGTGATCCATTTTTCTTCCATACGTTTCTCGCCATCTTTCTCGTTCCACTATTGTTTTTATTTATTTAATTAAATTTTTTTTGCTATTTCAACAATTCACAAATCAAAACGTTCAGCTCGTTCAGGAAAAAGGTGCTATGACTTTTGGTGCAACTTTAGATTTTTGAAATATTTAACCTTTTCTGCCACTTTTTTTTCCATAGAAAATGAATTGAGCTCATTTTACATCCTTCAGATCTTTAGATCTGTTGACAACCTTTTACAGCTCCTTTCACTTTTTGTTCAGGTTCAGCTTCTTTCAGCTTCATTCTGCAAATTTAAACTTTTTTCCAGCTGCTTTTAGCTAATTTCAGCTGTTTTTTCAACTGTTTTGTGCTCCTTTCAGGATCCTTCTGCTAACTAAAACATTTTTGTGCTTCTTCGAACTTCTTTCAGCTAATTTCAGCTTGTCATGCTCCTTTCAGCTTATTTATGCAAGTTTCTTCTTTTTCAGCTAATGTTTAGCTGTTTTATGCTAATTTTAGCTTTTTCAGCTAATTCACTTTTTCAGACAATTTCCACTTTTTTGTCCTCATTTCTGCTTCTTTCAGCTCTTCAGCTTTCAACACTTGCTCCTCTCAAGGGCGGACGTCTCCTCTCGGTCTCCGCTTTGCTTTTGCTTCGTCTTGTCTGTGAAACTGTCTGAGAGCCTCTCT
>JARVGV010000630.1:15486961-15501926 GCA_031762435.1 Hypsolebias longignatus | reverse complement strand
TCAAAGCTTGAAAGAGCCGCTGCAGAGGGACCAAAGAGCCGCATGTGGCTCCAGAGCCGCAGGTTGCAGACCCCCTGTTCTAGTTGTATAAAGTGAAGAAAGGCTGAGAATAACATGTTTACATGGAGTGACAGGAAACTATTAGTTCTTTCAAATAAGAGCAAAAAAAGGTGACTTCTGGGAAGTGTGATTTATTGCCTGTCAGAGGTTTTAATGTTGTAGCTGACTGGTGCATATTTCAGGTTTGTGTCATAATTATACATTTATGACAGCGTACAGCAATTTAACTTAAGTTCAAACCCACAGCCTCTGTCACGGGCTTGAACCTTTCTCTTTGTGTCTATCTTCCTGTCTGATGACATGATTTTTTTTTTCTCATCTTGACACCTTAATGGCATTCGTATTGATTTCATCTTTATGATTTATCTTTATATTAATTCATGTTAGACGGAAATAATAAATGTGTGTTAATACGCAGCCTTTCTTCTCCTTTAATTAAAAAAAAAAAACAATTAAGAGCTCTGAATCAATATTGCTTTTTGCACAACTTGTAAGGGGTTTTGGATAAAAGCATCTTCTAAATGAATGTAATGTAACATAATGCAGCCACATGTAAAAATGACTGTCAGCATTTAGCTACTGTACAAAGCTAATGTCCACCTAGTTTAGCATCAGTGGATGATCTGTGTACTTGCGCAGCCACCAATTAGAGTCAGCCTTAAGATTTCTGCTGAGAGGTAATGGCTAAAACTATTGATTTATATGCTTTCTGTTGCTTTATGATCTCCACAGCTGCTGGCCACACACAGACGCTGCTTTCCAGGCAATCCCAGCCGTCTGGCTCCCACTGCACGCCTTTGTAGCAACATGCACCCTACAAATTTCATCCAGTCTAATCGCAAATCCCTATAGTTGCTGTGGCAAAGCATCTAAAACCACATTCAAGTGAGGCTGTTACCGTGCAGCAGGCCTAAACACAAGAGTGCCAAGTCTTTGTATATAAACACCATTTAAAAGAAGCGTATTTAATGACACAACAACGGTGCAACATTTACAGAAGGTGATGCCACGCAGCAGGTTTGACAAGGCTTTTATATGGTTCCAGTCAAGCTAGAGCCAGATTTTACTGGCAGTGTTTTGCCATCAATCGCCCTGTTTTACTTACTGCAGCAGCTGGGTTGCAGAGTTTTTGACGGTTCATGGCAATATGAGACACCAAAGTAGCGACAGGAAAAAGATGCAACCCTACAGAAATGTACGAATCAAGCCAGACTGAGAGGAGTTGGAAACATATTTGCAGTTAAATAGAAGAAAACAAAAAGTTAAACAGCCAAATAAGAATGTGTTTAGACATCAAAGACCAACATCTGACACTTCAATGGATTCAAACTATACTTTTCAAAAACAAAATTCTAATTTCCTATTGTAATGCCATCACATCTAGGCTAAGAATGAAGTAAACTGACAACATTTGACAGTTTCAGCATCACTTCAAAGAAAATGTGCAAAAGCTAAACAAAGACGAGATAATTTTAATATACCATATTTTTGGCTGTATAAGTCACACCTTTCTGCATAAATTAGCATGCCTGCAACTTAGCGATGTATTTATTTTCCCCATATTTATTATCCAATTTTTGGCTGAGATCTGACGATTTAATTCATTCTGACATGGAAAATAATGAGCACTACCATTTCTAGCCACTAGAGGGCCCTTGACTAATATGGCAAACTAAGTGTCTCATTAATAGATAAAAGTGGCTATTAATGAGACACTTGGCTTGCCATACCAAATCACCTTCGTCTCGCTCCGGAACTCCTGGATCAAACGTCAAATCGTCTGCATTTCACCGCACCACACAGGCGAAATGCAGCTGATCTGACCATTAACGTGCATTTATTAAGAAAAAGTTCAACTGAGACACACATTTACTATAATTTCAAGCAAACAAATAATTGTTTTTAAGTGTTAATTTGGTTAAATTCTTGTTAAAGTTCTCCCGTGCACGCCAACTGGCTGCCATTTGGCAGGTAATCGATTTTTGGCACAACACCGGCCCATGTTTCTGGGTGGTCAGCAGTGACTCTTAACAAACGTGACACATCAGTGGTGACGCATAATAGATGCAAATTATATGGCAAAATGACGTATTTATGGACTTTTCCACTTTATCAGACATACTGTATTTGGACTGATGCAACATGTACGGTGGCAAGTACGGTAGAAAATGCAAAGTTGGGAAAAAATATAAAAATTTCACAAAATCCCCCACCCTATAGAGGTTTGTTAACAATAAAAAAAGATTTAAAGATTCTATAATATCAGAGCCACCTATTTGATTTTAGTTGCACCTTAGCACTTTGAGATTTTTGTTAATGAAAAGTGCATTACAAATTAAATTCATTATTATTATTATTATTATTATTATTATTGTTGTTATTATTATTATTATTAATAATAATAAGAAATTACTAATACAGTATTTATATTTAGTTATTTATTTATTTTTTTTGTTGGTTGTTGGTTGTTGTAACTGCTGTACACTAATTGTACATTTTAATTTGTTGTACATAAATCAATAAATATATTTATACAAGAAATTACTGATATTTAGTGCAGAGATTTGGAGACGAAACTTTAAGAATCACTGGGAGATCGTCTGAGTTTTTCCAGCTGCTAAAGAAGAATAGTCTTGACAAATCAAAATGATCTCTTGGCATTTCCCTCGGATCCTTCCGGCCAAGATCCCTGCCCCTCTTCAACGACGCACAAATTACAGCAGATTAGGGGACGTCAACACGCTGACTGATTCCCTGCCTGCAGGAGAATAAAACTTTGGCCCAGCGCCTCTGCTGTGTGTGTGTGTGTGTATCAAATTCACCTTCAGCATTTTTGCATCTTCTAGACTGTCAATTTAATAAATGACAGTAGTTAGCCTCCCCCCTCCCCTGATGATAAGGGTGTGTGTGTGTGTGCTTGTCCCGTTCTTGGGTGAAAGTGACCACAAAAGTGAGGCCGGGATATCGAGGGGGGAAACCTGACTCCCGGTTGGCCATCACGGGACAGACAGTCCTCTCCCCAGGGGAGACACATTTTGCCTCGAAAGGAGAAATTAATACAGCAACTAACCTCGACTCTTTGCTCTTTCCAACACCCCCCCTTCGCCCCCCCACCCCCCACGTCCTCCATCATACACTCCCTTGTTTTAGAACAAGGCTTTTGCTGCTTTGAAGGGCAATCAGGCTATGAACGCCATTTCAGTCTCGTCACCACAGAGGTGTTTGTCCATTTTTAAATAATAATTTTGGACACTCAGTCTTGATGCATCCTCTGATCTTGACACGTCACCTTTTATACACAGGTCACCATTTAATGTGTCCTTCAGCAAGACGTTTTATCTCTGCCAGCTACAGCCGTTTTAATGGGCAACAAGCAGAACTTACGAAGCATCAAATGAACATTCCAATAATCTACCCAATATCAACATATCTCTTCTTCTTGTGTTTACATTCTGCTTCTTTTAATTCTACATTCAGCAGATCTGCACAACGGGGGCTTCAGCTGGAAGTCAAACAGCAGAGCTCCAAAGACACTTGAAATATCTATTTTACTTCATCTGTCAAGAAGATACCAAAGCATTACGGTTGAATGTTAAATGACGTTTGATAAATGTTTTATATTTGTGCAGCACGGTAAAACCACGTATGAGGCAAGCTTTTAATTTAGAGCTAAAATTTGTGAAAACAAGCTCATCTTTAAACAAATGAGATGCACTTACACAAAACTCCAGAAAGAAGGAAAGAATGTAAAGATGTACCGTATTTTTCAGAATAAAAACTTAAAACCTTTTAAGTTGCTCAAAAATTGACAGTGAGCCTTGTAATCAGGTGCTTTATGTATTAATTCTGGTTGTGCTTACTGACCTCAAATTGATTTTATGTGGTTATTGTGAATGAGTTGAATAAAGTTTCACATAAATGTTTTGTTTCACTTAATGCGTCTTATAATCCAAAAAATATGGTATTTAAAATCTCATCTGATTTAAATATGAACACTTAATGCTCCATTAAATTGTTAAAATTGTAATTTTCACACTGTGCAACCATTACAAATAAATATTTTCTTCAGTTCTTGAGGGTTATATGTGAGAGAAGCAACAAGAAGTAAACAAATAATAAAATAATAAAACTACAGTATTTGTTTTTTGGAATTCACTCATTTTTCATGAGGGTGCTCAAACTAATGAGGAGGTGGAAATTTTTTGGAAAAGTCCAGAAATGAGAAAAAGTGTAATAGATTATATTGTAAAGGTATGAATTATTTGATTTAACTTTAAATAAATTGATTTTATAACACATTTATCATCACATTTTGTCTGTCCCCTGGTTTGTTTGTTAGTCTGACTTTTTTTTTATCACAACTGATCCAGATTTAGTATAAAAATCCTGGATTTTAGTTTTCCATTGCAGATAATTGCCGTTGTCCCAGTTGTGGCTCAAAGCAACTTGTTTTGCAGGTTAGTGTTTTGTTTTATTTCACTTTTTGGACTCACTCTTTCAAAACCTTTTGGTTTAGGTTCAATAAAATTGGATTATCTGAACAAACTGATAAGTTGTTGAGCTGAATTTTGTGTTGTTATCACACGCACATGTGTTTATCTGTTCACTTTGTTTCCTCCTTGCGTCAGCATCCCTCGTTCCTCAGTATCACTCACACCTGTCTGCCAATTAGACTCAGCTGTTTCAACTCGGTAATCACTCGTCTGTGTTTAAATATTTCTGTGTCGCTCTTCTAATGCTCCTTCCTGTCATTAACAACTTAATTATGATAAAGCAGGGAGTTTGAAATAGGGAATCCCTTGTTCTTTTTTTTTTTTGTTTGTTTCTGTATCAGTCAGTTTTACTGCCCTGACACCATTTAGTTTAAATAATTGAAGCTTTTGGTTTGGACTTCAGCTTCCCTGTCTATTTGTTTAAATGTGCCGCTCGTGACTGTGACATGCTAACAGTTGATGCAGAAAGACAAAGCGTTCTTTAATAAAAACATTTTATCATCAACTTTGTGTTTCCTACAAACTGTATCTAGGACGATTCTGATAAGTGTGGAGAACAGAGAGATCTGTTCCCTCGTTTTACGTACAGTTGGTCAGATGATGTCATAAAGCACAAATTAAAACACTGATCCATGCCTAAAAGTAAAATTGTAAAACATGACATTTCACAGAATTAAAAGACGTGACTTTATTATTATTATTTAAATAATACAATAAACTACTGGTAATACTACTCACTATTGTGCAACGGACACATTGTGCAGCGTGTTTTTGGACATATATCAGATTGTGCATTTGCAAAAACCCTTTTAGGACGAAAGTTGACAGATCAACATTAAATTAGATGAAGAAAACGGGAAGAGCCAGAGAGGCCGTAAGGGAGGGGGTAGTCAATTAGATGGGGCACTACAGTAAATAAGAGGATATTCTGACTCAGGAGTAACGGGAAGGAAGAATGTGAAGGAAAAAGGCATTTAGACCATAAAACAATACTAATGAAGCTGACTTTACAGAAGGTGCTGAGGTGAACAAAAAAAATAATAAAAAAAAACTGAAGCAAGAATAACAAAAGGCCAATGTGCTATCATGTTAGAAAACCCACACAAAGTGCAGAGTAGCTTCCTCCTCACACTTTAGTGCTACTTTCTGCTCTACTCCAGTATTTTTTCTCTCTACTTAGTCATCAATAAAAACACATTTGTGTGCTGACTAAAAAAAGCAAACGACAAAACAAAAAGCTATTTTCTGGCAGTACTCAAACCATTAATAATGAAAAAAAAGTCAAAGACTAAATGTGTCAGTAGTTTTTGGGAGGAAGCCAGAGGGTGGGGTGGTGAATTAGTAGGTTTTATGTGGCGTGGTCAAAAATGTGGAAAAGCAGACTAGACTGCTCCCATGATCCCAGAGGAAAGTCTATAAGCTTACTGAGACTTTCAAAAACAAACTACTTTGTACAGGACTACACGTATTTAATCAACAATTCAATGCTAAATCCGTTTATTTTAATTGTCCATGAAGGGAACAGCGTTTTTAACAGCAAAGAAGTGAATAATTAACAGCAGCCATATTAACCCTCTAGACAAACTGCCAGTGTGAGGATTAAAACCATGAGTGCTGACACGTGTGTCTTAAAAAACAAAAGTGAAGCGATTCATAAATATCCTAGACATTTGAAAGGGCTGTTTTTAGGCTTTGACTGAAAGTATTTTTAATTGAGCATCAATGTATTATTAAAGATGTTAACTATGCAGTAGGATGTAATCCGGTACAATACAATACGTGATGTCTCCCTTGCTGCCATTTATAAAGTAGCACAAATAAAGTCTCAACGTTGATACACATTACGAACATTGTGAGTGAATGTCTTTCTTGGTTGTCCCTGTGTGACCCTGAGATGGACGTGTGACCAGTCCAGGGTATCCCCCACCTCTCGCACAGTGATTGCTGGGTATGAGCACCAGTGACCCTGCAACCCGGAAAAGAAGAAGAGGCTAATCATAATGGATGGATGGATGGATGGATGGATGGATGGGATCTAGGGATGCACGATATTATCAGCATGGTATCGGTATCGGCTGATATTAGCGTTAAAGTTCAACATCAGACATCGGCCATTCCATCAAAATAACTCACTGATGTAAAAAGACGCTGTTTTTTATGACAACCTGGTAAGAAGGACGCCTGCAGCGGCAGCACAATGTGATGACATCACGCGCGCCTACCTGATCTCACAGCGAAGAGGAAAATTCAAAATGTCGGCGGTGGGGAAGCTATTTTTTTCCAATGAGGATGTCAGGTTCCAAAGATTTTTTGGACCATGTTGAATCTCGCTACATTGTCCCCAGTCTGAGATATTTTTCCAACATAGCCTTACCTAAGTTAAAAGCCATCATTTCCGACATCATTGAGAAGCTATGAGCCGCACTTGGGTGAGTTTTACCACAAACATTTGGACGTCGTGTTAGCCCCGTTAGCATGATTAGTCTTACGGCACAATGGATACACAAAAACTTTGATCTTAAAAAGTCTGTCCTTCATGCACAAGAGTACAGAGTATCCCACACTGTAGGAACCTGGAACAAGTCTCCACATGTGAGACAGCATCGCTGATGACTAATGCTAATAAATAATATTTAACACTTTTCATTTAATATAAATTAGTGCTATGCATATCATATGGCTGTTACTGAATATATGTCACCAGCTCTTAGTTACACAACTTTTGTAGCAAATAAGCCTAAATAAGAGGACAATGTTCTGAAAAAAAAGAAAGCATATAAAATATTTATATAGTATCGATATCGGTTATCGGGCAAATAAATTTTTACATATCGGCATATCGGATATCTACCAAAAATCCAATATAGTACATCCCTAATAAGATCTAAATATGTAAAACTCTTTCCAAAAATGTTGCCAGATATAACAAGTTACCAGGTCTTCAAAAGAAGCCACCAACACACCACCACCAATACAGCCTCAAAATGAGGTAGAAAGAAGCCATTTAATTTATAAATATCAGTTCATTTAGCAATTCATGGAAAATAATTTTAGGCAACACTATTATTTTACCTTCTTTTTTTTTTTTTTTTTTTAGATCTGGCAACACTGGAATTGGGCCAGCAAATAAATGTAGTTTGAAGGCATTATATCAGGGAAAGTGGGGGAGGAGTAAGCGCAATCCTTTAGTTTTTCCAGGATTTTCAAGGAAACTAACCAACCCAACGAAAGGCAACGAGTATAACAGTCAAGCTAACAACTGTTGATGGATGCTGCAGCTGGACAAACTAGGCTTTTTTGTTAAGTGGACAGAGACATGGTATGGTAAGCCTAAATAAGCTGCTACACGTTTTAAATAAGACCCCCAAAAACACAACCCATGACTATTAACATCCATCCATCATTATCTTTACCCACTTCTTCCTTTTTGTGTCGCAGGGGTCTCTGGTGCCCATGTCCAGCTATCACTATGCAAGAGATGCTGAACAGGTTACAAGTCCATCACGGGGCCAGCTAGCAACATTTTCAAGCAAATCCACAGGAAAACAAGCCCAGAGTTGTTTATGGTAAGCAGACTTAGCAACTTTACCGCTCGATCGTGAGAAAAATGGTTTCACAAGAAAGTCGATCAATGGTTATTTTTAGTCTCATGTTGTCGTTTTATTGAGGTACATTTTGACAAGGTTTGTGTTTTTGTATTTTATCTTTGCTGACAGAACATTTACAAAGTTCACCTGCAATAAACAACTGAGGAGGTTGTGCTGATATAAGTCCAAGGACTTTTAACAAGAAGATAATGTCCTTGTTCTGTCAGACACCAGTAGGTTTTAGACTAAAATTTTCATTAATGGCAAGTGAGTCTTCCTTTGTCTGTCCATTAGCAAAATATCTTCTGAACCAGAGGTTGGATTTTGATTCAACTTGTAGGTAATCATTACATGTAGGACCTTTTATTTCTAGTGAACTTTCACATTTTCAAAATGGCCGCCACAGCTGCTCAGCCATAGCAAACACAAAAAAGGCTCCTACTCTGTCAACTTTACTGATATTGAGCTGGAATTTGGTGTGGTGGTACCTGAAAGTCATTCTCAACAGATACGCTGAGCTCTAATAGATAGCAGGATGACATATTTTCATATGTGGATTTTTTTTTAAGCTATACGCAAAACTTAATGTTTCAACTATGTCTCAACGTGGAATATAACCTTAAACTCTGGCATGAAAGTCTAAAAGCAATATGCATTATTTCAAGGAATGCTAGGTTTTTACATTTTTTAATACCTGTTCAAA
This sequence comes from Hypsolebias longignatus, assembly GCA_031762435.1. Classification (NCBI taxonomy): domain Eukaryota; kingdom Metazoa; phylum Chordata; class Actinopteri; order Cyprinodontiformes; family Rivulidae; genus Hypsolebias; species Hypsolebias longignatus. The sequence goes on along the minus strand of JARVGV010000630.1, from coordinate 15,493,083 downwards.
CAACATTCAGCATTAGGTTTTGACTTAGTTATTTTTCAGATGTTTTTTTTTTTTTTTTTATTGATTTTGTTTTTCATGTTCTGTCTGGTTGGTGTTTGGTTAAGGGTGTGCAATACATCCATTTGGTTGGTTTAATGAAAACACTCATGCACTTTTATTTTGTTGTCATGGTATTAAAACTTGACTTGACTTTACACCTGATTTAAAAAAATAAAAAATAAAAAAAAGAAAGAAAATCATGTTTATAGTTTTACTGACTAATCTGGAATCCTGTTATAAAACAGTGTTAACAACATGTATAAACTCCCAAGGTCCAAAGGATGTTAGATTCATTGTGTTTTTTGGTTAATGACAGTTAAATATGAGATTTTAGTCAAAAATAATAATGTAGACCAGTAAATAAAAGGTACTATCCTATAAAGAATATCTCCATTTCACTCATACGGATGAAACTGCAAAAGATCACGTCTAAAATCTTCACAATATCATCCTATACCATATCCTCCTTTAGAAGATATCAAATATACATGAGGGGTATATTTTCACCTTCTACAAAATCAATCAATCACTCTGACTGGCCAGTGCTCAGTCTTGCCTCATTTTCCTGTCCACTCTCATGTACTTGGACTGTATATTCAGGCAGAAATCCAGAGGAATGTTGCACTAGGCCAGACACTGCAACAGTGCATGCAGTCAAGGCCAAGATCAAGACACGACATGTGCTTTGGATTTCAACAGGGCTGGATTAAGTTGGCTCCATGTAGTACTGATAACAGACTAGGGGCCAAATTTTATTTCGGAGTTCCACAACCTTACAAGATACCCCTTGCAATGATATGTCTGAAACAGACGGCCTCCTGTGATGGTCTAAATGTGGAGCTGCCAATGGGGAAAATGGTGCGAGGTCAGAGGTGAGGGGGAAACACACTGACTGATTCTTCCAAATGTTGCTGGTAGTTTAACCAAGCTTGTATTTCAAGTTCACACCTTTTTTTAAAACTATAGAGAACACACAGTTAGAGATGACGGAGCCAACAGAAGAGATTATTCAATACATGGTTTAAACCTTCTTCCCATGCCGTGAAAGTTAGTATAAAATGCCTACCCATGGCATGTCTGAGAGCTGTAGAACCACCTGGAGTTGTGTTCGGTCTCTTTAAAAAGCTACCAATCGATTACCAAAATAGACAAGTTTATTATGAATGTTCTGTGGACTTATTTGCACATTTGAAGATGTTAAACATTGCTTCTAAAGTCAGTTTATTTTTATTTATCTTTAGGAATCGAGGTCTGTATGACTGTAGTCGCAGACTCTAATAAAACACAATAAGACTCATGTCACTTTTGAAGCAAATTTTACAACAAAAATGTACAAAAACAAATATTTAGATGCATTGAAATATATTTTTTCCACAATTTTATGTTTACTATTAGTGCTGAAGACATGACATGGAAACTCTTATTGGATCAAATCAAGCATAAGAAAAAAAAAGTTATGAATGTTGCCTTTACTGGTCATCAAGAATGACTGCCAACAAAAAATGGACTTATAAAAAGAAAATATAGGGAAAGTGAGGTACAGCTGCTAGCTATGTAATGGTGCAACACCATCATAGGGCTTTAATTGTGCATTCATGTTAAGTTAGTGTTGGTTTGACCTGCATGAGGTATCAATCAAATAGCAAGTGTCAGCTTTCTAACTGTGCGCTACAAAACTTGTTTCAAAAAGCACAGTTGTCAGATTTTTAATATAACTTATAGATTATCTACTAGACCAAAAGAAACATTTGATAGTTTGATTCATGTTCAGTGTCATGCAAAGCTTTTGTATAATGATTATGTTTTTTCTTTTAATTTATGATTTGTCAAGTTCTTGTTTTTTAGATAAACTTGTTTTCTGGGAAATTATGTTACAAAAATATCATCAAATTAATAAAGAAAATATTGCATCCTTGCAGCTCTAATAAATAATCAACGAAGCTCAACCAAGGATGGAGTTCACAAATTAACCTTTGGACAACGTGTGTACAAAGCAACACTCTGTGAACATGCAACGTTGTTTTTAAGGCTGTATTTGTCAAAAATAATTAATCTAGACAAAAAGAAATTTACTATAATTTCTAAAAAAAAAATCAAAATTTCATTTCTTGAATGAATGCATATCGCTCATGACCTTCCATGGCCAAGTTTAAACAAGATCTTGTACGCACTCACACACTCTGAGGGGTCCCTGCATGACTTTCAGCTTCTATTACACCACATTTCAGCTTAATATCTGTAAAATAATTAAGTTTGATTAAGTTTCTGTTTGCTAAGGTTGATTAGCAGTGGCAGACATCAACAGTTATGTACACCCGATTATTACTTTCTGAGAGTTTCATTAAAATCTTTCTGCTTCATGAGTTATTTTGCTAACAGGCAAACAAATGAACACAAGCACAATTACATAACTGCCTTACTCACAAGGTGGCGATTGATAATATATTTAAGTAAAGTATCATCAAGATGTCGGACACTGCACCTTGTTGGGAGGGAAATTAAAACAGATGGAAGCGAGCGGACCAACAAGTTTACCGCTGATGAAACAAAGAGATTCAAGAAGCTTTTATTGTGACAGAGTCAGGGAAGTGGGGCTTAATATTTCAGATAGACCGCTTTTATTGTGACAGAGTCAGGGAAGTGGGGCTTAATATTTCAGATAGACAGCTTTTATTGTGACAGAGTCAGGGAAGTGGGGCTTAATATTTCCGATAGACAGCTTTTATTGTGACAGAGTCAGGGAAGTGGGCTTAATATTTTAGATAGACCGCTTTTATTGTGACAGAGTCAGGGAAGTGGGGCTAAACACCTCAGATGGACCGAGCATCATTCAAATCACAGTCTGTACACAACACATGGAGTAAACAGTCAGGTCAATGAGCAGAAATGTGTTTTGTAGAGAACCTTTCTGGGAACTCTTGTGATTTATTTTATTTAATTTTTTTTTTTTTTTTTATGTTTCTGTTTTCTCCTCCCTATTTCTTGGAAGGCAGGAAGACTAAAAGAGGGGGGGCAGGGAAGGGATAACCTTTGTCTCCATTCTGAATTGGAATACAAATGTTACACTTGCAAAAGAGTTTGTGCAAGGGTTTCTTTTTATCCACTGGGAATATTCAAGGTACATATATTTACAATATGTATTTAGAACACGGTTAAAGTGATCTCATGACATTTGTCCAAAGCCGAAATCTGCCCGCGGACACATCGGACAGAGCTGCTCTGACAGAAGGGTTGAAGAGTTTTGGGTTTCAATAGATGCCAATGGTGGGAACTAGAACAGAACCTCCAACTCGTTTTCCCTCTTTTTGTATACACACAAACAAGCTCTAACAAAGAGAGGCTCTTCGGAAGCAACGCATCTGTTTCCAGTGTCCCCTGTTACAACGTGTGGCTAATTAAAGGATCCAGGGAGGTTGACGCAGCGGTATACGGTTTAATTTAATTACAACAGATCAACACAGCTTTAATTGAACTTCCCTGTACAAAGTATTTCCTCACACATACTGAGCATGCAATTTATCAACGAACAACAAAAGAACGCAGCGCTCACAGAGTGATACAGTATCATGGGACTGGTGCATTCAGGAAGGCATATGTGCACCTGACGTCATTTTTTGGTATAGGATAAGGATGCTCGAGGAGTCTAGTTCACTAAGTTCACAACGTGGGAAAGTGCAGTAAGAGAAACTTCTGTTGAAATCTCTTTTATGGTCTGGTTGAAGCAACAGTATCAGAAGCGTGATGTGGACACCTCAGAATACCTCCTTAACAGAGAAGACACAGTAATGTCAGGGAGAATGCCATGGTCTGAAAAGGCCACAGATCTTGGAGGGAAAATGCACAGAGTGGAAAAGAGCAAGCGCTGAGATGCGTTCAAACTCCCAAAAACTGGGAAAGGATTAAAGACAAAGTGAGACTACTGTTTTCCATCCTGTTGGCTCAAATGTTCAGGCCGATGGTGAGAACTTGTGCGAGATCTGCAGCCCTGTAGTGGGATTTCCCTCTGCAACAAACATAGGATGGCATTGGCAGGCACAGCTGTAAACAATGACACGGAAAGCATGGCCCAGACCAAGGTGCTCCCACGCATGACGCTCTGTCCGCTGTGTGCCAAACGCAGCTGGAATACAGCTGCATGTGCAGAACAGTCCTGGGCTTCACTTGAGAAGAGGCTGAAATATACAGTACTTAAAACACTTGAGAGGAAATATCAGCAAACTCACACTGCAATTTGGTCTGATTATTAAAGATATGGGTAAAAAAACTGGCATTAAGTCTGCATCCAGATGAATTAAGTCACACATGAGTTGTAGAAGAGAGCAGGCGCCTCTTCCACTGAGCTCACACCTTCAGAGTTTACAAGTTATATACATTTTGAGGTATATAAAGTCCGGTCTGTGCACGTCCAAAGGAGTTGCTTGAGTTTGTGGTTAATTCAACCGGACAAACTCCACAACATCAGCCTAATAAATCTGTCTGTTTTGGGACACATGGAAGTCTTGGCAAATCTGGTTGGCTTGTGTCACCCTCTCACCATCGTATTTCCATCACAAATGGTAAAAAAAAATGCCAACTCAGGAAAAAGAGACAAACTGTTCACAAAAAAACATGACTGCAATTAAAAAACCTTGCACCCCTGTTGATTTGGAGGAATTCAATCCAATATCCAAACTCCTTCTGATGATTTAATAAGACCAAGACAGGGGGAATTGAACAGGAGACCCCATGTTGAGATGATCTAATCGCCACATACTCATCTTGTTTAATTAGAAATCAGTTAGTCCCAGTTGCAATAACTTATCAGTTTCTGAAACTTTTTAAAGTTGGAACAGGGGCGGAACTGAGAAAAGTTTAGTTTTGTGTTCATAATAATAATAATAATAATAATAATAATAATAATAATAATAATAATAATAATAATAATAATAATAATAATACTTACATGAATGCATGGTAGATGAACGCCCATCCTCTCGGCCTCTCCAGCACGTTGTACAGGAAGTTCTGCAACTTTCGGAAGCGCTTGCTGGAGGCGGACGCGTTGGCGCGGGGTCCGGGGGGTCCGGGCAGCGGGGTGCCCAGCAGCCCCGTGCGGTGAGAGGGGTGCCCGCGCTCCGGGGTGGACGGCTCGCTCCTCTCCGTCTGGACGGCGGTGAGAGCCACGAACTCCACCCGCTGGTGGTCGCTCGGCGCCGGGGGCTCGAGCATTCTGACGCCGCCGTTGTTGGAGGGACTCCCGAGCATGTTCTGACTTTTTTGGAAACTAGACGCACCCGACGCGCCTCTGCGTTATCTCGGACCGAGTCATGCTCTGGTGTATCTCGGGTTCGAACCGCAGCTCGTCATTCCCCCCCCCCCCCCCTACCAGGCTGGCGCTGGCTGTCGGGAGTTATCTGGGAATCGAGTCACCGACACGAAGGACAAAACGCGCAATGGTTGGAGTGCGTCGCGCTGAAACGTGAGCCCCGGTGACCATTGCTGAAAGAGTCAGGTGAGGTGATGAGCGCCGAGGTGATGTGCACGTCCAGGAAAACTGCGACCACTTCCAGCCTTTAAAAAAACTAAACTACTAAACAAGAAGAAGACGAGGCTGCAGAACAAACACGCGACAGAGAGGTGACGGGACACTTCGCTCTTTGTGCGCTTTGAAGCGACAGCAGCGCGCGGGCAGGAGGGGTGGAGCGCGCGCGCAGCAGCAGCAGCAGCTGACAAACATCAGTATGATGTCAAGAAGGCGACCACGTTGAAAAACACTGAAAGAAGAAGAGGAAGAAGAAAGAAAGAAAGAAATGTCCGAATCAGAGCCAAAAAAAAAAAAAAAAGATGTCTGCAGTTGTTTTGGAAACGGAGAACTCCCAGTGCGGGATGAGGAGCAGGGAGGATGATGATGATGAGGAGGAGGAGGAGGAGAGAGGGAGACAACAAGAGGGTTCTTGTTGGTGGAGCTTTCCAGGAAGAAGGAAAAGTTGGATCCAAACTAATATTTGCTGTGAAATTATCCAGCTTCAAAAGTGCTGGCGCACCAAAGTTTCCCTTGAAATAATAAAATTGTGTTTAGTGTGGGGGGGGGGGGGTTGACTCAA
>JARVGV010000630.1:15411125-15425372 GCA_031762435.1 Hypsolebias longignatus | reverse complement strand
ATGACTTTGGATGAAATTTTAATATATTTATCATTTTGTTTGCAAAAACGAACATAATTCAATTATACAAGATATATGTTGTGCCATTTTATGCAAAGTTCAAACATCATGTCAGTGGGGCTTTAAGTATAGTAACAAAGTACTTGTACTTGGTTACATCCCAGCAATCCTTCAACAAAGCAGATTTTAAAATGAACTATAATAACTTAATGAGTACTGTATTTAAGATTTTTTTAAGAATCTGACTGTGCAAATTTAAGTCTTGTAATCATTCATAACGAGGCACGAGATTAAAAAAAAAAAAAGTCCCACTTCCAGTTCTGCACAGGTTAGTTATCTGGGTTATAGAAAACTTACACAGGACTTGTGAGAGCTGCTCCAGCAGGTTGTTCTCATAAACAGCTCTCTCCTGCCAGATGGACAAAACCCGACCCAACTGTTTCTTGCAGCTTTCGTCCCCATCTCTGGACAAGACCACATGAAAGACAAGATTCTGTTTCAAACTCTTCCTAAAACTTGTCAGGAGTGGCCAGCACAGAAAAAAAAAAAAGACGTTGACAAGATGCTCTTTACCATTTTCTGGGTCTGTATATTTTAGCGAGGAGGTTTATAATGAATAAACCCTGACCTGTAGACGTGTTTGAATGCATCCACGATTATCGGTGCGAAGTCCTGCGTGAACTCGGGTCCTTTTCTTTTGCTGTTCTGAATGACGTCATTGGCCAAGTACAGGAATGTCAGTTTGCGCGATACCTGAGCTGTGAAAATTCAAAATGCACAGAAGTGATTTATTAACACAGGTGTCAAAAAAACTAATCTGGGAATTAAGTGCAAGCAGCAAATCAACATCTGGTCAAAAAGATGAGTAAATCTACTTTGGCTACATGTCAACCCTACGTAAATATTTTTTATCTCGTGATTTTATTTAGTTTTATCAGTTTTTCCCATCAGGACAGAAAATACAGTTGAGTCGGTACAAAAAAGTGAAACAATAATCTCTTTTTTTTTGTTCATGTTTCTACAACAGAGCAGGATACACTGCTGCTTCCATTTATGAACTAATGATGTGTTTGCTTTTGTTGGATGAAGGTGAGCACGAAGCTTGCCAGCTTTATTCCCACTGCTATCTAAAACCCAACCCTCCTGACACAATCTCCCAAAATACAGCATCCACTTGAGATATCATTAGGTTGTTGACGAGCTCCCCGAGGAGAAATCCTGCTGCCATTATTAGCTATAGCCACATAAACATTACATTTCCTTCATCCATCCCTCATCTTGAAGAAATATCTAACGCAGCTTGATCATTTGGTGGAACTACACATTTTCAAGCCATTTCAATGATGAAGTTGTTCTATCTGGAGAAAGAAACAAGTTGTAAAGAATAGTGACAGTCAGCTGTTGTCAGTATCCGTTGTATTGTAGATAAATTGCAACAAATCTGAGTCATTATTGTCCTGATGCATGCTCAATAATGCAGGTTGAATATTCCTGTTAAGAGGAGAACCTCAGGAATTTTTTTTTTTTTTTCAATATTTATTGGGGGTAATAAACAAATAGGGGAATGGTGGAACAGAGGTTAGAGAAGGTGAGCTTGTGATTGGAAGATCACCAGTTCAAGCCCTGTACCAACAACATAAAAAAATAATAATAATAAAATGTGGGTGGGATAAGTGAAGCAGTCGCACCCGTCTCCACCCTCATTTGCCGCACCCTAGATATCAGCTCTCTGCTCCACACAGAGGGCTGTGGTAGCTCGGTGGTCTGTGGTTGTGTCAGGAAGGACATCCGGCGTAAAAACAACTGCCAAGTCTTTGTGCAAGTTAGTTCACCGTGACGACCCCTGAGGGAGAAGCCAAAAAAAAAAAAAAAAAAGTAGAAGATTGGGTGTAATAAACAAACAAAAAAAAAGGTGTTTACACGAGAACGCTGTAGTTTCCATGTCAGTTGGGTTGCCAGATAATATATTTTGTACTAAAGTTGTCCTTTTAAATTATAGTTTTTGACCTTAACTGTCATATGAGCTGAGTAAAGATGGAAGGGGTAAAGTTTGTATTTATCTGGTAAACCTGCAGTGCATTCATTGTGCATGCAGTGTCTGCATGAGTTACGTCCAAACTGGTGAATACACCAACGTATCTTTGGACCCTGAATTTTATTACCATTGTTTTGCTCATACATGCTGATGGACATGCAACTCAAACATGAACACAGCAGCATGAAACAGGGTTTTGTCAGCAGCAACAGAAATATCATCATCACATCATGTTGCTGCTGACCTGTTCATGTTGCTGTGTTCATTCATGTTCGTCTACTCATACAGACTCATGTTCGTGCTGCTGTTTGGAGTAATTTTTTTTCATATTAGTGCCTAGTGTATTTTTAGTTGATGTTTTTCTTAGTTCATATTTTAGATGTTATTACTGTTTTTCTTCTACATTTTATTGTTGGATGTAACTGAGACCATGTGTACATAATCTCGTTTCATCACATGTACATGTGGTGACAATAAAGAATCTCACTCTGAAAAAGTGTGAGTAGCACAAAAACCACTCTGCTCCCTGCCATTTATTATAACTGTTGTTAGTGCAGGAAAAACTTTGGACTGCAGCCGCCTGTAGTGCGCATGTGCCACTTCACACTTGAGGAGCAATGCACACCTCTGCGTGGAGTTCCCCTGAAAATCTCCACTCTTGACCTGGATTCAGAAACCTTCAGAGAACGAGGCCTGTTGTCATGTTTGGCCAAGTCAGGTCCTCGGGACGGCTTCTTCTTTGTTGGGGCGTTTCGTCTTTTGTCCGGGGGACTTCTTAGGTCTGAGGAGCTGCAACAAACTCGGCCGTGGGTGACACCTTCTCATGGTGGATCGTCCGGTTTGCCTGTGGCATCCAGAGCTGGCTGTTCACATGTAGAAGGACCATCAGCCTAACAATTGGTCATTAGTGCCCTCATGGACATTTGCTATTCTGGGAGGGCTGAGTGATACTTTGCAGTAGCAGCAGTGTTAGAAGGTGGTCTCCATGAGGTCTCCGTGTTCAACTGTCACTCTCTTGCAATGCTCTCGTTGCATCACTCAGCCCTCTGTGAATAGCACAGTGAATAATGTTGTTTTCATAACACTTTTATTTTAAGTGCTTTTTATTGTTGTATACTGTACTCCATTATGTTTTCTGTCTAAAACAGGTCTCTCTTGAAAATGAGTCCTTGTGACTCAATGAGACCAACCTGTATAAATAAAGGTCGAATAAATGAATGTAAGAATGATGCAAATATATCTAACATATTAAATTAGGGGATGAAAGGAATGACCCTAGAAAATGCTGGATTAGACAATAGAACTTAATGTACAAAAGTAAGTATTTAACAGTTAAAATGTAAGTATTTAACAGTTAAAATGAAATAATTTATTGTCAACTACTGTAGAATTAACAAACCCAAGGCAGAGGAAACTCAGTATGTGAAACCTGTAATAGTCTGCATACAACTTAGAGCAGGTGTCTAAATAATAATAGTTAAGATACGTGAAATCAGAAAGAAAAAAAGATGGGGAAAAAAACAGAACTGGACATGGCAGAGCTGAAGGTGTTGAGGTTCTCCTGAGGAGTGACATGGATGGATAAAATCAGGAATGAGATTATCAGAGGTGCAGAACAGGTTGAACAACCGGGAGATAAAGTTAAGAGAGTCCAGACTGAGATGGGTTGACATGTCCAGAGGAGGGACAGAGGCTATTTTGGTAGAAGACAGCTTGCCAGGAAAAAGACAAAGAGGAGATACCAGTATATGGATGCAGTTGGAAAGGGCATGGAGGTAGTTGGAGGACAGAGTGAGATGGAGGACGACTCACTGTGGAGAAGAGGGAAAAGCCAAAAGAAGTTTAATTTACATACTAAGCCCCGTTTCAGACAAAGGTTTTGTGACAGGGTTTAATGTGGATCTGGTCAGTGACCAAAGCAAGAGCTTTGTCTGCATCCTCAGCACAAAGCTGCGCTTGTTCCCAGTGCAGGTTGAACTCCACCAGGAGATGTTAATGGACATGATTTGGGAACTTAATGGACTTGTCTCTGGAAGATTCTAACTTAACTCTGCACAATGAGGGATTTGAATTCATCAACTACAGTGTATTCAAAGACAATCAATTCACTGAATCTCTTTACTGTTTACACTGTTTAACAAAAACAAACTCAAATCTTACAAATTACAGCTTCAAAAAACATTTAACTGGGAAATATGAGCAGGATTTTTTTTCCCCCAGTAATTAAAATGAAAACATCTCATTCTATTTTGTTAACCTAAGGTAATAAAAAAAAAAATCAAATTAAAATCCCTAAAATATATATATATATAATAATAAAATACAGTAATTAAAAAGTCACGCCGTGATGAATATTTACACAAATAACTTGTAATACTTAATACAAACGCCCAGGACATTTATTCTTATTTACCCACTTCTTGGGAAGCTTCTAGTGAATTCATTCCACCTTTAACACAAGTTCAACTTTAATATTTTTTTTAAATGATGATTTATTTTTTTAACAATTTAAAACACAGTAGCTTTAAATATAATTTACAGCCGCATTCTTTACAAAAGGGAAATCGGGCGAGAAGTTAGCTTTAGCCGGAGCTAACACGCTCTTGGACCCTTTCTGACCAGCAGAACCAGTTCACCCTTACCCTTCTTCAGTTCGTTGAACCACACACCGACGATAGCCTTCGAGTGTTTTCTGTGATGGATGAGCCACAGCGACAGGGTTTGAACACTTTGCTGAGAGTTGCTAAGCTCGGACAGTTTCTTCTCTAAAGCCGCCTCGGAGAAAGCGGACATCTCGACGAGCTTTAACCGCCGAGTCCACACACCGCGGGACGCAGCTTCGGGTTCGCCCCAGAAATGTCTTCGCCAGTCGGTTAACGGGACGCAACGACGTCTGCCATCCAATCTAAGTGTTAGCTCGCTGCTTCAGAGCCTGGTTTGTTCATGCTAACTAGCACAGTCCCTCCTGGTGGTACGTTCACATTTCTGCCCCGGCTGAAGGAAGCAGCTCAACACATGGTTCCGCTTTTCGTTTAAACCGTTTTTTTTTTTTTTGTAATTAAAGCCCTATAGTTTCCAATGTTATTTCATATGTATTGTGTACCATTTCATTAACTATTAATAAGTATTATGTATTTTAGAGTCCGTATTGAGCCACAACAGTTTAAATGTGGGTTAAATACTATGGGTTAATCTCCAAATGTAAAAAATAAGTTCCATCTTATGTACCACGTGATGCAAATTACAATACCTGTACTGTAAATACTTCAACTTGATTTCAGGCTCGCATGTTGAAATATTTTTAATATTTTCATAGAAACCAAAGCAGAAAGACAAGAGAGTTCAACAGTGTTTGTGTTTATTGTAGTGTCACATTTAATACTTGATGGAGGTGACAATTTTGCAATTCTTTCTTACAAACTGTGTTAAATTTTAACACGTTTGGCCATTAACTGGACGTTTAGGCTACACATTTTAAGAAATAACTAAACACTCAAAGCAAAAAGCAATGAAAAAAACATATCAAATTGCATTAAAAAAAAACTGCATCAAAGACCAAAAACAAATTTGCAGTTGCACAAAATCAGAATGAAGCATGACTGAACAAATATGAATACTGCAAAAACTTGCACCAGGACAACAATGATATTAAAGTAACCCCTTATTTTCCCAAACATGTATTATGCAATAAACCTCACAGTGAAGTCGCATTTGCAGATATAAGGCAAAGCTTGCAGATGAATGCAGTTACAAAGAGGTCAAACCTGAGCATGAAGTGAAAGCAGTGAGTGTTTAGGAACTACAACTCTTTCCCTGAGATTCATTTGATCATGACCCATCTCTGATTTGTTTACCTAAACACAACCAAAATTCAGTCATACAAAGATAAGTTTTCAGCATGCATGCGACTGTCTTTGGTAGAATTCAAATAGCTTTTTCCCCTTCGTTCTGTCTCACAAAACATCAAATAACTTGTTTTATTTTTAATAAATGGTTTTATTCTTGCATAGCTAAACTGTAGTAATTGCACTTTCACCTCTACTACCCATTTGCCCAGGCACCTTTAGGATAATCTTCAGTCTGGCCTTCAATTAAATGGTTTCCAAATTTGAGTTAGTGAAATAAAATAAAATAAAAAAAAAAAAAAAAAATGGGAGTCCAATTCACAGCATTGTTTAGATTAATTTGCATTTAACTTTAAAAATAAAAGGAGACAAAGCTCTAACAGTTGGGACCCCAAGTTCTGAAATAAACTTCAGAGCTGGCACCGTAATAAACTGCTTGTCCAGGTTGAATGAAAGCATTTGGCTGCACCCAAGCCCCCCAAACATGCCCATTACTGGCTGGATACGTCCCATAAGGGTCAGGGTTGGCACTGGGTCCAGTATTTTGGCTGTTCACCCTTAGGTCTACATAGCCGGCCTGTCCGGCAGCAGACTGTGCCATATAACTCTGTGGATCCGTGTAGTAACAGTTAAAGCTGAGCCCCGAGGGGGTTGGTCTCGGTTCAGATTCATGAAACCTTACTCCATGCTGTGAGGAAACGCTGCGGCTGTGCGCCGACTGCATTTCTACGTTTGTCCTGGGAGCTTCTATAACAGAAGCTACATCACCAGGCAGGTCTCGATGGGCCCACATGCTGCCAGAACCACAGTCGTTCCACACCGCCTGTTGATTCTGGTGGTGATAATGTTGAACAGCAGGGGGGGTTGTGTTGTTGTCGCTCTTCTGTCTTGACCTGTCCACTCTCGTTTGAACTGATGCTGAAATGTGCCACCCATCGGCGCCGCCGTCTTCTCGTCTGTAGTAAGAGTTATAAGGACACTGGACCTCATCGTGGGACATGGCAGGAAACAGTCCCTCGTGCTTTGCCGGCTCGCCTTCATTTTGCCAGTCTCTGAAAAGACCATGGTGTCTTCCATACATTCTTCCTGCACGTTCTTCTTTGGTCTCGGTTTCTTTTTCAGACTGGGTAAAGTGCACACCGTCACGTCCATCAGCGTCTTGAAACACGGTGACCTTGATGTCAGTCTCTGGTATAAATTCATTGAAATCTGCATCTCCTTCGCAGAGATCTTGATCTAGTTGAGAGGTTTGCAAGTTCGAGGACACTTCGGCGTTGACGTTTTCAAAAGCTGCGTCGTCATGTTTTGACTCTCTGTCCCCTAGTGATGAAATCTGCTCCAGGTCAGATGCAGGCGACGTCAGATCGAGGAGATTGGCCTGATTGAAGGATGTCCTCTTCAGCAGCATTGCACCTTTGCAAAAAGGTAAGCTCACATTGAACTTTGTATTAGTCTTTTTCTTCTTCTTCTGTGGTTTAGCTACAGTGATCTTCATGGGCTTGGTCACACCTTTAAAACAAATATAAAAGCCATAGATCAAACAATACATTATATATATATTAAAAACAGAATAAACTGCAGAAAAACACACCTTTGATAGCTTCCCTTTTTTTCTGGACATTTGTATTTACCCATCCATTCGACAGCATGTTTAAACCTTAAAAATAACAGGAACAATACAAGAGATATACAGAGAAAAATGCACACAAAAGGTACTTTAACTATTATTAAATCAGATTACTTACACAGTGAAAAGGTATGTAAGAAATATCAAACAGAACGGTGACAACTTATTAAAAAAGTCCACAAAATATGTCAAAGGGATTAAATGCACACATGTAATAATCAATTTTCAAAAGAATAGTGACAACAGCAGTTGGAGTTTCAGAAACAGAGTTATACTTACAAGTCACACCTCAAGAGCAGAGTTTGGAGCGAGAGAGGCAGAAGGTTTATGGCCAAGTGCAAAGAAAGGTTTAAAAATCATCTGTACTTACACCAGTGGTAACTTTTGCCAGTGATCTGCCTACAGAAGGACTCTGGTACATTTATTATCTGGGAACACGAGATATTTGAGACAAGTGCAATCACAACCATTTTACAACACAAGACAAATGTCATGTATGACACGCGGAGTGACACCTTATGGAATTTTTAACTGTTCCTGGCTCATCAAAGTGAAATTATGTAAACTGTGGATATAAACTCTCTCCCTTCTTCTACTGTTCATCTGTGATTGGGTTGCAGAGGTAACAGGTCCAGGAGAGAAACCTCGACCTCCCTCTCCCCGGCGACACGTTGCAGCTCCTCCTGAGGGACGCCGAAGCCTTCCCAGGCCAGAGAAGATACACAATCCTTCCAGCGCATTCTGGGTCTGCCCTGGTGCCCAAAAAAACCTCCAAAGGGAGGCATCCTGATCACATACCTGAACTACCTCAACTGTCTCCTTTCAATGTGGAGGAGCAGAGGCTCTACTCCGAGCTCCTCGCCCTCTCTCTAAGGCTGAGCCCGGCCACTTTACAAAGAAAGCTAACTTTAGCTGCTCATTCACGGGACCTCATTCGATATTATCAAGATGTAGAAGTTCTCAGATAGCAGTGGTTTTCTTGTTGTACCATTGCCATTTACACCTTTGTTGCATAACGTTCTTATATCAGCACCATCATGAAGCAGAGGAGCTCCTTCAGTGGTTGACTGCTGTCCCAGCCCTGCTCCACAGACAGATCAGGAAGTCCTCTGTCCCTCAAGTAATCAACTGTTCAACTCCTCCCCATACAGTAAAAATAGAGAATGGACATCTGTGGTACCCCAGACACTTATGTGTATGTATGTATATACAGTATACATGTACATATGCATATGTCAATACATGTATATGTGTGTGTATGCTTAGATGTGTATGTTAATAATGAATGTAGTACTCCCTATCTACCACCTTGCATATGTGCAGATTGTCTTTTTCCAGATTTGTGTATTCTGCTTCTTTTTTTTGATTATTACATGTGTATTTTCTGTATAATTAGAACATGCTACTATCCATCTATCTAAAACTTTCAGCTCTCCTGGACTGATCTGTCTCTGAAGTCCCTCTGAAACAAACAACGGTGTGGAGTTTCATCGGTCCGCTCACAGTTTACTTGCAGACTTGTGGAATTTAAAATTTAGGTACGATTGAAAAACTGTCTTCATACTGATGCGATTCAACAGTTGTTTGAAACTCTCAACTTTTTTTTTTTTTTTTTTTTTAAAGCCATGATGCACTCACACAACCTCCATTAACATACGGTAATCCAACACAGACACAGATGTATTGTGAAAATCAGACTGTGGCAGATTTTTTGTTTTTCAAATCGAAGTGACACTAACATACTGCATTTAGTTAATTTAAAAACCTCAAACTAAACCTTTAAACTCTTGACTTTACAAACCTTATCACTTTTTCAATGCCAGATTATTTACCAGTACTCAATAAATTATAACTTTGAATATTAATAATATTAATCCACTCAGAAACTCGTTAAAAACTCAATACATATTAATTTCTAAATGACTAACAACTAACAAACCTTTAAGCCTCAAATGTAACGATGCAATAATCAGTGCTGAAAAGAAAATCTAATACCGTCGGCTCTCCTCTGCCTTCCTGTTGCTCCACTCGGTCAGCCAGTGATTGGAGAAGCTGGAAGTTGGCTTCAGTATCTTCATCCAAAATGCTGACCAGATCGGGTTGATTTTCTATCTACAAGAAGTCAATATCAACCTGAAGTTACACTTAAGACTGTATTAATTGCACTGAAGGCATAACTGTGTTCAAAACTCTCCTACCATGTAGTTGCACAGGTGGGAATAGCTGATCAGGTGCTCAAATATGTCGTTTTTGTTGGATTTGATGCGGCAGCAGTGGCACAAGAAACCGTATGAGCTGCCATTTTCACTTCTCAACTCCGCTACACAAACAAGACCTGCAGCAAACGTGTCATTTAGCTTTTTCTTCTGCTGTACTTTGACTAATTGGGAGAATAATTAGCCAACAATAAGAGTTAGATGTGACGATCAACACCACTTATAGAAAAATACTTGAATATATATAAAACATAACGATTTTAGAAGAAACAAGGCGAAAAGGAGAGATGTTCACTTCTTGGGAGAACAAATTGACCACAAAAAAAAAAAACGATTATTCACACCATTTTAATCTATACTCACCAACAAGAGGCTTGCCTCCTGAGAAGTCTCCAAAAAACTTGTTCTCAGACAACACAGAGGCCTGAGGAAACGCCAGCGTATTCCCCAGCTTTGATGTGCTTTTTAAGCGGACAGTCGATTCAGGAGTTTGATGCACAGGAATCAAAGACAGAAACTCCGTTTGTGGTACGGTTTTGTCGTACGGTTTCACAACGGCGCCATCCGACACCTCTGACGCTCCTCGCCAATTGTGCGCACGCAGAACAATCCTCTCCGACTCGAAGGGATAGTGCAAGGACGTGGCATCTGAAAAGTTTCTCGGTGGACTCTGCTCGTCTTTTAAGGCGTTTATCAGAGCTGCTGCTGCGGTGTTAAAGAGAACATCCATTCACAAAGAAACAAAAGCGCACACAAACACATGGGGCGGCAAAAAAATAAAGACGGGAAACAAGACAGCAAAGGTTGAGACGGCAGGTTTTCAACAATAGTCACTAACCGTTATTTTCACTCTCTGTAGAGATCTTCTGATAAACAGCATCAGGAACTTCTATTAGCTTTGTATGAAAGGCACAGAAACATGTGAGCACACTCGAACCATTTCTCTGAATCCACCTACAAAGAGGCTTACAGTGAAAATAACAAACCTGGACATCGCCTGGTCCCTCTTTCCCCTCCAGCGCCTTCGCCAGCTCCATCAGTGGCCAAGCCAGCTTGGACAGGTCCGGCTCCTGCCATTTAGACGATAAGTGGGGGTGACGGGTTTTCTGACAAAACAAACGTTTCCAGTTAAACCACAAGCCGCGGCACTGCCAGGTCTCCAAGGACGACTTTTCTTCAGCGCTGCTTACGATATAGTTGAACCGGTGGTGACTTCCCAGTATGTGGTTCCGGATATCAGCTTTAGTGAGTCGACACACACACACTTCACACACGTACGACGTTTCTCTGTTCGCCGAACCCACGTTCACACATTCAGTGATGCTGCTCAGACCTAAAGACGCACAAAACAAGATGGTTGACAAAAAAAAAAAAAGTTATCGCTGACTGCTCAAACACAAAATAAGGACTTGGTGCAACAAACCAATGATGGGTTGTAATCTGCTCTTGTTGTTCAGATAAGTCTTCAGAGAGTCGAACAGCTGGCTTCTGCCTGAACGCTCTGCACAAAGAAAATACAAATACAGTAAATGTTTATTACCTGGGAAAAAGTAAGCGAATATGAACAAGTCGATGGTGAAATGTGCCTTTTATCTCCTCACCTGGCTGCATCCTGTCAATGAGGAAAAACTCCTGTACAAAGAAATCAGATGAAACAATTACATTTTCTATGACAG
The DNA here is from genome assembly GCA_031762435.1 of Hypsolebias longignatus. NCBI lineage: Eukaryota > Metazoa > Chordata > Actinopteri > Cyprinodontiformes > Rivulidae > Hypsolebias > Hypsolebias longignatus. Next base: position 15,413,973 of record JARVGV010000630.1, on the reverse strand, counting down.
ACTAAAATAAAAGACTCCAAACTAAACTTGAATATAACTATTGCAAATAAATACATATATAAATACAGTAGAGAGAAATATGCTAAATATGATACATATGCATATTGTTAGAAGTTTAATCTTGCTGGAGGCCCGGTCTGGTCTAATCTGACTTATAACCCATTTCTGACTGGAACAGACCAGTCTCAGCTGCTCACACAAGCGATCCCAGGCTCAACACACGATAAGGAGTCATTTTTGTTTCTGCTTGCTTCCAACACTTAAGATTTGCACATCACCCTCGTTATCCACCATCAGAAACAGATAAGACCAGCAAGGTCACACACCCTCGCTCCCTGGATGTGAAGGCAGAGCCAAGAGCCAACATAAGCTGGGGCGGTCTTCTGCAAGGGGCCTCCGCTTCCGGGTTACAACGGATGCCTCAGCGCTGAGCTTGTAATTTTCCCTGACTTATAGACATAAAAGGATCAAGAGTTCATGTATTTCCTCTCCACCTGGGAACAAAAGAACCAGAAGGGTGCCGTGGTCCGACAGCTGAAAAAATAATGAGCACTTTCTGATATTTTAAGTAATTTATGGTCATTATAACTACCAGACTCATAACCATTTGTAATGAATATTTTGTTACATAGTGGCTATTTTTGTATCATTGTTATGTCTCATTATGATCTTGTGTTTCTCTTTTGGAAATAAAATAAATGTCAATGTTGCAAGATAATCCAAGTCTTCCAAAACAGACGGTTATGGGGGGGGGGGGGGGGGAGCCTTTTCTCAAGAACAGAATTAAAATCAAACAAAATCAAACTAAAGGTAAATAAACTTCATGGTCTATCAGTGATTAGAGGAAGATTTCTCCTAAAAGTATTTGAAATAAATCTTTAAATAGAAAGGAATATCCCACAAAACAAATATAGGTATTGCTAAGGTAATTTGTGTTTTGATCAGAATACTTCTGTGAAATTGCTTTTTACTGTTTAATCCAAAAAAAAAAAAATCTTTTTCTTAGTTTATTACGTTTGAATAGTTACTAGATCGGAATATTTTCTGCCATGGGAGGAAATTACAAATACAGTATTACAGTAATATTAAAAGACTTAGTAGAAATAGTTTTGACTCAGATGTTTTTCTTGGTTCATATCTTAGATGTTACTACTGTTTTTCGAATGTGCGAATGATAAAGAATCCCAGACTCTCTTGACTCTGACTCTAAAGTGTATATTCACACCCCGACCACCAGGTGGCGCTGCAGTACCAAACTACAACAACAACAAAAAAGACGGAAAGTCTTAAAAACAAATACTGTACAGTATTAATATAACTAATTCCAAAGCCATGTTTCAACATCACATATTTTATTGTCTCTTATTTTATTATCAATATAATTTCTAGTTTAAGACAGAAGTTATGTCTTTTTTGCAGTTTCTGCGTCACAAAACCCGACGAAAGAATTTGTATTTTGATATTTTAATGAGGTGAATGTGGACAAACTTAATAATTATCAGATATAATCATCCCTGCTTCTTTTCTATTCGTCTTCGGTTGAGAATTGGCATTAACTAGCGGTAAACGTGTTATATTTTCCTTCCACCTCAAAGCCCACAGACCTCACCTCGCTAAGCTGCACTTAATATAATTCTCTGTACTGTATGTTTCAATGATGGTCGTAAAAAGATGTGTTAACGGTAAAGCTAGTCTTTTTAACCGTCGGTCTTTTTCATGTTTAGTGTCTGCGCTGAAAACGTAACTTCGATGGCATCAAACTCCGCTAACCACACCAAGGCTTGACGTTAAACCCCTCGGCTGAAATAACTCCATAAAAGCTCTTTGTTAAAAAGTAGCAGGCTAAACAAGTACTTACTTCCGCTTGTGTAGTTTGACTGTTATCGTTAGCAACTTTATCTCTTCGCGGCTACGTCGAAACTTCCTGAAGTTACTGTAAAAAACCGATTGGCAACACGTTGATACGAAAGCGGCGCCATAAGTCTCAGTCATGTGAACAGGCTGGGCAGCGTGCGCGATTTATATTGCGCGCTTACACCCGACATTACGGTACCGGGTTTTAAGCGATGCTTTTCAAAATAAAAGTTTCTTTTTTTTTTTTTACATCCGGTTTTCTAAATAAAGATGTGTCTGCATGGTGCTCGGTTATTGATGATCAGCTACTACCACACTATAGATTTGCTTAATAATTGTAAAACTGGCTGAATTATAGTCATTTTTGTGTTCCCTAAGATAAAATGGCTGGGATGGCCATCTTGAATTGGGATGACTGACTCCATATGTACTCTCAGGGATTACTATACTGTATATGAATTTCTTTAACATCTGTCTATTGGTTCATGATATATTTTGCTAACGCTGTCACAAACACTATAGACACAAACACTCTTTCATTGGCAGGTGATATCAAGGATCCTTTGAGTTTTATGGTCTACTTGGAAAAAAAACTTGCCATGATAAAGACAAAAGTTGCTCATGTTAAACATCTAATACACATCACACTGATAGAAAATGAAGTAAATTAACCATTAAAGTGTTCAAACTGATGATGGTACACAGGGTGATCACCTGGTTAGGGTTCGGCTCGTGAAGCACAGGTGTGTCAGCTTCACACAAACAGCAGGAGATAAAGGTAGTGGGACTTTTGGACTTTTTTTTTTTTTTAATATAGTGACAGATAAAAACAATATGCAGATTTGGCACCCTTTTCCCAATTGGATAAAATATGTAAGTTTTGCTGTGGCATAAGTAATGATACTGTTTGTTTTTGGTGCATTTTTTTCATTCAACCTTTATTTAGGCAGGTTAATCTCATTGAGCCTCGAGGACTCATTTACAAGAGAGACCT
>JARVGV010000630.1:15341801-15354259 GCA_031762435.1 Hypsolebias longignatus | reverse complement strand
AAAAAAACGTGTTTAAAACGCCGTTACCGTTCGCCATGTGCTTTCAATTTCGGGTTACGTTCAAAATCCGGACTTACATTCTCCACGTGTTTTCAATTTTGGGTTACGTTCAAATCGGTATACGATTCCGTTGTAACGGAACTCGAACGTAAACCGAGGACTACCTGTATATGTGATACTTCGTTATATAAAGATACTTCTGTGTGAATCATCCTTTTCTGTGTCACTGTGATCTGAATGGAACATTATTATAATGCTTTGGAATCAGTTTGTGGAATGACAGTGCCAGTAGTAGCTGGCTAGATGTGTATGCTTATATTACAGTTGCTGACACGCCTACTAGATTATTGACAGGTTGAGTTGCAGATCTGGCTCGTGCAAAAAATAATAATTAAAATAATAAAATTTTTAAAAAACAGCCACTAACCAACCCTGAGTGGAAGCGGGGCGGCCCAGGTGCAACGGTAGCAATGTTCTGAGTTTTAATGTTAACAAAAAGTTATTTAAAAAAAACAAAAAAACAAAAAAAAAAACGGAGCACTGGTCCTGCAGCCCACACATCAGACTAACCCACTAGGAAATCTTCAGATTCTCCCGATAACTTGACAGTCAAGTACACAAATGCATGTTATAACAGGTGTTGCTACCATCCCTGATTTTTATTGTGCATGCCTACCTGTGTACCAGTTATGTGCACCCCTGCCAATTATGCACCGATATAAACACCTGTAAACCCTATAAACACACATTTTTACTCCTTAAATGCTGGTAACAAGCCCCAATTGTACAATTATCCAGCATAGGTTGCATGAAGACTAAACGTCATGGTTGTTCACTTAAGTTTCACTTTCACAATCAGCGCCTGTCACCAGGCCTTTAGTTATTTTATTGCCACAAGAATGTGGCATGATGTCTTCCACAACACGAGAACCCTATCCATAGCACTGTTCATCAGATTACCAATAAATGTCTTGAAATATGGTTCAGGCAAACTTAAACAAGACACACCTGGATGCTTCTGAGTGCAACAGAAATCAGGTGTGGGGGAGTTGTAAAAACATCATAGACTTGTGCTATTGTTGAGTTGTAAAAACCCCATGGTCTTATGGAATGTTAAGTCATAGTTTCAGTACAGGATTAAGCATACCTGTATACATTTTTCCCTTATACCCTGGGTGGGATTCAATCCGGTGACCTTCTTGTTGAGAGGCAGCAACTCTATCAACTGCGCCATCATGCCACTCCATTATATGTCAGATTACCTTTTTTTTGGCACAACATTCTAAATCTTGTCTGACAAGAACTGAGAACAAGTGTCTATCACGGTTTAAATTTTACACATAATATAACAACAAAAATTATTTTACTCTTAGAAAACTTGAAATACAAATTAACAAATGCTTATTTTAAAAATACCAACAAAATCCCTGTTCTGCCATCACAAATAGCATAGCTCATCACCTTGAGGCTAACATGTAATGACTATATTACAAAAATAAATAAAGAAAATACTTTAATATAACCTTACCAGGGTTTTTATGAGATGTTTTCGACACTCAAAATGTTCCTTGATGATGGGCTGAGGAACACACTCCAGACAACCAAAGCACAAATAAATCGGTTTCACATCAGCAGATGAAGAGACGCACGCAACAACAAGGTCTAATCCTATTAAAAAAAACAAATATTATTTATTATCAAATCATAATTGTATGTGAACATGAGGCAAATTTTCTGAATCTAGAATCAGATTATAATTGCATGTTAACATGAAAGAAGCCTCACCAATAAGTGGATTTGTTTTTAAACCGTCCAGGAAGTACGTGTCCAAATGCACTAAAATGGAAGAAAAGTCACAAAGTAGATAATATAAAATCTTCATTTTTCTGACAGTATAGCATATACAAAAGAGCTCAAACTTGGGTGTATAATGAATATTTTAATCTAGTTTATTTTCAGATTCAGTAAGACTTTAATAATCTCATGAGAAAAATCAAAAATTTTGAAAGAAGGCCAAGACAGAAGATAACAGCCAAATATACTGTAGTTGGATAAAAGTAGATGCAAAAGGCTAAATTAAACAAGACAAAATGGAATAAGAATCTGATGCAACAATTATTACAATCTAAATAATAGTTTTATATACATTCTTGAATACAGTAGAATGAAGTGTACACAGTACACATGGTGTTTTATTACAGTTAACACCGTTTTACAATTATGCAGTTTTATTGAAAAGTTTGAAGGCTGCAGACAGGAATTATCTTCTGTGTCTGCAGTGTGGATGGATCAGCCTGTTGCTGAAGGAGATCCATAAGATGAGCATCAGCTTCTCGTGTAGAGGATGAGAAGGACAATTCGATTTTATCTTTATTCTGGACAATGACCTCTCCAGGCACACTGTCAGAGATTCCCATTTCTTACCCACATGGCCAGCCGTCCTGATAATCTTGTAGAGTCTGCTGGTGTCACACACATAAACATCTCCCCTAGCAGACAAAAGCATTGAGGATGGCGCTGGCCATCATAGACTCATAAAACATCCATAGCAATGTTCATCAGATTACTGGTAGATGTCTTGAAATATAGCCAGCTGCCACTTTATGTAGTCCCCATCCACATTCTTGGACAAGTCCAGTTTATTGTCCAAGTACAAACTTCCACGTCCACACAGACCACTAGAATGTTAACAAAGCTTGCTGGAGCCCTGATCCTCTGCAGATCCACCACCAGTTTCCTTGTCTTTGTCACGTTGAGCTGTAGCTACTTCTGCGTCACATGACAAAGTTGTCTACAACCAGCTTGTACTCACGCTAATCTCAATCAGTGATACATTCAACTACTGCAGAGTTGTCAGAGAACTTCTGGAAGTGGTCCGTCTCTGTGCATGGTTGAAGTCAATGATGAAGAGAATGAAGAAAAATCGATTAAGGAACGTCCCCTGCATTGTTCCCTGCTGATCACTCCGTCAGACATAACTTCTTTGAATACAAGAACGAGGCATGATGTTTTCCACAGCACAAGAACACGTTGAGGACTCAGATTAATTTAAACTTGGCAAGACATTAGGAAGTCTGTTCTCACTGATGTAGTTGTAAGATGTAGTCTTCCCTCTCACATGACCAGAGGGCCCATTCTGTGCACAAGTTCAGGGCAGATTTTTTTTTTTTTCTCGCAAGAGCATGCGGCAAAAATTGTGTGAATAGTTAGAATTTTGTGAGGCTGTTCATGTTAATGCTCTCATTTCACTTCAACACTCCACTAAGGAGCAAGCTGGCTGAGGCACAGCCATCTTTATAACTTCTAGCAAAACTTATTAAGAAAGTCAAGTACTGTACATTTTATAAAGAGTCAAAAAAGTCATGGAAGGAGACAATTTTATTTTCCTGAAAGAGTGTAGAGATACTAGTAGCTCTCCATAGTGTACTGGCTGGGAGTGAGAACACCTCGGCGAGGCCGTAGGGACACATCTCCTATGTTTGCTTGTTTGTCAAATATGATGCTGGTCTCTTGGTGATGATGTGCACATTCCTCCTGTGTAAACAACAGAAATACCAGAAATTCTTCCTCCTCTTCTAACGTTATTATATTCCTCCTTCAACTCCTCCATCATCAACTGAAAATACAGTAACCATCCAACTCTGCCAACTGTGATGTTTCTGTTTGTGTGTCATGTACTGCAGTGCACAACAGGCTTATCAGGAGCTCAGTACTACAGTTTCTGATTATAAAATGTCCACACAAAAAGAATGCTTCACAACGATGTGAACAAGAACAGATTTCATACCTCATGCCGAGAATAAATAAGCCTGAGAATAAATAAGCCTTCAGGCTTATGTTGGAGATATGTCTATGGACTCTACTCAGATGAAGGATGCAGGTCTTGAAGACATTGCAATTATTATAGTCTGGTCCTGCTGAAATTCCTGCGTTTAATTTCTTTAGCTATTTTCTAATGTGCCCAGCACTGAAGCACAATATGGAGATGACTGGTGGGGAAAGGATGAAGATTTCTCCCTGGAGAATGCAGTCAGCCCAGGGGGTCTGATTCTTGTAGTTGGTGATGGCCTTTATGCCACTTCATACTTTTATCATGATTTGATTAGGTTTCTCTTTCATCTTCCCCCTGTGAATCTCCAGTGAGCTACATTCTGACTGATGTGAACAAATACCCAGAATAGCAAAATATGCTTTACCAAGTCCCTGAAGTCAGGTGGATGCTGAAAACCTGAATTGTGGAAACATCTAGTTTGCACAAGACAAGCTGAAGATGTGTAAGTAAATAAAATGCTGTGATCTGTAAAGTGAAGCAGGTCAGGAATAAAGTTTAACAGATATTTAGCAATCACCTCAATTTAACAACCTAAACTGCTTATGTCTGTTACCTCATCTGTCAGGTCAAAAATAAACTTGTTTTCGCAAAATAATGTTGTTCAAAGACCTGTCTAGAACAACTATTTTTTGAGTAACAATTAAACCCAAATGAGCATTTCAAAAGCAAAGGACACAACTGATACATTTTCCTTTAAAGAGAAACATACCTTTTGAGTCCCTGGCATTCTCCCTCACAGCTGTAGAAAGACGGGAAATGTATTTAGAGGACTTGTAGTACATAAGTATATGACAGATTAGAAAAAAAGTGAACATTACCTTTAACATCATGTTTCACCAGTTGCTGTAAAAGAACATTGAGCAGTTACAATGAAGGCCCAGTCACCACAAATAACACTTGAGACCTTCTGCAAAAGTGAAAATTTGTCATTTACCTTTTTGTGACGAGGATGTGACAGATGTTTTAGATAAGACTGAATATCTTCGAAGGATTCACAGCAATTCTTTTTGGATGAAACAAAGAACCAAAGGAGAACAAAAGTCAGCTTTTGATCCAACATTTTCTTTTTAATGTTGGCAGGTAACAGGCTTATTGTTTTTATAATACTAGTGCTTGGCATTTTTTTAATTTAATGTTTTTTATAATACATATCTTAGAGCTTATTACTGTTTTTTGTTTACATTTTATACTTTTGTTGGTGGGGTCCTGTGTACACAATTTTGTTCCACCACATGTGGTGCATATGAAAAATAAAGAAAGTTAGACTTTGATTTTGAAATTTGAAGTAAAGAAATAAAACTAATGCTAATATTGATTTATTACCTGGCAGCGAAGTGAGAGATTGAGACTTTTAGGAAATGGCTTGCGCTGTGAGAAGGCAGCATCATACTCTGAAAAAAGGTGGAAAAAACAAAACAAGTTTTGTTATGAAGCAGCAGCTTAAATGTTTTTTTGAGTCTATAACCTGTGTGATACAATCACTGTATTGTGAGACAACCACAGAACAGTGACACATACCTATCTTGTTTCCTGGTGTAACAGGGGTTATCAAACTGTGCTTTGTGATGGATTCAAGTTTTTTCAAAGCTAAAAGCCACAGTATGACAAACAAGAAAAGCATAATTCCACATGATTGTAAAAATCAAGTTAAGATAAAGCAAGCAAATGGCAAAAAAATCAAACACCAACCTTCTGAGTAACATGTGAAATTCACCGACTGGAACTCGTCAGGCTGCAGTCTCACTTGCTGTGATGAGTACATTTATTTACATATATTAATGCAATTAGGTAAAAAAAAAAAAAAGTCAAAGCTTGGGATATGTAAACTTCACCTACCTTCATTGAAGCATGTTGGGTCTCATGTATTTTCTCTGCCTGCTTTGCAAAATTTAATATGGTTGGGGCAAACGAATCGTAAATGCTGTAGGACAGTTTTGATATGAGTGTGGAGGGATGCCATGCTTTCTGTGAAGAAAAAAATACAGGTAGATGAAATGTTCATTTCCCTACTGAGAGAAAACACAAAATGGAACCATCAAGTGTTTATGACCAGAATCTGAACTGTGCAGACTTATTTAGTACAAACGCACCTAAAACAAACAAACTCTGCAGTCATTTCTACTACATTGAAACGCCTCTACACTTGACCAATCTCTCAAGTATTTACAGTCTACTTCTGATATTGTAGGTTTTCCAGACACAAAGCTTATGCTGAATAAGGTCCTGAATACAAGAGGCCAAAAAAGAGCTTCCTTCATAAGGTGATCTCAGCCATAGAGGTGTGTGGGTGAGGAGCTCCGTCGTCCAGATGGAGCTCGGACAAGAGCTGCTACTCCTGTCAAGGGAATGCGTTTTATTTGCACTCACCATGCTTCATAATTTACACTGCCTTTTTATTGGTATTGTGAATGATATTAAATGTTCCATGATCCCTTACTCTATGTAATAACTAGTCATCATGTGACCAGACAGGGAAGGAACAGCAAGATAGTTTTTATTATCCTCAAGGTCTGATTTATGTGATTACAGTGACATAAATTCGGAGAGTGCTCGAGAGCAGCTGGCTTCCAGATTCCCCCCGTTTCTGACTGCAGCTGGGATCTGATAAAAGCTGGACAGGGCAGGGAGGAGTTGGGACCTGGTGGCTGAAAATGTATACAACTGATTTTATTTTTGTTCAGGAAGTCAGAACTGGTCAGAGCCTTAGTCAGGTGAAAGCATTGATAAGTTAAAATTGTAAATGCTTTGATCTTCTGTGATTGCTGGCTGTTCTCCAAAGCTTTGTAATAAATCTGATGAAGCTTACACCTGGTTGTTTTGGGAATCTCCTTTTTCACTACACTCCTTCTTATCAAAACAGTTGAAGGGGTTTAAGCATTGGATTAAGATGTTTCCTGTAAGTTTCCTGTTGGGATGTTTTCCAGGCATGTCCCAATGGTGAGAGGTACTGGGAAAACCCACTACTCACTGGAGGGATTGTGTATCTTCTTTAGCCTGAGAACCCCTTTGGGTCCTCCAGGAGGAACTAGAGTGTGTTTCTGGGGAGAGGAATGTCTGGATTTCTCTCCTGGACAGACTACAGATAAGCAGAAGAAGATGGAGAGCTATTGTTTGCACTATCCCCAAGAGCTGCAGTGAAGTCTGCAAACACATTTATGTTTTCTAATCCTGAGGCCTGGAACCACCTGTATTCACAACTTTGAAAATTGATCTCAGCTGGGGTTTGTAAAAAAAAAAAAGGAGTGAAGGTTTGAGAGGTTGACTTGATTGGAGTTTGTATTGTTGTAGTTTAAAGATTTGGCAATTGTGTTACGCCAGATCCTGAGGCAACCTAGGCTCAAAACCTGCAACCTCAGGATCCCTTGGAAATAATAAAGATTCAGGATTACATCATGGCACTGACCACCAAACTACAGCAGCCCTCAACCAAATTTTCAGACTTCTCTAAAATGTGTTGTAGTGAAGTAGAAATAATTATGTTCATGAACAAGGCCTGTTAGAATGTCATCACTAAATAAGGAATGGAAAGTTGTCAACCAACGTGAACTTACATGGAAGGGAAAAATGTGTTTATATTACAGGATGTGAGTGGATGTCAAATGTCTGGGCGTAAGGCCATTAAATGTTTCTTGGAAGAGCTCTGCTTAGATAAGAAGATGTATAAATAAGAGTCTGAGCAAGTCTAAAGGTTGTTTTTTTTTCCCCAATGTCAAGTGGTTCAGATGGTTCTGCACCTTTTCAATAAACCCAGATTTTTACTGTAATCACAGACTCAAGTGTTATCTGTTTTTACTTGATTGAAGTTCAATGTAGACTACAGTAATAATAGCTGTAGTAATATAAAGCTAATCAGTAGTAGCACAACAGACTGAACTACATATTTGCTTAAAACTTTGACAGATCTCACTCTCAAACTCTGGCATGAAATGCAGCAGGCGACACTACTTTAAGAAATGCTAGACTTTGAGTACTTGTTTGAAACTCCTTTTTTAATTAAATTTGTATTCATCTTATGACATTGTTGTAAAATAAATCATAGTAAAACTGCTTTTGGTCATGTGACATAAAAATTTTACTTTAAATGCATGTCAACTCACAAAATAGCAGTAGATGTGGTCAAAGCTGATAATGTGGTTGATGATCATGTGGTTGGCTACTGGTAGACAGCACAGCGTGCAGAGGTAGTGCTTGCTCTCACAAGGCCCAACACGGGCACATTCAATAATGTGCTGCATTCCTGCAAGACATAAATCAGGGCAAAGGTTTAAAAAAAAAAAGAAAAAAAAAGTAATTACTGTACTGTATAGCTTTACCAAGACCTATGTAAGGCGAACACTGTAAAATTTTTCAAAACTGATTCAAGGTCTTTATTCATAAAAAATAAATAATAAAATTAAAAAAAAAAAAACATACATTTTAACTAAATAAATTATTTATGTTGACATACTTGCACGCAAAAAAAAAAATCATTACATTATACGCAGTAAAATTTTAAGAACATAAATTTATTTGAAATTGTAACTGTAATCTTTACTGACCGAGGAGTGGCTGCTTCCTGTAGCTGTCATTTTGGTAGTTTTGGATTGTGATTCTCTTTGGCTGAAGATCTGAAACACATGACAAGGATGATGAACAAACTAAAAAAAAAAAAGTAGAGTAAAAGTAAATTCAATAGAGATGCACAACATCATCAGCATGGTAACTAACTGATGGTAACATAACTGCAATTAACCCAAACTCTGTGATGAGGGACGACCTTATAACTGTGTAGATACTAATACGCCTCAGAGCTTTTCAGATTGTTCATCGCTTCACTGTCAGAAGCAACAGAGCCAATGAAGTAGCTAAATATGATAATAGATGTAGCTAAATATGCTAGGAGATGTAATCTGCAGTCACTTCTTCAGGTCATGCTCCATCCCTCGTCCTCAGCAGGCAGCGGTATGATTATATGTCTTGTTTGAGCTCTGACAGGTGGTGTTCACACGTTTTAATTAAATCCACAATGCTCTGAGAAACTATATTAGCTCGTACTGTTTGCACATGAACAAATGCAAGTTCTGGTCCACGCCTGAAATTGTGCCCATAATTAACGCAAGGCAGCATAGGTGCTAGGAATAAGGTGGATAGAATAAACCTAAGCAAACATTTGATATCTTAGTCAAGTGGCGATTATAACAAAATAATGCTGCTGTTTAGATAACTGTAGCTGACTCATTCCATATAGTGGTGGATTATGTAAACTGACCCAGTAATTTCCTGAATTATAGGTAATCGGTCAAAAAAAAATGCAAACTTACCATTAAAACGTTCAAAAAGCTTCTCGTTTTCACTTATAGTTTGCATCACTGCAAGGAATAATTGGACAAAGCTCATTAATACACACTTTTAGAAGATTATCAAATGCAGAATAGATCAATAAAAGTGATATACCTTCTGAGTAGGTTTTATTTAAAAGCCTATCCATCAGCTGCTCGGGTAACTGCAAAATCTATGCACATAAAAGTGATATAAATACATAATCTTGTTCCCAACAATGTTCAGACAAGTGCATTTTCATGTACACGTATTTGTTTTTACAGCAGTGCTGTAGCGAACTAATGCACATGCAGTAAATCTTGCAAGTTTTCAGGCAATTCAGTCTCACAAAAAATAAACAAAACAAACAAACAAAAATGCATTAAATTACTTTAAGCCAGTGGTTCTCAAACTTTTTTTTGTCAGGCCCCCTCTTTGGAACAAGAAAGTTGACCACACTTTTATTCAATGGCTTAAATAGCCAGAAGGAACAAGAGCTGCCCCTTTTGGTGCTACAAATATCAACCTTATGTAGTGGCAACTTGCATTTAAACTCAAAGCCTCTGAAGATATAATTTTTGAATGTTGACTATCTGTTTAATATAAAACAAATTAATTAAAAATAAAAAAGCATTACCTGGAGCTGTTCTTCAATACAAGTATTTTTAAAAACATTTCAATTGTTTAGTTTTTGCATGTCATACCAGCAAACTCAGAAGGGATTAAAAAAGGTGACAAATCTAGCGCCTGTAGTGAGGGAGGTCTACCACACTCTCTTGCTCGTATTTATTGCCCTAATAATCTGCAAGAGCAGATGTTTTGATCGATTAAACAAAACTCTGGTGTGTTGTGTTTCACTGGCATCAACGTTATGTGTTAGTTTTCATTTCTCTCATCTCATGACAATGATACATTATCGTACAGCCATACAGATGCATTAGAGATAGTCTTCCCAAAATTATTCGCATTGACCAGAGTAACATTGTAGGCCAACGTTAACGCACAATTCACTGATGTTAGCTGATCCTGACACCATTACATGTGACAAGCTTTCCATTACATCTAGCATTATGTTGGAAAAGGTAATGGACTACATACAACCCACACCGCTGCTAAAGTAGAATAATTTTTTTGCCAAATCAAGTTCAACTTACACAGCATATTATATCATTGGCAGATAATGAGACTTACCTCATAACTAACAGTGTCTGTCCAACATTAGAAGTGACATAACATAGACCAGTTTCCTTCATCCATGGGAAAGATTTCCCTATAGTCTATCTTGATTGTGATTGGCCAAATGACTCGCGAAGACATTCTATTCTAGACAGAAACCCTGTTTCTTTAAGCCCAGTTAATGGGAATTATGCTATCTACTAAGCATCTGAGCCCCCCACTACATCCCTGAACAAAACTCTTCAGATCTAGATGATTCACATAAATGACATTTTGACTGAAATCGGCAAATTTCGCCGAAAAGTGATATGTTTGCAGGTATGGCATGTATTGTGTCTTTAGAGACATTTTTGATACAGCAGCCATAAAATTTCAAAGAACACAAAACTAAATCAATTGCCTGGAAATGATGTGACTCCTAATTCATAACTGCCTCAGTTTATTATTTTTATTTATAATCACCATGACTTCAACAATAATGTGGTTAAGTTCCATAGCAGGTGAATATGGAAGATAACATGATTTGAATACATCAGACTCACTGGTTGTAATGATATACAGCCATACCAACCTGCAAGGCTTGACGATCATGTTTCCTTACTTCCTGTTTCAACTTAGGCTTCAAAGTGTTTTTCATGTTCATTTTAGGGATCCAGGAGAAACTCAAATCATCTGGGTTTGTGTAGTTCTGGAAAAAAAAAACAAAAAACATATTTCAACATTTTTTTAAATGCTATTTATTTATTTATTTTATTATTATTGTTATTTTATTAGGCTTAACACTTACAAAGTAACTTGTGCAGTGCTCTAAAGAAGAAATGTGGATTAAAATTCTGTCTCGTGGTATGCACTGCTCACAGACATGGCAAAGGTACATCGACAACGTTGGACTGAAACACAGAGTGAGCAGAGACAAACCTGCAAGAAAGTATATTTAAAACAAGTTATAAAAAAACATGCTGCATTTTCAATTCCTAGATTCTTATTCATCTGTAGAGTTTGTATCGTGTGATTAGAGATAGAGAGGAAGTCATTCTCACCCACTACTGGTTCCCTGATTTCATGAGCCTGTTTCGGGTCCACAAAAACCACAAGAGGCAAAAATACTTGGAAAAAAAAAAATGTTATTACACTTCTGTATAGTGGCAAAACAAGCATTATGAGCCAAGATTAAACAAACTGTTGTGTATACTTAAAATAAACAGAAAAATTAAAAAGTGAACTTACCAGAATTGCTAATGGTATCTAAACAAGTGCAAAACAGACAAACATTTTGGAATAAATATTGTGTGCTGGAAACAAATCTGGGTGCTCATTTACAGTAAAATTTAGACCAATGAAAGATTACATAAGATGAACATTACCTTGTTGGAAAGTATCTTTCATTTTCTATGGGGGGAAAAAAAAACATTCACACATTTAATACATAATTAATAAATATAATTTCTGTTTATCACCATCTCTATAAAATGTATACGGTTCATCTCTAGACAGGTTGCAGAGGCAACAGGTCCAGTATAGAAACCTAAACATTCCTCTACCTAGCAACACTCCAGCTCCTCCTGTGGGACCAAGGTATTCCCAGACCAATAAAACATACACAATCCAATAAAACCAACACAATCCCCCCCAGAAAGTTCTGGGTCTTCTCTGGGGCCACATCCCTGTGGGACGTGCCCAGAAAAACTCCAATGGGAGGCATCCAGGAAGCATCCTAATCAGATGCTCGGACCACCTCAACTGACTCTTTTAGATGCGATGGAGCAGCGATTCTATTACGAGCTCCCCTTATCTCTCAGGTTGAGCCCAACCACTCTACAAAGAAAGCTCATTTTGGACCCTTGTATCTGAGATTTTGTTTGTTCAGTCATGATCCAAACAGAAAACCAGACATTACTGTAATTGCCGGTGTACAAGCCACTACGTTTTTCTCACACTTTGTACCCTGCAGTTTATAGTAGGGATGCACCGATCCACTTTTTTTTTTTTAACTTCGATCCAATCCCAATACTTAAATCTGGATATCCGCCGATACCGATCCAGTTCCGATATCATCATCATCAATGATTTTATATGAGGCTGTAATAATCTCCTCTCAAGTACAATGTGTACACATGTATGCATGCATGTCCAAAAAGGCAACTTGAGGTAA